>BPVZ01000001.1:1369918-1402308 GCA_020521535.1 Rubroshorea leprosula | reverse complement strand
TTTTATATTTTATTTAAAAAAAATTAAATTCCTTTCGCTTAAATCAATATATCATTAGTCTAAAACTTTAATTATTTATGTTTGTTTAGTATGGTTTGGATTTTTAAATTTTTATACATTTAGTAATTAATGTTATATTTTAATTAAATTTAATATATTCAAAATTTTATAATACATTTAATTTTTAAATATAATTATTATTATTAAATATGAAAAAAAAAAGTCAAAACCGAACACTAAAATTAGTGGGGAAAAAATAATGAAGTCATTGGACGACAACGTGGGCGGCAGGATTCGAACCTGCGCGGGCAGAGCCCACATGATTTCTAGTCATGCCCGATAACCACTCCGGCACGCCCACTTGGTTGATTGCTTTTCTACCTATTTATTTTTATCTTTCGAAGAGACATACCTGGGAGGACAAACTTGTATTAGATGACTGTTTATTGGCTGTTTGTCAGCCCTCTTCTCCGCCACTGCTCAGAGTTCAAAGTTGAAACAGGTTAGAAGAAGCAAGCACCATTCTTGATATTGCTTCCTATGCTATTTTTCTAGATTTTTCTTATTGTAAGAATCCCTCCTTTTCATGGGTACACTTCATCATTATTCATTTTTAAGTTCCCCATTGAAAATTGGGTTCCTTTTGTTCAGTATGAACTTTCTGTGTATTCTTGTTGGTTTACAACTTTTAAGCATGGAATTTCAATTGGGCATCTAACAATTTTATGTCTTTCTATCAGTTTCTGCTCAAAACCTTAAGCTTGATGTGGGTTTTGCATTTTTTATCTTCTTCCTTTAGTTTGCACTTGCAACTTGCTCACTACCTGTTTGATGTTTTGCAGAGCCGTTTGATGGCTTCTACATTTTTTAGAACCATTCAAACACACCCTTTCTTGCTGCTCCATCCAACTGCAGTTTTTAGAAGAAAGAATGGTGTTCTGCGTTGCACAATGAGAAGTACCCAAACCCAAACTCCTACCCAAGAGAAGCAGCAATCTCCCCAAATCAAGTTTTCACCACAAAACCCGAACAAAACATTTTATGAGATACCAAAAGGTTATGAGGCTATTATTGGTATAGAGACCCATGTCCAGCTATCCACCCTCACCAAGGCCTTCTGTGGCTGTCCTTGCAATTATGGGTCTCAACCAAATACGAGCATTTGCCCAGTCTGTATGGGATTGCCTGGCGCCTTGCCAGTTTTGAACTCAAAAGTCATTGAGTTTGCAGTGAAATTGGGTCTTGCACTTAATTGTAAGCTGTCCTTAAACTCAAAATTTGATAGGAAGCAATACTTTTATCCAGACCTTCCCAAGGGTTACCAAATATCTCAGTTTGATATGCCAATTGCAACTGGCGGTTACATTGATTTGGATCTTCCTGTTGAGTTTGGTGGTGGGCATAGGAGGTTTGGTATTACCAGGGTTCACATGGAAGAGGATGCGGGAAAGCTACTTCATTCAGAAAATGGGGACTACTCTCAGGAAATTACTTCTCCAACTTTACAGTAGTATTCTTTTTTTCCCCCCCTGCATATATAAGAATATAAATTTTCTGCTTTGCAAGATGCTATTAGTGTCTTCTGCTCATTCATGCTCATTTTTCGTGGTTCAATGGTAATTGGGTATGTGGAATGTGGATTAACTCAACTTCCAAAATGTTGGCACTTTATGTCCTGAGATGTTATGAAGATGATATTTTGATGGGAGAAATAAAGTTACTCTGTTATTTTCTTTTTCTTTTTCTTTTCTACTTACTTCAGAGGAACTCCAGGTAATATGCCTATATCATATCCTTTTTGACACTGCTGGTTTTTTCTTTTGCAGGTTGATCTAAATAGAGCAGGGGTTCCCTTGCTTGAGATTGTTTCTGAACCTGATATGAGAAATGGAATGGAAGCTGCTGAGTATGCAGCAGAGTTACAGAGGTTGGTTCGATACTTGGGAGTGAGCAATGGAAATATGCAAGAAGGTTCACTTCGGTGTGATGTAAATGTATCAATTCGACCTGTGGAGCAAGAAAAGTTTGGAACAAAGGTAACAGTTAGTATTTTCTGTATTGTAAGGAACTGGGATACATGCTGTATTATAGTCTCCTTTTTTCTTTTTTTTTTTGGTGGTAGGGATATCTGATTTAATTAGTAGATAGCTGCTAGGTTTTGTTAAATTCCAAAGTTTGGTATGTGAATACAAATAGAATTAGCAATACAGTGAGTGGAGGGGTAAAGCAACTTATGTCAAGTAGACAAAACAAAAGTGTTTAGTTAGTATGGCAAAGTATTTAGAGATTCAGTGTCTTTGGTCATTAAGGTTGTGTGAGATTATTCATTGACAACAAAATATTGGGGTAGATGTGTGTATGAAAATGTCTGATTTAATTCAAGCCTGAACTAAATTTTGGACCACTTTATGATTAACACTGAGTACAAGCAACAATTAGAAATGATTTAAAAGAGGCACATGTCCCTTATAATGTTATTTCCGTATGTGTGTATTGTATCTACTATTAGTTTAATGATGAGAAAAGAAATGCTATGCTTGTGCAGGATTAAACTAGAATGATGACACTCAAAGTTTGCTGTGAGAGAAAAATGTAAAATTGGTGGAGTGGCTGGGTGTAGCAAGCATCTTATTTCACATCATATGACCCTATATAACTTGTCGTATAGGCTTCAAAATTACTATCCACAATGTTCTGAGCTGATTGTGTTTCTTGAGAGTAGTGAGGAAAGTTCTGATTTCTTGCATTGCTTTCCCTTGTTTTATCTCCTCCAAAACAAACAGATATCCTACGTTGTGGGTCAAATATTTTGTTGCAGACTTGCAGTAGTCCCAGCTAGGATGATTATTATTATTATTATTATTATTATTATTTTTCCTTTTTGCATTAATTAACTAGTTAAATTGCTAATATGCTGTTCTGTGTGAATCAGTTTTCATAAGCACCATGTTACTTGGAGTCTCAGACAGCTGACATATATAATCCTGTTTTTAATTGGCAGGTTGAGATAAAAAATTTGAACTCATTTTCAGCAGTTAACAGAGCCATTGATTTTGAGATATCAAGACAGGTGCTTCTTCATAGTCAAGGCCAAGGAGATCAAATTGTACAG
Organism: Rubroshorea leprosula; assembly: GCA_020521535.1. NCBI lineage: Eukaryota > Viridiplantae > Streptophyta > Magnoliopsida > Malvales > Dipterocarpaceae > Rubroshorea > Rubroshorea leprosula. The sequence goes on along the minus strand of BPVZ01000001.1, from coordinate 1,399,196 downwards.
GAAACTCGTCTATGGGAAGAAGGCAGCCAAGTAATAGCTGCTTCTTAATTTCAATTTTGTGCCAAAGTAAGAGATTCTTTTACCAAGTTATTTCATTGTTTCTTATTTGCTCCATAAACCTTGTCATGCTCTTTAGGAAACATTTACAATGAGAAAAAAGGAAGGACTTGCTGATTATAGATATTTCCCAGAGCCAGACCTCCCAGAAGTTATCCTCACCAAAGAATATGTTAATAGCATTCGTAATACTTTGCCAGAGCTTCCAGAAATGAAGCGTCGGAGGTATGAGAAAATGGACTTAAGCATGCAAGATGTCCTCTACCTAGCAAATGACATAAATGTAAGTCTTCAAAGTAGCTTTCTCTTCTATAATGGCTGAGAATACATCCCTTGGCATTTAGAAATTTACTAACATGGATGGCAGGGCAGAAATTCACGTTGCATTGCATTGCTAGATTAAACATAAGGATAAAATTCCATCAAGGAACTGGAAAAATAAACATATGCAGTAAAAGTTTATACCATTTGTGGCCAGTTGCTCCTAAAACTGCCCCCATGCCTTTCTTGTTTTGTGGTATGAATCCCCCAAGTTACTACATAGGTCAAACCTTCTTCCTGCCTTTCTTTTCCTAATTTTTACTTTATGGGCTTGATCCCCAGGATGTCCTAATGTTTTATCTCCAGAGAATCTTTCACTGATGTTCTACTTCTAGTCCTTTCACCCTTCAGCATATAAGACATTGCAAATCAGATTGAAATGGTCATAACTGATTTTTCCTTGTCACTTGTATTAGGTTGCAGATTATTTTGATGCTACAATCGCAAGGGGTGCTGATGCAAAGCTGGTTGCCAATTGGATAATGGGTGATATAGCTGCCTACATGAAAAATGAAAAGCTCTCTATTAATGATGTCAAACTTAAACCAGATGAGCTAGCCAAGCTTATAGCTTCTATTAAAAGTGGGACAATTAGTGGAAAGATTGGGAAAGAGGTAAAAGTTTGCTTCTGTTACTAACAATATTTTTTCATTCAACCTTTGCTAGTTATCCACATCTAATGATTTCCATGGAAGAATTTTCATTTCTCATACCCAATTGTCTAAAAGTTACTGAATATTAGTCCAGATCTATTTTTCTTAGTCTTTTTCTCTGTTTACTTACAGTACAAGAAAGTGTCTGCACATACTATTCATCGTGTGAGCTTGCACTTAGTTTCACAAATCATCTCTGTTTAGCATCTTTGGAAAGCACAGCATGTTGCTGTCATTCTCTGCATAAATAGATGAGGAAGAAGGAAATCACAATAGCCATCTACTGAAACATCTTTTTCTTTGGAGAAGTGTTACTGTTATGATTCTATTAATTTCACCCAAAATATTGCAGATACTGTTTGAGCTGCTGGCTAAAGGTGGAACTGTCAAGGGTTTGATAGACGAAAAGGATCTGGTTCAGGCAAGTTCACACTTTCTCAATGAAGCTCGTTCCAAATTGAGAATATATCTTTTGATATTGACTCAGAAGTCAATTTTTAGTAAAGTCCTGATGTTGATTTGATAGGGTTATTGAACCTTTCATATCTTCTGGACTTTACAGATAGTTGACCCTGTTGAGATTGGGAAAATGGTAGATAAAGTGCTCTCTGATAATCTGAAGCAGCTAGAACAATACCGTGGAGGAAAAACTAAACTGCAGGGTTTTTTCACTGGCCAGGTATGTGAGTTGTCAATTATTGAATGAAGCTTTCTTTTATAAATCATAACATTTCCTTCCTGTTGTAGCAAACCTTTGACTGAGGATTACTGGCATATGCAGGTAATGAAAATTTCAAAAGGCAAAGCAAGTCCTGGGCTTCTAAACAAGATCCTTCTGGAGAAACTAAATGCCAAAAACTAAAAATCTTATGGATGAGGTAGCTGAGGGCTGATCCCACTTTCCTCCACAAGTAAACACAGGTAGTTCCCAACAAATAGAGATTTGCTGAGCAATGAAGAAAATTTCCTTTCTCCTAGTCTAATGGGGTATGAATGAGAAAGGGGTCGAAAATACTGATTAGCGTTGCTCAAGTTCTGCCAATATATACTGTTGACGGATAGGAATACACATTAGTCAGCAAAATGAAATTAGTTGTAGACTTGGTATTTGCTATTATTTTCCAAGTTAATAATCTCAACAGCCAATTGTTAAATGAATTACTGGATGTTATTACCATCTCTCTCCACTTCTGTTGCTAAAGCAGTGTGGAAGAGATAAAAAATCATGGATTCTGGCCTAATATCACAAGGTCACACAAAAAGGGCCACTCAAAATAATGAAGAGATGGAGATTAAGCAGAAGTTACGTTTAACACGTATCTACTTTTTTTCTTCGATTGAGATTTAGGCCACTCAAAATAATGAAGATTTATGAGGAAAATGCAATGAATGTTGAAAGCTATAAGAAGTATGGTTCATTCTCCCTTGTATTCCTATTAACGATGCTCTATAGCCTAGCCCTGAAAAAGGTGTGTGCACACAGAACTGAAAATAAGATACTTTTTCACATTTCCCTGTTGTGGCTCCATTAGTGGTCGTTGCAGCCCAACAGGGCTGTTGATGGATTACATCCTTAATCAGTGGTCGAATCTTGCCATGAGTATGTATTAACTTAACTTTTAATTTCTAATCATTGCCCTTGTCAAAAAAAAAAAAAAAGAAGAAAATAAGATACTTTTCAGTGTGTGGTTGCCTGACAAAACAGCATACCATTGCTAACAAAAATTATACGGTTCAAAGTTCATCCCGCACGGGTTGGCCCAAAGGGATTTCCAAATTGGGAACTGCATTATCGTGAAATTGAGCTGCGTTAATAACATCTTCTACAGCTTGTGGAGCATTTGCTGCCTGTCTAACCATGCCAGCTCTAATGGCAGCAGTGACTGTCCTCTGCAACTTTAGAAGGCCAATGCGCTTTGAAACAACATAGAGCACAGCACAAGAGAACAAGAAAAATCCAGCTATGAGTATTAGCCTGCCCAAATAAACTCAGAATAAGCAGTGACATCTTTCAGATAATTGGTTGCTGAAAGAATTTAATGGAGAACCTAAATGCCTTCTACCTGTCAATAACATCCTGACGTTGCATGGTAGAGAGTAGATTTCGTGTTCTCATTAATAGTGAACGGTGCCCCTTGTATTCACTTTCAGCCTTCTTCAATACTCCCGTTGATTCCTCTACAAACCAAAAGATCAAACATTAGTAAACACAAATCTAACTCAAAGGATATCAGTGTAGTCTAGGATCAGAACCATTTTTTCCTAAGAACTTTCTCAAAATCCTAATCTGAATCTAAGCCGTCATTCTGCTGACATGTATGTCTGCAATCATACCTCATACATAACCAGGTTTGTCTTATTTACATGGACCTTGAGATTCATCCTGCAACATCAAAGTTTTATTTAACTCTTTTTTGCACATTGATCCCTTTCATTTATTACTAACATTGGGTGTGAAGTTTCAACTCAACCAGCTGCAAATTCTTGATTCAAGAACCATATGTTTGCATAGACACAAACAAAATCTCACTTATGTATAAGGGAAGATCCATGTAGTTGGATTCCTACTGCTGTAACCAAATCTGAAGGTCCACTCCATGGTTCTCTTCTTTAAATTAGGATTTCAGTTCTTGCCTCAAGTTATCCAAGTCCAGCATTAAAGCTGAACTAAATACATTAACCATATAAGATGCAGGGGACTGCTACCCCGATTAAATGGAAGACTTTCCAAAGTTGTAACCTGCTAGAAGAATATGACACTATTCAAACTTCATCTGGCAACAAGAAGTTAAATGAGTATGGGTGACAAGACATGAACTTTTTGAAACATATTAATTATAAAATCCTCAACTTTTAAGGGAAGATACAGTCTCATGTTCATTTTCCCTATCCTATTTAAAAACTTAAATTTTCACTTTTTGTTCTAATTTAAAAAAAAAAAAAAAAATCACTTATGAATGAAATCCAAATTGGCCAACTTGCAAATACATAGATAAACTGCTAGAAGGGATACAAAAAACGCTGTTCCATCATAAAAATGTAAATGCTCACACAAAAGGCAGAAAGAAAAACCTACCAAAAGTCATAAGCGTACTTGCACTCCTTTCCACCTCCTAGTAAGCACAATGAAATACGGCAAGAACCAAATGAGCAACCCATCAAAGATTCATAGTATGAGCCCATAAACGATATCATGAACAGAAGCAAAGGAAAGAGCATTACCAACCTGAACCATCAGTTGACGGGTACGGCGAAGACTCTCTGTGATGCTTTCTGCAGCAGATGTCATTCCAGCCTTCGTCCTGGAGATGAAAAAGACTAAGTAAATAAACAAGGTGAACGGAGAAAATCAATCTGCCTTATAATGAACTGAATTGACCAGCATAGCTATATTGTAGAAAAAATGAATTAAACTTTAATCACTATATCACTGAAGGCTAAAAGAGAATGAAACATACTGCAGATTACGCCGGCGAATTGTGGATTCCTCTCCACCACCAAGAAGAAGTTCTCTCTACAATAAATAAAAGTATAAAACCATATAATATCAAGACTATAACCTCAATCTCTCTCAAAAAAAACCTCTTTATTAAAAGGAAACCATTTAATATTTAGTGACAACAAAAAGGATTGCTGTAAACGGAAAAGATACTAGCATCTTCTCATCATAATGACAAACACATTGTCTTAAACAAAAGAGATATCAGTATTTTCTCATGGTAGTGATGGAACATAGTTATTTCATGTAGACAACTCAATCTTCTTAAAAGAAATACATTACCTCTTCCTGAGCAGTTTTCCTCATGTTAGCTTTTGCTTGCAAATTAGCATTCCTAAGACTCGATCTCAAGCTGATTACAAAAACAAAAAGCAAGTTTATCAGAAGATAAATAATAACAAAAAGACTTCAATATGCTTTTGCTGAATCATGGAAAACAAACTGGATAAAAAATCAATAAAGCTCCCAAGAATCCACCAGCAAATGCCCCATTTGATCAACAAAGTAAGTGTTTCAGATATATATAGATTCATGGGTCTAGTACTATTGCTTACACAAAAATCATATTTCCCCTTTTTCCTACCTCCTCAGAACTCTCTCCATTTACTCCACATTCTCACTTTCTCAGTAACCCAACAAATCCTATTCCTTCAGCTTCCAAAATAATGAACAACCATGCCCCTACATTCCATCCCCCAATTTCTCAATTATTAGATTAAAAAAAAAAAGAAAAAAAAAACTCATTTATTCATAAAGTGAGAATAGAGAAGGTACTTTTGGTATTGTTTCCTCCATGATTCAAGCAAAGAAGTAGCAGACTGGATCTCCTCGACAGTGGGCAGCTGTGGGGCGAGAAGATCGAGATTGAACTGCAGCGAATTAAGCACGGCCAAGCCATCTTGAGCCAACGCATTCAATCTTTGGAGTGAATTCTGGTTCTTGTTGTTCTCTTCAGTTCTCGATTTGCCGTAATTTTCAATTGCATTTATATGCTCCTGCGTCTTCGCGTACGCCTCATCCCACTCTTTCTTCGACTTCTCCACTGCTTCAACCACCTTATCCATTCTCAGTCTGGATCTTACGCTGTTTGGTTGATAGGAAAACCAAGGAAACTGAAGGGAAAAACTTTCTGGAGGTCTGATCTGATCGGACGAACCTGATTGCTAAAACCGCAGACCAGCAAAGATCGAGACTTCACCTGAATACCACCATGGCAACGTCGCCGTTTAATTCTGTCTTTTTAAATAACGGTATTTTTAGGATATCAGTATTTCTCCATCAAAATCAAACCGTACTCCACTTAAACATTAATGGATTGGGCAGGGCAGGCTCAAGTATTTATAGCCCACTTCTCTAGTGCAAAACAACATCCCTCGTAAACGAAAAATTGAAATATAATTATAATGTTTTATGATATTATACAATTATAATACAAAATATTATTATAAAAAATAAAGAAAATTAAGATAATTTAACATTAAAAATGTTATTACAAAATTAATATCAAAATATTTTAATTTTTTATTATAAAATTAATTAAAATTTTACTTCTTATATTATATATATTTATTTATTTAATAATACGTTATAATTATAAATTAATTAATAATATATATTTTAATATTTTCTATTAATGAAATTTTTTATCTATATTTTAAAAGTTTGAGGTGATGATTCAACAATAATATTTTTCCACGGCGAAGAAAAAAAAAAACATAAAATATTTTTTCACGAACCCATTCCCGCCAAGGAGCTTAATTTCAGCAAAGGAACTCGGTTCAACCGTTCAATAGCCCCTTACTCCTACAGAAGCGGTAAATGGATGAAAATAGGTACATCTAACAATGTGGCCTTTTCTACATGAATATTAACAAAATATCTCCGCTTAGCCTACTGAGATGATGCAAATACACAGCAAGTGGGGCAGCTGATATCAAAAACAAAATTGCTGCAGCCTCTGCATCTTTGATCTAAAGTCGTATTTGGTTTTGTCACCGAATTTCATGCATATACACTCAATAGGATTACTCACCGGCACCAATCCCTTTATCGTTACCTCTCACTTCGGGTTGAGTGTATAGAATGAAGGGACGACAGTTGCAGTTTCATTGTAGGACAGTGACACTACCAGATGAGAGAATGGATGTGCCGAAATTGCGGTGCTTACCATCAGCCAAGTTGGTGAGAGGAAAGCCTTGACTACTGAACTGGTTGATGAGAAGAGTTTCTACTTGGCACGCTATGCTTTTCCCAGGAACCATGAAATAGAGGAATGAAGCCGTCTGCATCCCTTCCTTTGAACGGTGTGAACGGATTCGGCCATCAAGATCATCCGTCTAATGCAGCAAAATACAAGAAAAATGAAACAAAATTAGAGTTTAAGCGCAATATATGAAGCCATAGAGTTTGGACTGGACCACAAACTAGGAAACTGAATGTAGTGTTATCCAACTGGACGATCTATCTAAGACATTATGGCACATAATGTGGTGCAGTGAAACTCCTGACTGTGACCCGAAACAAAGGATAGAACAATGAATATGGAAAAGTAAATACCTGTCCAACATAGAGTTTCTTATCAGGTCGGAACATTACATAAACACAAGAAGCGCCTATGGTTGACGGAGGTGGTTGTTCCCTTGCAGCAATAGCAACACACTTTAACAATGGAAGATCTGATATATTTTTCTGTTCATAGAGCTCCATTAGTTTCTTCTGACATATGAAGGTAATAGCACTCTCAACTTCCTTCTGTAAGACTGCCATGGTGTTTGTGGGCTCCTTCATCAGATCAAGAGACCTTGCTTGACTCTTTGATTGAACTGAGACCGAACAATCAGCCCTCAGATCCAAGTCATGTTGTCCTAATTGTTTGTCAAATGATCCTGATAATACTTCTTTCTTATAAACTGATGAATAAAGGTCTTCAGCTCTTTGGATTAATGTTTCAGGAATTCCTTCCTTCTTAGCTGTTTCAAATGCAAGGCTTTCTCTACAAATCCCATCTATTAACTTCCAAGTTGGTTTTGTTTGCCCATCAACATATTTTGTGCCCATTGCTTTATACACAACATTTTTGGTGTTAAGTGGCAAGGTAAAAACACCATGCAAGTGAGTGGATACAATACCCAGACAACCAATGTTATCAAGAGTCTCAACAAAGCTACCAGCAATACAAGTTCCTTTTGCTGTTTCTGTTCCCCGGCAAATTTCATCTACAAGCACAAGGCTTCTAGAAGTGGCTCCATTTATGATAGATCGGATCTCTGACATTTCGACCTGAGAATTGTGAGTAGGGTGCACGGTTTCGACAACATAAGTAATGATTGAAAAAGAAGTATAACTTAGAGCAGTTCATTTAAAGTTCAAACTTCTTCCACACACAATATGCACTCCTGATCTAAGCTATTCTACCATATAATCCAACAAGTAAATTCAGTTTCAAGAAATGTGTTGTCCCCTAATTTCTGAAACTGATCATGCAGTTGCAATTAGAATTTAGAGCGCACAAGCACAAGGATCATAAATGGACTGGATTTCAAATCAGACTTGTAAAAATGCTATAAAAATAAAACAAGAGGATCCAATTCCCAATGTATGGGCATGTGATAACCCAGAAGTGCTTGAAATGAACATATTTCAATGTCTACAGCTAAATATAAAGGGATAATAGATTTGTAGACAAAACCCAATTGATATACATGGATGTAAAATGAGTTTTCACAATTCTCCTAATCAAAAGTAAACTGGAAAAGGAAGGGGGATGAAGGATAGGGGAATCATCTGAACCAAGTTAACCAAAGATGTAATTTTGCTAAATTGCGCTAGTTTGTGACACACTCCTGTGTGTGACCAAAAAATGTAAGAAAAGACAGATTTTGTGAAGCCTCTATTTCAAGGACAAGTATCATCCAATTTCCTTGTTGGGGTTCACTCTTGCTAGCATATCATAGAAAACATTTTCTACTCAAAACAGACTAAAAAGTGAGAACTAAATGTGGAATAGAAGAATAGCATACCTGAAATGAACTTTTTCCATCAGCTGGACTATCGTAAGATTTCATGTGAAGCATGATAGAATCAAATTGAGGGATTAATGCTGACTCAGTAGGCACCATAAATCCACATATTCCTAGTAATGCAGCAGCACATATTGATCGTAGTAAACTTGATTTTCCTCCACCATTTGGTCCTGTCAAAAGAAATAGTGATCTCATATCGACTGTATTATGCACAGCACTCCCTTCTGCCACATCAAACCAGTATGGTCTTAGACCAATTATCTTCATCACTTTTGTTCCATCAAATGATTCTCTGCCCTGCAAAAAAACATAAAATATTAGAAGTCATTTACGTATATTAATTGAATGATGATCATAATGGTAAAAGGTAATAACAGATGGATGGAACCCCAGACAAAGGCCCCACCAACCAGAAGGAGGCAGCGAAAATGACAGGCAAATCAGATTTTAGGCTACAATTTTAGTTGAGACTATAGAAAAAAATCCTCTCCCTCAATACCTCCCCACCCCTCTCTTTCTTCTCAAGGCACCATACCTTCAGCTTTGAGGAATAAGGTAACAAACAAGTTACAAATCATATGTACAGTCGTTTCAGAAATCTTTAACAAAATTACAGCTCTTGTGATGGATATAAAAGAATGATGAAATTTTAATCTCTATCCAGCATATACTAGCTCATAGGAATGAGAATGGGAAATTGGCTTTGCCATATCATATTGTCAGGATTACATAAATTATTTTTTGAAAAAACTATTATATTCATCCCCCATATAGTTTTATTTCAATAAATACCTGACAAAATGACATTAGTAAAAGAAAAACATACATTGACTTTTTAAACGTTACCTTAGACCCATTGAATCCAGCAAGTGTAGGGAAAACCCATTTCCTTCTTCTCCCCTCACTGTGAAATATCAATGAAAAGATTAGAATATAGTTGGCAAGATTAACACAGAAGTAATGGTAATTCAGATAAATTTACTCATCAGGTACTAGAAATTTTACTAAACATTTAACATGTCTATAATACAGCAATATGGATAACATTAAAGTGAGTTTCTGATCATGTGTTAAGATAATAAAATTGTTTGGGCTTGAAGGTAGATTGTGCTTCATATTGATGCTCTGGGTAAATAAAATCAAATGAAGCAACGCAGACATTATTCGTTTTGATAAAATTTTGGATAAACACAAATAAAAAATAAAAATTTTAAGTTCATATACTTTCATTTTTACTAGGTTTTATAACATTTCTATCTGCAAGACATCCTGATATCATCACGTACTTTTCTGTTCTCTATGCTAGCTTTTATGCAATGCTAGCTTTAAAATCAGCATTCTAAAGGAAATACACAGAGAATAAGCAACAGACTCATGATAAGCCATATATCTGACCTCACATGAGCAAATAATGCCTTCCCAATAACAAGCAGCATGGAACCAAAGATAAGGATATTTATTTTCATTTGTAACACAGTAGAAAGTCCTCTCAGCAATTCCAAAACCCTTGCTTTTGCCTTGTCATTTGCCTCATGATACCTGAAGGAAAATTTTATAATATTCTTTCAATCATGAGTTGTATAATATAAAAAAATGCAAGATCTTGAGTGGATTCATAAACTTCCATAACAAACCTTAATAAGGCATCCTCCACTTTCATTGTGGTAAACCATTCCTCTCCAACCTTTTTACCTTTTGAGTCTAGAGCAGGCTTAAGCTGTTTAATTTGCTCTTCCCCAGGTGTGCCAGCCCATACTGCTGGTGCAAACTTTTTACCCTTAAACCAAACAGCTTCATGCTCTCGAGCATATAATATTTCACCCTTGGGGCCCCCAAGGGGAGCTGTGGTAGCTTTTACTCTTGAAATAATAGGGACAAAATCTTCAGCCACCTACAAAAATATTAGACGCCCAAAGACATGACATAAACAATGCATATGCCATAAAAAGGCCAAAAGAAGTTGAAAGAGGTATAATATACATTTATTTTAGGAGAAACTAAAAGATTAACATTTAAATAATCTTAAGAATGTTTTGTTTTAATTTCCATCAACCTTTTCTACTTTAGCTAGTGACAAATCCAGTGTGCTACCATCATCAACTGGAAAGAACAACACTGATATTGTTCATAGAAACCAGGAATAACCAGCATAAACAGAAAGATGTCTAGTGCCAGTAGAAAATTTATTTTCCTATAGACTTACTGCAGAAGATAAGGCCTCAGCTGCCCCTTCCACTTCTGCAAATTCTTCCTCTAAATGGATCTTCTTCACCCGACCTTTCCAGGAAAACTCCATGTCCTCAAAAAATTCACTAGGAATATTGGCTTTGGAACTTATCTTCTGATCAATTTCACCATCTAGAGAAATCATTTCAGCAATTCTCTCAGAAACCCATTCACATTCATTAACCTGGAAAAGAACAAGGACAGCTGAAATCATATGTATAGAAATTCAACCTTAAGAAACCATAATCAATTCCTAAAAGAATTAGATATCAATCAAAGACCATGCCTAAGTCAGAACCACTAGCAAAATAGAATACTTTTGAGGTTTTAAAATTACTCCAGTAACAGAAACCATATTTGAAATAAATCTCTAGAGGCTAAACAAAAAGCAAAGACTAGGAACTTGGTTAAGTCCTTCATTTCTATCATAGCAAGCAAGGCATGTAGCAATATCTAATGTGGTATATACTTACCAATGTTTGAGATTCAATTTTCAACCCAGTTGCTGCCCATGTAGGATCCATTAATAATTCAAGAATTTCATTGAGCTCAGTGCTTCTATACATGTGCAGTATTTCGTCAACAACATTTTTTATTCTACGGAACTGAATATGATTAGCCTCCCTTTGTTCAAGCAGCTTCACAAGCTACAGAGAAGAAGAATTCAAGGATTAGAAACAAAATGAGAATTAATAAATAAATAGATCCATATATATCCATAAATAAGAAGGAATTAGCAAGAGAAACCATATGCAAAAAGTTTTAACAGATACTAAGGAAAAAAAAAAAAAAAGAAGAATAACAAACTTAAATGAGGTTTTTCCTTTAAAAAATGTCTCTAAATGAGATAGAAAAAAGAGGGAAAAAGAATAAGACTTTTCCTCAAAAAGAGATTATAAAGAAACTAATAAGACTTTTCCTCAAAAAGAGATTATAAAGAAACTAATCACTTCCCTGTTCCAAGACACATTAAAAGCAACTTAACATGTCTCTTTAACTTGCAAGTCAATACATTCCAAACAGAAAGTTGCATTGCAGTCTTATACAACCAAACCCGTTAAAAAAGACACTAAGGCACTTTAATTGCATAGCATTGAACAAAGCAACAAATTTAACAACTTATAGTACAAGTGTACTAAAAAACTCAAAAAGGCCAAATGTTTGTAGGTGTAAGAAGGGTTTAATTCCAATTTTGTACCATGGAATGATAACAAGCATATTTTTGAAGAAGTACCATGTGGTAGAGAGGCTAAATTGCAAGAAAATTACAGAAATGACTGTCAAATCTACCCATATTGCCCTTTTTTACTTTAAATTACCTTAATCAAGATGCAGTTGCTATTAATTTTATCTTTTTGGAGCAGTCATTATAACATTTGCTTAATCAAGATCCAGTCATTATACATGAGGAAGATATTCATCCAAAAGTAATGACTTCAACGTATAAAATTCAGGAAACAAAAAATTGGATTCAGACCTTAGCAGGTGAGTCACAAGTAAACTCAGGAATTGAACACGTGACATTGCTCATAAGTTTGCAAGTTTCTGCTCCAAAATACAAGTTAGAATGTTAGATTAACCACTTAACACTTCTCAACATATTTGAAGTAAATAGTTCTTCTATGTTAACATAAGAAGAAGAAGAAGATTCTCAACTAATATTACTCCATTCCAAACCAATTTGACATTCCAATTAGTAAATTGGCAACAAGAATGAGTCTGATATCTTTAAGCAACACTGATACTTTTGCAAAAAACTAGGGAACTAAGAACAACAAATATCTATGGAGAAACACCCAAGAAAATATCTATGAAGAAACCAACAACATACCAGAGCTTTTTTTAACCACCCCAGTCTTTTTAACAACAATTATCATGTAACAAATCTCAAACAACAAACTAACCAATAGTCTGAATGATTTAAAATGAAACAGCCAAAAATATTACCAACATAAATCTTATTCAATGGAGTTATTAACTGGCCAAATAAAGTTAGAAGCAGCAATTCCTGATTAACTCATAATGGATAAACTAAGATCAAATAGAGTAAACGAAAATATACCAGTACTCTATGACTTTATGCAATATAAGCAAATAATGCACATTAGAACCCACCTTGAATTCTGGCTGCAATCTCATAAGCAGGAGGATTGAGAAGAAGATCTCTAATATACCTGAGAATTCAGCATCAACAACATTAAGGAGGCAACAATAATCTCAAATATTTGGAAGAGGAATAGCATCATAAGTATAATAAAAACTTGATTTTGCAGTCAAAAATAGGGAAAAACTGAAATAAAACTTTTAAAGTGATTAGTTAACTAAAAGATACAGACAATTAGTGCATTGGAAAAATTTTCTACCACACTTCACAATAGATTAAACCCAATACAATCAGTTTAACTACACAAAAAACCTAGTCTTGTGAAATAAATATAAAGATAATCAATTCTAATTTAAATAAAGCAGGGATAATAACTCATTGGCTTCATATCTGATGTACACCAATAAACTATGAACTATGAACTATGAAGGTTGAGCAACAAGAACCAGATGACAGTTGAATTTTAGAAAAGAAAAAAGGATTAAAATGGAGAAATAATGGACATCATTAATTTCATATTTTGTTTAAGCCCATAAATGTCCTAATTCAGTAAATTTCAGAGAAAACTAGAGCAGTTGTCTATGTTTAAGCCCATTTTTTTGTTTCCTCTCATCTTAAATACAAAAGTCTATCGAACAAAATGGATGAATGGTCCAAAATTAGCACTTTCACAAGGAACAGAGGGGGTAAGCCAAACTTGTGTTGCTCTCTCAGTTGACTGCAAATGAAAGCACAATCAAAAAGAAAATGCATGACAATAAATGAATCTACTGGGTTAAAAACATGAAACATTCTCTTCTAGACTAAACTGGGAAGAAAATGCACTCACAGTACAGGTAGCCCAGTGCAACTTGAGGGTAGCAGCACCTTCAATAAACAAGGTATTCCCTCTGTTGGGATGGCACCTAGAACAAAGCACGCCATGATTAATATTTCTTGCTATCACTCTGTAGTAGACAAGCAATTCAATAATGTTGAAATGAAATCAATCTAACCAATTTGTGTTGCAGTTCCTAGATGCAAAGGACGGGGTCTATTTTCTGAAGTGACAGTAACATTTCTGAAGGTAACTTCTTCATCAAGACCATAAAGCTCCTTCACCTAAAAATGATAGAGTAAAACCATAAGACATAACAATATTAACATATATAAAATACAAGAGATAATTAATTCATCTGAAATGAGAACCTTATACAAAATCTCAGTGATTGGATTGCCCTCAAACCATTCAAAATGTCTGGCAGTGCATTCCCCCCATAATAGACCTCCCTCACCATATTCCCCCCAACGACAAGTTCCTACAAAGAGCCTCTGAATAGTGAAAAATTGAATATGTGATTTGGAATCAAGAGAAAGGCTATAATCACATAAAAAACCTAGAGGCATAAAATCATAGAGAAGTCCAGTCCTTTCATTATGATAGTAATCAAGCTATCAATTCTATTATATAATTACACTCTTATCCTGACTGGAATTGAAAATTTTCATTAGTATATAATTTCAAAAATTAAAACCAAACTAAAAGTCAACCAATCAATCAATCCAAAATCCACTTATCTTATATCAAGTAATGAATGAACAAGATCAAAAATTTTATTTGCAATCTATAACCTGTACCATCAATAAAATTATCAATAGATTTCAGCTTGCCAAGGAACTGGAATGACAATGCTTATCATCTAGAAAGCATTGGTAGAAGGAATAAGATCCTTCTTCAAATTAGGCTCTAAGATGATGCTCAACATGCTCATATGTCACAAGATGTGGTCTAAACCTCTTTAAACCTCTAAAGAATCCATTGTGCCTTAGCCTGATGATATAAAGGGTAAAAAAAAAGCAATATTCCAAAAAGAGAATGTCATAAAACAATCTTCAAAAGTACTGGTGATTCATTCTAAAATGCCTTCAACAAAAAGAAGAGAAACACATATCTCATCCCAACTTCCCTCTGCCACATCTAATAGATCCTACAACACCCACCTTACGAATTAGTCTGCATTTGCTTGGGTTGAAGTGCATTGAGAATTACCCTTTTATATTTATGCAACAATAGAAATTTAAGACAGCTACACTCATTCAGCATCAGCAATATTGTGGATCTCCTTTTTCTTTTTTCTTTTCTTTCTTCTTCTTTTCTTTTCTTTTCTTTTCTTTTTTCTTCTTTTGTTTTTTTCTTTTCTTTTTGATGGAAGGATCTCACTGTTAAACGGAAGAGAAGTGCAAAAAACTGGCACTTCTCCACAGCCCTTACCTGCTCTGCCACCACCCTCAAACACAACAAAAAATAAAATAAAATAAAATAAAATAAAAACAAGGGGAAAAGAATGAATGATAAGAAACAAGGGTTCAAGGTTTGGGTTAATTCTGGGAACAAAAAACAGTTTCAAGTAGAAGAAGAAGCTCCATGTTATTTTCATTTAGGCAAATAATGTGATGGTTTCAAAATTCCAAACAAAAGGATCCCTTAATAGAAAATGAAATGATTGTTCAAACCTGAGGCATTGTTTCTCAAAGATGAGTGCAGAAATAGATGATGGAATTGAGAAGTGCGCAGCTTGGCGACCAGAGCCTCTTCAGTCAAACCATCTTCTGATGAATATGTCTTCATGGTCTCAAGGACAGAAGTTATGCAATACCCCCTTGCTGAACGTGATATTCCTAAAAGCAGGAGATACTTGCATAAGAACAGCAAAAGGGTCATCAAAGAGCCTTGCCAGTGAGAATGTGAGGTTCACTGACTAAAGTGAACATAATTTATTAATGGGCTCCTAAGCTAAAGAGTAATCTCACATTAAGAAACCAAAGGATCAAACAGTTTGATTGAACATATATTAACCCTTTTTCCAGGTAAAACAAAACAAGAAAACTAATTGACACACCCCATAGTCCTATATAGCACAAACTCTAATGCTAAAAACATTTACAACATAGCCTCTTCCATTAAAACAAACACCCCTGCCCCCTTCCCTCCTTCCCTTTCTCTGTGAAGGGAAGGACGGGTTCCACACACATTTAATTTCAACATTATTTTATTAGGGACATGACAGAAGCTAAGCTTAGATTGTATCCTAGCTAAAAAAAATATGACCTCACAAAATGCAATGACATTACAATCAAGTAAAAAAAAAAACAATAAAGCTACAGTAAATCATCTCAAAAGCACATTATCTATTAACATTATTTGAAATAAAGGCAACTGTCCATACCAACAACAGGTATTGGATCTGGAAACTCAAGATCATGATCAACCCCAACAAGTCCACCAACATATGGACTTCCTGGATGTGCATGCCTGAACTCAAAAAGCAAGTTAGAGCAAGATTAAAAGTCAGAATGCAACAAGTAACATCAAATGAACTAGAAACAATACCAAATACAATTTCTTAAGTTCTCAATTTCATGATAATATCTTAAAACAAACAATAGCAGAACCATCTTAAATGTTAGTTTAATTTCCCAACAAAAGAAGTGGTGAGACAGAGACACATTGGTGTTCCCTCAAACTGAATGTGGATATGCTAAAACAGGCCAAATTGGTCTCTAATTGGTCTAAATTATGGCATTTTAATGTCTCAAAAAATTACTTTAATCATGGGGCACTTGGACTGCTTTCATGATCAGTGAACCAGATCATAAAAGTAGTTGTCCATGCAAATGCTATTTAAACCTTAAGACAAATATCAATCTAGTATTCTCTAAGAGCCTTTTCTAAAAGTGAAGCAGCAACGGTATTTGCATATTAAAAAAGGAAAACTCAATCTAGTATTCTTTAAATGCCATTTCACAAGTGCAACAGCAACAGTATTTGCATATTAAAAAGGGAAAACACAAAGAAAACAACATATATATTTGTAAAGGCTCTTGAATTAGCACATTATCCTAAACCAAAAATTAGGGCATTGCTTGGAAAGTAAAGAGCAACCATAATCGTTTCCCAAAAGAGTTGTAAAATAACATCTTTTCTTCTGTAGAAGGTTTCAGGTAGATGAACCCAGAGTGGTTCCCATATTACACTTGGTCCCTTACATTCATCAGACCATCTCATAAAGCAATCTAAATGAAATGTTGAACCAGAAAAGCAACTCCTAGAATCATATAGTATCAGATTATCAGTAATCTTGTTAACTAATATTCCTTGTTTTCCCTTTCATATTCCCATTCACTCTTGGACATCCAATTATCCATCATCGTGGATTTTAATTGAACTGCAGTTACAGCACTCCTATTTCCATCAGCCTTTGACTTTAGATGCACGGAATCAAGTCCAATGGAATCTATATATATAACAAGATATTGCATCAAAATTTCAAAATGGATTAATAATATGATTACCCAGCTATAAAACGGCCTTTACGAGAACGTGCTTGTGTTGGACCTTGGACCTCCTCCACTATGCACTGCAATAAGAATGAAATATCAAAATAAAAATTTAAGAATAGCACCCCACTTGTCTTGCAATAACTACCCAGATATAACTAAGCGTAGATTGTCTGGCAAGAACTCCTATAATTTTTTCTCTAACTTAAGATAAAGTCAAATTCCACCAGCTAATTAAATCATCAGACAAAAATACCTGATAATTCATTCCAAGACAGAGGTTCCCAGCCAGAATCTATTTCCTTTTTCCACTTCAGATTTTTATTACAGTTACAGAGAGAAGATGCAATATGCTTGAAGCATGCATTTTCAGTGACAGTAGAAGATGCTTCAACCAATTATGCTACCATACTCACCACTGAATAACCATTACGTGTCAGGTCATCCAGAGTTTGTCGTAGATTCTGCAAAAAGAGCACTAGATCAGAATTTAACATGAGTAACAAAGAAAATAGATGAAGTATCTGCTTGTCTAATTAAGTAAAGCATAAAAAGATGCAGAGAGAAAATCAGTATAGGTCCTTAAAATTAACAAAACAGGTGCCACCGACCTTAGATGAGGATGTAATTTCTACAACATAGAACATGCATACTTGAAAAATCTTACAACAATCACCAGCCAATTGAGAATTTTAAGACCTGTAAAAGCCTTTAAGAAAAATACAATTGTTGAACAAATCTTTTATATTTTCATCCATTCCTCCTCTTCTCCCTCTGGAGGGAACAGGGATGAAGCTCATAAAGAAAGATATAAGTTTGACTGCAGCAGTGACAAGGATCCAATATAGAAGCATCAAACCATATGCATGCCATAAACTGGGCGGAATAATGGAAAAAGGATTCATGTGGTAGGCCACAAATACTTTGGGATGAAAGAAACTAGCACAGATCCAGAAAATTTATTCAATACCATGACAGGGCAGCCAGCTTTTGGAATACTGTCCGCACGAAGACCACCAAAAGGATTCAAACCAGCATATTCAACAAGAATGCAAGCATCTATTCCAATGGCTTCATAAAAATCTCCAACCTGTAACATAAAACTAAGTTGCAGCAACCATTGTAGCACATTAAATGACACAATTAAGGAATGATAGGTTAGAGTTCTGTTATATACTCTGCAGAGCAAAACTTCACGAGGAAACTTTGACTTGAACTGCAACATCTCCCAATTCAGCGTTCCTTCTTTTAGACTGCATTGGACACAGTTCATTTTACTGGCTTGAAAATTTTTTCCACAATGATGTCAAGCAATAAGGGATCTTACCTCCATTTTCATTCCCACCCCTGCCTAGAATTTGCTATCACCTTTTAAAAAAATATATATTTATAAATGTCCACTTTCAAAACCTAAGTGCTCGTTGCTTAAGCTTAAGTTCCTGTGCAATATTTTCTTATTCATCTTGATGGTAGGAAAATTTAGAAGTCACGTCACATTCTTAATGAAAATATTGTGGCCTACTCACTTCCATCATTTAAATATAAAGTTTTATGGTTAAATTTCAAAAAAAAAAAAAAAGTTCAGACAAGAAAAATCAATTTTATTGCCACAAAGATAAGGGAAGAGAAAAACAGTAAAGATGAGAGTTGGTAATTAAAATAGGGAACGAGAACTTTAAGAATCTATATGATTTACCTGCCATTTCTCAAATTAATATCCAGGCCTAGAAGATTGTTATATATGAGCCTCTTAACCAGATGGAGAGTTGAAGGCTTCCTGCAAAGCTCCAACCTCTGTAATTAAGAAAGAAAAGTCATCAGATCTGACTGCAAGACATGACGAAATTCAATAAACAGATCAAACAATTAAATAAAAAAGAACAAATGAGTCACACCTCTTTCCACCATATCATGTTGGAGAGGTCCTTATCATCCAGGGCAGTATTTGGTGCTTTAAATTTCCTAGCAGTTTTTGTGCCTCCTTTCAAAACCTTCTGATTTCTGAAACCACGAATATCTACAAACTTCCTGGCACTGTTTTTGATAAACACAATTAGAAACAAAAGTCTAGAATAAAAAGGCATCATATCGCGAATCAAACACAGTTCGTGGAATACGAGTCGACTACAACATGATGTAATGGTGCTTGCTAAAGCAATGGCCACTACACTGCTAACCACAAGACTCATTTCATAGCCCGAAGAATGCGAAAAACAATTGCATCCGATTATGATATGGAGTCTGCACAGAACTTTAAAATTTTTAACGAAGGTAGAAATGTTCATAATGCTGAATTTCAGAACGCTAACATTTTCAATGAAATGGAAGGGAGATATTGCGTCGCAACAGAGCCCTCATCCTATAGCGAAAAGCAACTTCGCCATTAGAGGTTGAGAAGGTTACTTAATCCAATTGGATAACAACGAGAACAAGAAGAAATACTTGTCATGTGTATAAGACAACAGAAATAGAGAGGAATAGAGAGAGTACGGAAGCGGGGAGGAGCCGAACGAGGCGAAGTTCCGACGAGGATGACGGAGGAGAAAGGCGAGTGAGCGCCACTTAGGGATGGAGACGACGACATTCCTGGTGGCTAACCAGTACATGGTAGCGGAGCGGGTCTTGAATTTTGCCGCTGCGCCGGAAGGATGATAGGAGACCAGATTTGGAAATTTCTAGGGTTCTCACGTTGTTTTTTGAGCTAAAGCACTTTACAGTGTCCGAGTGCCTCATCCGTTTCCTTCCCGCCACGAACCAAAAAAAATAAAATAAAATAAATAAATAAATAAATGGTAAAATATGTTTCGCCTTTTACCATTTACCACCAGGGGTTAGTGTAATCCCCAAATCACCCCCAGCAACTTAAAAAAACCCAACCTTTTTATTTATTTATTTATTTATTTTAGCTATTTAATTGCTTGATATTTTAAATTTCAACCTCTAGTTACTAAAATTTGTAAGTCAATGAGTATAATGTCGACACTTGTAGCTAAAGATCAAACCATTCCTGAGTATAATTGTATTAGGTTTAGCAAACTCTTTTTTCCCATAAAAAGGAAAAAAAAAAAACCTTTTTTTGAAAAAAAAAAAATACCAAACACTAGCTATTATGGTAGTATTGGTTACTAAACACGCTCTTAAGAGGATGCTCAAATACTTGAATTTTAATTTGTAGGTTAAGATTCAAATTTTAAGTCGAGTATAAATAAATTTGAAAAAATAAAGGTTATATTTTTTATATAGTAATGATACATTAAAAATTAGTTATTAATTACTATAAAAAAATTTTAAAAATAATAATAATAAAACTATATCCAACAATCTTTCTTAAACTATTTAGAAAAACTAGTTGTTAAGTAGTATTGCATATGATTTTAATCAACTATGACTACATGACTAAATTAAAGAATAAGCCAACAGGGCAGTAAGCCTCTCTCCCTAGAAGAATCAAAACTGAACCTAATTTTTTCGTCTTCCACGCTGTAGATACTCACATTATCATCAGTATTTTTTCTGAGTTTCTTCTCATTTCTCCAGTAATCACTGGTGTGGTAAATGAAATTCTCTTTGAACCACTTACAATCTTTAGCCTGTATCGAGACCGAATGATTTCCACCCAAAAACAACGATCTATCTCCCAATGTTTCCAGCTCCACCCACTCCTTGTTTTCTAAATCCAACTTGTACAGATCAAACAATCCTGTCTCACTCTTATCAAACGTAGATGTAAAGCTCACAATAAGCAGCATCTCCGCACCAAATTCAACCAAGTAACATTTACCTGAGCCAAGGTACTGTTCGGATTTCTCAGGAAGAGCAGCGTCAATGGTGGTTGTTTTTTCAGGACAATCACCTCGTAAATCCCAAGTAACAACAAACCCATTTCCTTGTAATGCATGAAGCTGATTTCCGTTGCATATGATGTCTTCATAATTTTCATCATCTGTAATCTGAGAACCAGGGACTTCTTTCCATGAGGTGTCACCATTGTTATAGAATCCAATGCTGTAGAATCCACATTTATGGTCCAGCACCATGAAGACCATGTAATGATCACCACCTACAGGTTCCCTACTCAGAATAGCTTTTTCTACAAAACATGGCCAAATCATGTCATGTTTTACCTGCTTCTGACGATCCCGGATTTGAATTCTATACCTTCCCGGCGGCCGAACAGTTTTTTCGATTGTGGATATGCCTAATGTTGGGATGAGTGAAGGAAGTTGGATTTGGACATTCGTGAAGGGGTTGAACAGAAACGGGGTAAAAGTTACGGGGTCCAAGTTAATCAGCCAGCCTTGTGATGAACCGATACAGGGGAAGTCGCAAAACAAATCTGATGTTGCCCTGGGCAGATCATAAACGATGTTGTCTTCGAGATTCATGTAGCGGAAAGAACCACTGCGGATTCGATCGTAGTAACTAGTGTAGAGTACTGTTTCGTAGTCTTTGGGAGGAAGGAGGAGCCATACGGGGCACTTTGAAGAGAGACCGGCTTCTGCTGCAGATAATTTCGAGGTAGAAGCGTTTGCTGTTGCGGGTACTTGGTCCATCATCTGCAGGCGTTCTAAGATGGCTCCTCTGAGATGGTTAGGAAGTTCTAGTAGAGATAAGAAAGTATTTGCTGGTGAATTGTTAGTTTGAGGGTTTAGTAGAGAGGTGAAAGTTTTTATAGCAAAACTAAACCCAAATCCTTGGAGGAATTGAAATTCGGAATGACAAGAAATCTCTTTATTAAAGAATTCCTTCATCACAAAGGATACCCCACTAAATTATAAGTATAAGGATACTTTAACAACAAAATTTGACAATATAACAACCTACTAGTTTGTTTTCATTGACTCTTATCCCTCTAAGAGATGCGTAAGTGAAATCACAGAATATCAACACAAGTGTCCCAGTCACATGACAATAGGGTACATCGTGCATAATAAACTACATGTATGATCTATCATGTCTATTTATAAATTTTTAAGGTTTAATTTTAAATTTTACTAAAAGTATGACATAAATTGATGCTTGGTAAAATGCTCAAGGACTCTAATGCAATTTCTCCCACATATGGAAATAACAAAAGATATTGTTTGTGCAATTAGCAGGATACAACGCTTACCCTTGAATAGCAGACACTTGAAATTGGGCTATCCCTATCCAAGCACCCTGTTTTTCAATTCTATCTTTAGAAATAACCTACCTACGGTACAGTTTTTTTTTTTTTCTTTTTTTGGTACATAGGTGTCTCCATTTTAATTTTTTGCAAATCTCCACAATAATTCTTTACTAAATGATGTTAAGGGAACATCCTAAATCAAACCCAAGACTTGAATTGAACTTGACTATGACTGGGAAAAGACACCACCTTTCAAGGGAAACTAACAATTGGTCTTACCTACAGTACGGTTAGCAGCTGGATGCGGACGACTTCTACAACGGTTGACTCGTAATTAGGGGGGTTACAAGAAGGATGATATATGATAGCCTAAGAAGAAGATTCAAATTCGTCTGCCAAATTCTAAAGCTGATACCTTTGTTTAGAGGCATGGAGATTCAGCAATCACGGAGGCTGAGATTCTCTTACAAGAATGCAACCATAGTATTGACCATATTGAATGCTCTGTTCTTGCTTCGAGGGTTTCTCCCTTTTGCCTCTACCCGCACCAAGCTCTCTTTAAACCACCCCAATTCAGGTTCGTTTCTTTCTCATTTGAATCTTTTGGTTACTTTTCTGGTGCAAGAGAGATTATTTTCATATGGGTTTTTGAGAATTTATGCCTTTGCCCTTTGTTGCTTTGGAGACTTGATTGCAATTCATTTACGGACCTTATCTGTCTCAATTTGTTTGAGGTCAGGTTTTGAATTGAGCCCTTTGAAACCTTGAATAACATTTTTAATCACATTTAGCATTTTCCTGGGTTCACACCCTCAAACTATTGTTCTAAAGAATCAATCTGCCCTTTGGACTGTTATTCCAGAATGTGCCTTTTCATTTCAGAAATCCTCTTGCTTATACCTTGGTTTGAATTAATTGTCTACTCGTGTGTAATTTGTTCCTTCTCTTTTATGGACTTTTTCAGCATCATATGTCTAAGACTAGAGTAGTGATAAAAGGGCATTTTCCTTTCCTGACATGTTGATGTTGCCTTAATAAATACTTAAGCAGCTATGTTGTGTTTGTCTAGCTAAGGACTTTGGATCAACCCACTAATCAAATTCACAAAGTTTTAATTAGATTAAACCAGACGTGGGCTGTTCTTGTTGTCTGACTCCAAAACATTGCATATGATATATTGTTTCTTTTTAAAGGTCACTGTTTCTGAAACATGCACGCTTTTGTTTTCCATTTCTTTTGTTAGCTAAGTATGTGCATTATCTATGCACTAAGAATTGTCTGAGCATAAACTTTTTTGTGTCTGATGCAGTTGACCTAAAGTATATCAAAGAATCTGAAGAGATGCGTCTTGCTATGCAACCTTTGGAACTCATAAAAAGAGTAAGTGTAACATAAAGTCTCCTTTGGAAATCCTGATTTTATTTTATCAAACGTGAATTTGTATGATGTTTATTAGATGGTTGGTACTTTGTTTATCTCATTATCCACACCTCCTTATTCTTTTGGATTTTAGGGTCATTGTTTGTTTAAGGTTTTGATGTGTGCAGCTCCAATGAAGTTGATGTTGTTACATTACATTCTTGAAGTTACTTTAAAATTGCCATTGCTCGTTGGATACAGTGCATATGCTATGAGGTTAAATCCTTCTTATTTTAGGTGAGGGAGATTGAGCAAGAGGCATATGCTGAACCAGAGGTGGACCAGCAGAAAGAAGCAAAGCAGACTGCAGCACTTGATCTTTCTAAAAGGCTAAAGGACTTCCGTTCTTTAAATGATGCTGCCAACTTTAAAGGTGACCAACTCTCCCCTCTATTCCACCCACAATCTCCCACTCTCCCACTCTCCCACTGTCACCTTTCCCTTTTTCTCCACTCTCTAATTGATTCTTAATTTTTTTTTTTTGAAATAAGGTCTTTTTTGTCCAAACACTGATACTGCTCTGTTATCTTTGTGTGAATGAATATCTTGAATATAAAGCTTCTCTGTTATATTTGTGTAAATGAATGTCTTTAAAATAAACCTTTCTTATCATTTGTGCAAGTTTCTTTGCATCATTGACACTACAGATTTTAATTAGACACACTCACTTCCTGACCATAAAAAGAAAGTTCTGTTCAACTATACTTGTTCCACACTCATCAGTGTGATGAAAATCATTCATAAAATTGTAACTTGTCTTGCATTGTAGACATCAGTTCAACTCAGTGGTGCATAAACACATTCAAAACAACTTATTCTGTTTGGAATTTTTGGCCTCATTTTTCACCTCATGACTAAAAGGTTCAACCTACAATCACCAGTTAGTATTTGCTTTGTAGACCACTATGTTTGTTGGAAATCAGATACAGTTGGTGAACTCAAGTCACAATTTTCTGTCTTCCCTTTATTCCACGCGTTTTGAAGAGAGGGTCTTTCCTTATTGTCAAGGATAACAGCTCAGGCTTAATATCAGGTTGTTCCCATCCTGTAGGGGGGAGAGGGTCAAAACCCCCTCTCCCTCTTTCACCCTCCCAAATGTATATCAGTGGAGGCTATGTGGCATTTATATCCAAAAATTGATTCTTTGCAGATGCAATGCTTCCCATAGCACCCAGGGTCCATATTAACTTACTGAGTAGGTTAAGATGTCATTTCTTAGTTATACTTTTAGAGCAAATATACAATTAGCATTCGGTGCTTTTACGTTGCTTGTATAATGTGCTGTTTCTTTGACATTTCAAGTCTTGATGCTTATGTTGCAAATATTTTTCTTCCAACTTTTTACCCAAGATTTCGTTCTAGCTTTCAATTTTACTAACATCAGCAGACTCTTGCAGCTTTGGAAGAATGGCGAAAACGGAAGATGGAACGGGCTAGACTAAGGGAGCAGGAGAAAAATGAAACATCTGCCTCTCAAGCTTGACCTAACTGACAATAAGCAATACCACTGCTGAATATATGGACTATATAATTCGCTGCATGAAATTTGATACTCATCCCAAAACTACCATTAGACGGGTATATGGCACAAATGTGAATTGAACACTCTTGTCTAAACTTGAATTGTGAGATTTAGCACTCTGAATCTTAAATTTTTCCTAAAGTGTCAGGCATCTAAACTACTGGTTTGGTACCCCATACAAGTGTGGGAAAAAGGCATCAAATTTGAAGGGTGATGATCTAATTAAGAAGAGAATCTGTTCACTAACTTATTGTTCATTTCTTAACTTATAACAAGGGGGTGAACTTCTAGGAAAGTCACACAAAAGCTGATTTATAATACCAACTAGATGCCTAAAAAAGAGATGATCGTTCCACGATATTGTAGACATTCAAAGAAGGCAACAAATTGAGTGCATGATAATTATTATTATTATTATTATTATTATTAAAAAAAATAAAACCCATTACTTATAATGGCAATCTAGTCCTTGTGTTTTCATTGATGCTCAAGTCAAGTTCAGTGAAATGGATTATCATAGAAGGTAAGAAGAAAATGAAAGGAAGTTTATTTATTTATTTATTTTTAATTCATATATATATGTATATATATAAAAAAATGATGAAAGGAAGTTGAGACAAGTACATCACAGGAAAGTTAAATCCTGGAGTTTCAGCTGGAGGCGCGGCATCTGTGCAAATTCTCCAGCGCCATTATACACAGAAAACCTATTTCATACATTGATAGAAACAAAAAGGAAATTTAGAACAGAAATCCTGTACAGGCTTACAATTCCAACAAAAAAGGTACGTGGGTTAAAGGTTCAAAGTCGTTTATGAGCTTACAAGGCCACATGGTGGCAAGTCCCTGTGATATCGAGCATACAAAGGCTTCATTCTACACTTCTGGAGAGGACATAACTGTTGTCAGTTGAAAACAAGTTGTCAAAGACTCCCTTACCTGCTTCCCTTTCTGATGTTACCTAGTTACCTCGATAACCTTTCTGGAAAGAGTAAAGGCAAGAGAAAGATAAAGACATGGTAGAAGATAATCTGGGTCATAGTAAAGATAAAGCAGTGCTAGAAGGTAACAGGTCAAAGTCATCAGGAATGTCACAAAGACGATGCTCATGACCAAAGAACTTGGTATGTATAATAGATTGATCACCTCTCTTTACCTGCAAAACATAATGTAGAGCATCAATCATTTTTTCATTATGTACAAAAAAAGGGACTTTAAACAGACCAAATTTAGAAACTATGAGTTTTATAACTGATGTGAATACCATCCAACTTGTAATTCTATATGAGCAAACTTGATAGAAAACATGGAGTAACAGCTTCTTGTCAAGTCCTCAATTTTCAAAACAAAATAGGAAACAACTGCCTTAAGCTACTACTTAAGGAATACAATTCAAGTAATGCATAAGAAAACACAACATTCAATGTAAACCCTTACATTAAATGCAAAAGAAATTTTTTCAAAAACTTGTTAGCATTTGCCTAAAAAAACCTGAACAACAAAACAGCATATAATCCCAAAACCAATTTATCAGCTCCTTCCTTTAGAGGAACAAGTTGTCCATTGGCAGATTAGTAAAACAAGTGTTCCAGAACATTATCAGTCAAATAGCAATAGGGCATTCCCAAAACAGCTATGTACACATACATACCAGTCCATTCATTCATAATTCTTACTAAAGAGAAGGTATATATTATTGACAGTGCATTTACAGTTCCATTTCTTTTCCTAAAATGGTTAAATAAATAGAAAAGACCACCAAATCCAAACAGGTTATACAAGGACAAAGATCCTTCTCCAAAACAGAAAAAGATTCAGAAAATGGGACAAATGTCTCATCCTGTTTCATATATTTTAACTTAGCATTTGATGCAGTGTGGATTTGTGATGGCACCCAAACTAAATATTCAGAAAATATTAAGCTAGTGATTTTCCCCCTTAGGTTCATGATACACTGATACTAAAATGTTTTCCCTTGGCAATCATATAAAATAATAATTAAACTCGTTTGCAGCAAAATAAGATTAAGAGAAATTTATACCCAAAAATAAGTCTTTCAGAAGACTTCCTCAAGCCATAGATATTAAACTTACAAGATCTTCACTATCATAGACTAACAAAATCCTGCAACCGATAGAGATAATTATTTCATCAGTGCAACTGTGCAAGACTAATTAGTTTGCCCAGGAAAGGAAAATAATATAACACTAATAGTTAATCACTGTAATATAATGGTATAACTAAGAAAGGTCTAAATGAATATTTGCCTGCTATTCCTTATTAACCTAACATTATTTTAATACCCAGACATTAGTCATATTTTGACAATTTAATTAACTCAATTTAATTAACTGACTTCCCATATAAGCATATACTCACTAAGTTACCAGGAAGCACAAACATTGTAGATTATATAGATTATATGCAAGCAAAAACAAATGAATGATATCAAAAACATTAAAAAGGCTAAGCCTGTTCAAATCTTCACTTAACAATTTCATTTATGTCAACTAGTCTTACGCTGCCCATTTATAGACTCTAATTCCAAATAGATTGTTTTGACTTTTAAATATTTCATCAACCAAAATGAAGAGAAAAAAATAAAAATAAATAAAAATAAAAAACCACCAAAATGATCAGGTCTTTGTTGCTTAATTGAACATGAATTAAAAAATAATTGTATTTAAGAATGATAAACAAAGCTCAGCATCCAGCAGGCATATTTCAAGAAACATCAGAACCGATTGAGACTTATGTGGCTTTAAGTCATCAACACAGCAAGACAAACTAAATGTCTAAATCACCTCCACAACTTTAAGCTTACATTACCCAGCAATTCCTTTTCTATATAATTCATCCTATTTACCAAAATATACCAAAAACATCGAGTTTATAATTTATATGGATGCAGTTTCAGTTGGAAATAAATGTCATAAAGGTCCATTTTAAACCAATGGCCAAACTCATTTAGCTGAAAATTTTGAGTCATGTACATAAGTTTCAAAAGAGATTCACAAGAGCACATCCAATCTTGCTTTGCAAAGAATTCTTAGTCATGATGTCAAATTAACCTACAACATTTCAGCGTTAACTAGAGCACCTTGCACCAGGTCAAAGTAGACCAAAAGTGTTAAGTAATAGAGGTATAAGATATAACGTTTAATTTACTTGGTTTTAGCTATTTTTTAAACTTTTGATGCAATAAAAAAACCATGGTTGTAGGCCATAGGGTCCATAACTCATCTCATTGAGAATTCTTAGTCATGGCAAGGCATGATAATTCATTTATCTTCTTTCCTTATCAAGTTATTTAAGACATAGTATGGTAGGCAAAACAGACAAGCACAAATTTTCTAGTAGAGAGACTCTTCCTATATCTATTGAAAACAGAAAAGAATGAACGAGATTATAAGAGTTGCAACAAGAAATGAGTGAAAAACACTTTTCTGAAGCTGAAGACAATAAATAAATTACTTTGATTCTGAGAATCAAGGATAGATTAGGTCACAATACCCTGAATCCAATATAACAAACTAAGAAATTTAACCCAAGATGATGACATGGTTTATTTATCAAGTAAGTTTGATTGCCATGCTTCCCTTGGCTCCTAAGCTTTGTTAGCCAGAAAATCTTAGGAGAAATATTTCATAGACTTTTGTAAGACATGGAATGATAAATAAACAAAAGATACCAATAATAAGTACATCTAAATTTTCAAAACTACAAAAAGTCAAACACCAACGGAGCTTCCATAAAGATGCATATCAGCACATGAGAGAGATTGTCAACAACAGAACATAATATTTAGAACAAAGGCAAAGCAACTGCATTCTTAACAAGGCGCACAGGCGTCCTCTTATGTGATATGCTAAAGGTTCCATCCTCCATATAAAATTTCAAAAGGAAGACCATTTTCTAGCACCAAGAAATAGGCTTACCTTGAACTACAACAAAAAAGGAAAAGAATAGAATAGAATAAGACAGACATCAATTTCTATCCAAACATGAGATGGATTGTGGTCAGAATC
>BPVZ01000001.1:1299401-1312543 GCA_020521535.1 Rubroshorea leprosula | reverse complement strand
CTGATTATCTTAATTTAGTTAAGATAAAGTTTCATGTAAATATTAACAGAATTCTCTGGTATTATCTTAATTCTATGCATTTCCTCTTTATCCCTCCTTTATCTTTCAGTTCTATTTCTTGTTGTTAAACTTATAGTATTCAGATCTATCTAGTCTAGGAGACCTTGATTAAGAAACTTAACATCATCTGTATAGTATAGATTGAAATAGTCAATTTTTCACTGTATAAAACTCTTGAATTTTAATTCCAAAACAGAATTTAATTCTATTTGCACTCAGTAAAGTAGAATTTAATTTAAAGCTGTTACTTGCACCATATTCTACTTTTCCACTCTTAATACTCTTAAGTTTCTATTCTAATTAGTTCTATTCTATTTAATAACTGTTAACTTCAAAGTGTTACTCGCTTCACTTCAAAGAAGCGATCGCTTCGCTTCTCACTTCGTCGCTTCAGCATTTTTTAGGCCATCGCCTCGCCTCGCTTTTTGCCTTTAACAAGACTGATGTCAAAGAGAAGGGAAATCATATTCCAAAACAAGACACAAGTCACAAGGGCTTTACAATTCTTATGTTTCTCATCTCATTTTTCCATGCTATCTAGGAAATATCTTTCTTTCTCATAAAAGAAGATTATATTTATTACAGAAATGAGGTGTTATACTCTTATTCAAATATGCAGTTAGTATATTCCTGGAAAAAAATTTTGGAACCTCAAACCAGAAATGAATCTGGAAAAGCTAACAAAAGAATGCATGCAGGAAGAGAATGCATCATGCATGCATATGAGTTACCATATTAGTTACCACAAAAATTGCATGCAGGAATCTAGTTTGGTGGACCTCAGACCACCATGGGATCATTCAAGAATGCATGCATCTCCACTAGAAAAATATGATGTTGACACTTGTTCCATAGGGTATAAAAGTTCTCAAGCACGGAGGATAAGTGCAATAGACACATGGATATGAAAAAATAATAAAATAATTAAATGTTTTTACCTCCAGAATAGTGTAAATGGGCACTGTCGTCTCTCCATCAATAACAAGACTTTTGAGGAGAGAACTATGACGGCGGCCATAAGCAAGTAATAAATGCTCTGATGTTGGTGAAAACTGAAAATTAGGGAAAAGAAAAGAAAGAAAGATAAGCATACAGCTGTAGTTTGATTTAGTTTACTATAGTAAACATGCATCTTTTTCATGTGCTTGGACAGACTGGTGTGCAAAATCATTCAGCATAAATATTGATGTTTTGTATGCACATTGCAGCCCAATTAAGAGTAAATCAGATTTTATTCTTTGATAATTGGTCTTGATCCTAAAGAGAGTGTCATATAAGCAATGATCAAAATTTTTAAAACAAGAAACAATTCTAGAAGCCAATAGGTAATTAAGAAATTGATTGAAAAGGAAGAGTGTCCTGAGAAGGAAAAGGGATCTGGCATAATATTATAATGTCTTACACAAGAGAATTGGCAGTTTCCCATACAAATTGTTTTTTTTCTTTTCTGTTTTTGAAATGGGCATGCAGATATTAATGAAAATAAAAGGCAGCTAACACCAAATATCTAGAAAGGAGACGGGTACCTGAATAGAGGTTAAACAATGAGCAGCTCTTATTGCCCGGGATGCAAGCACCAAACCAAATCTAAAAATCAAAAGAAGCAGAGCATCAGAGATGAAGAATAATAATAATATCCACTCCCCCCCGCTCCTTTTTATGTATCCCTTTTGATAATGTGCAAATCAGGAACATAACAAAATATGAGAAATCATACTATTGCTAGAAATTTTAAAAAGAGGTCCTCTACCCCCTCTCTTGGAAACATTAATGTTTATATTTTGGGGGTGACAAAAGGCTAATATAGGATAATAAAATGACTAGTACTTTAATTTATATAACGGACACTCATTTCAGGATGTTGAGTTGCAGTCATAAGAAATGAGATGGATAAATAACATCAAAACTAAAATGGCATGGTTATGAAACATAGACTTATGGTAAGTTAGAGATTTACGTTGCCTCCTCAAGGGAATATATACGAAGCTCATACATAACTCGGTGTGCTGAAATAGGGTGTCGTGTAGGGGATGTTGCTGCTCCATTTATGTCATGATTCTGATGGCCTTGTAGACCAGGATCAGTTTCCACATTAGGGAATACACAGGCAACACAGGCTGCCAAAAACCTCCCACATGGAGAAAAATGAGCACCCATCTCACTGCAATAGTGGAATTAGACAATGAACTAGAGTTGTATCAGTTTCAAGATCAGGAAGACCAAGCCAAACTTTTGCATTATGAAAGCTAGGTTTGGAAAAGAAAAGAATTTAATTTTCTTGCCAGAAAACTCAGAGTCAAGACAGCATAATCCATACCTACAAAGCACTGCATGCGGAATGATCAAGCGACATCTTTCTAGATCAAGTATAGAACATGGATCTTTTACATCATGAGACCAAATTCTTAGTTTCACTGTGCAAGGCAGCTCTGCAGCTGCTGCCAATGATGGGGCAACTTCAGATGGCACTCTAGTTATAGCAGGTTGGGGATCACTTCCATCATGGATGATGTTATTATAACCGGCACCTTCACCATATCGGCTTGAGGACACCATGCGAGAACGTGAAGAACGATGTCTGGAACTTGATCTTCCTGCAGCTCTCGATTGCCCCATACTGGTGGGGGCTACTGAAGAAGCTACTGGAGCTGAACTTCCTGTTTCACTGGCAGGAAGTGAATTCTCATAACCAACATTGTTAGGCAGATGCATAATTTGTTGGCCAGCTTGTGTCTGGCCAATCAACCATCCCTGCATAAATGGTAGCTCCCAAAAGATTGGGTCACCAAAGGAGAAAAACTGATTGCTTCTCTCTGCTGGCTGGACCTCCATAGATTCCATTGCAGAATGAGAAACTTCAGTTTGCATTTCATTTGATAAAGGAATACTTGCCATTTCTTCTTGTTGAGGAGAAGAGTTATTTGGCTCAATAGGAGACAAGAGAAGTTCATACTGCCCAGTTGGAGTTGAATAGGTCAGAAGCCGAACTGAAGAAGATTGATAGCTTCTGTTTGGCACATCATTTGAACTCCAATCAGCATCTATATGCTGCAAAGATGTTCTGGCATTTTCTCTAGCAACTGAAGGCCACATAAAGAAAGGTAAAGGCCCAATAGGCAATTCATTTGGCAGATTTGACTGACCACTGGCATGAGCATCTGTCAGATATACAGTGGGAGGAGGATACCGCAAATCACCCAGAGAAGTAGCAAGTGTCATTGATGAATCAGATGGCTCAAGATCACTGACCTACAATGAACATAATAATTCAATGAAAAGGTAGCCAATGCCAGCATGTAATCAATTTTACAGACCAAAACCTAACCTCAGCAGTCAAGAGAAACGGTGCTGCATGAGGGTGAAAATGTACTGCCCGAAGTGAACGGCGTGTCCTTAGTATAACGGTTGGTGAGGATGTCTCTCCTCTCCTGTTGTAGTGCCATATAAATAGCTGACATGAGAAGTTTTAAAGTCAGCTATGTTCAATAACAATCTGAAAAGAAATTGAACAATTCATGGGAAAACTCTTCCTCACCTTGTGCCCTGATGCTACAGCAAGGAGTTCCCCTTGGGCATGAAAAGCTATGGAAGCAATGGGACGGTCTGCATGGAAGAAAGAACATTAAGAAGTAACAAACAGCACAGAGATTAGACAGTTAAAATATCAGTAACAACACGACACACAGGGTAACCAGAGGAAGTCATTACAGAAATCATGTGATCCTATACACTCAGCAGTATTTGCATTCCACAAGCGAACTTCATGATCCAGACTTCCACTTGCAAGTATTTCTGAATACAATGGATGAAATCTAACCTGTAAAACAGTAAAAGTACCATCAGTACTTGAGACAGTTCCAGTACTTGGCATGCTATAAAAATATCAGTGGAACGAGATATGTTTGAAAAAGTAAGATCCAAATAATTAACTACAGCATGCTGTGATCAAACCAGGCTTACTAGCAATTCATCGAAATTACCAAAAAAGCACTCACTTTAGAATCATCTTGACCTTGAAATTTATACCATTCTCATAATTAACTGTTGATTTGCTTAGTAGGTTTACCGATTCGTTAGTAACACTAAAAAACCTCCATAAATTAAGAAGTATTCAAGTTTACCTGCCAACAAACTGATTTTTTTTTATATGTAGAGACTAGGGATTGAACCCTAGACTTGTGGCTAAGCGCACAAGTAACTCTACCACCAGACCACATGGCTGATGGTGCCAACAAACTGATACACCTATTGAAAACTCAACCAAGTGATTATCCCTACCATACATCTAATGCCATTCTATTGATGAGCAGGAAACAAATATCATTCAGTTACAATTTAGCCCCATACAAGCCATAGAAGTTATCCAGATTTCTCTTATGCTATGACTACATATTACTTAGAACATTTTAAGGAGTATGTTGTTGCAAGATTTAACTCTAAACATTTTCCAAAAGGATGAAGCAATGAACAGGCAGTAAATAAAAGTCAGAAAAAAGTAAAGAAGTATGTGGAGGAGAAAAGATTGGCTCACCACCCATGGTGTTCTACGATGACCACTCAAAACCTTTAAGCATCCTCCAGTTTGGCAATCGATAATCTTAACAGTATGATCTCCACTGGAGGCCAATGAACAAACAAATATAATTGAAGTTTAATAAGGAAGCATTTCTCAAATAATTATTTAACCAGACACTCCATATCAAAGAAATGCAATTGAGTGAACAACTCACTGTGTAGAAGCAATCCTTTTACCATCTGGGCTAAAGGCTGCTGCAATAGTTGACCTAGGAGGAGGCAAGAGGGAAGAGTACTTGGCTGACAGGTGTAGCATTGACTCTGCCTCTACCCTGAAGTAATAATTGAATTTGAAAATATAATCCAGAATCCTTGCAAGAAGAAATTATCTAAACTTTTCTATCAATAGTACATACAAACTGTGTAACTTATATTGGAAAAGACTGGCAAGTACCATGAGAGCAAATCACGTTTAGCATCTCTCGCCGCCTGACACCTTGGCTCAAAGGAATCAGAACGACCCTTTGAATCTTCACCCCATAACTTTCTCAATGAAAGTTTTGTTTGCGGGGAAACCTCTCTGTGTGCTAACAGTTGGAAGACATTTCTAGCAGCAGCAAAAACTTTAGTATAACAAACACTATTGAAATTCACATTATACAGATTTGAATCAAGACCAACATAAAATTTCAAACTTATAACATTGAATAAAATCAACATTCCAATTACAATGCAGTTAATGCCCCTTAGTGATAAGGCTTGTCACTTCAAGCCAAAACTCGGCATATAGTAGAGTTTAGAGTTTAGACAATGACTGATTGAACAACTCTTCTGGCAAAAATGCAGAAAATTACTAGATTCTTAACCTTTATGTGAACTCCGAAGCACTGTTTTATCTTGATTGATTGAAATTTCATGAGATGAAAACTAGAAGAGCTTAATGAATATTTGAAAGCAAAATCCTATACTGATTCAAAAATTAATCAAAAACCCCAGTCCTAAACAAAATTGTTAGCAAGTTATCAAATAGAACACCATAAAACACCACAAATCAAGCACTGGAACAAATCCATAAGCAAAAACTATACACTAAACTTAATTAAATCCAATTTTTTATTCAACTTGAGAAAAACAGGCAGCTAACATCCATCATAATCTCTAAAATTAAACCGAGATTAATCCAAATTCTCCCATTTTCACCGAAATCCAGATCTCAAACATCACAAAACTCCTCAAATCTTCCATAAATTCAAATCAAATTCGCCAAAACAAAGAAGCCAAGATTGGAAAATATCCCAAACCTGTGCCCGCACGACCTTGTTTGAGAACAACGTAGCGGATGCTGCTGCTGCTGCGGCGGCGAGCTTGATGTTGATGGCACATTCGCATCTTCGCTCCACAAGGAAGAAGCCGTCATTCTTCTCCACAGAAGCTATCATGCTTCAGGATTTCACAAGCATTTTGAAAAAACAAAAACTAGAACAACTATAAAAAACCTCCCCGAAAACAGATTAAAAAAAAAAAAATCAATTGGGGATTTCGATTTGGGTGTTAACGAATGCCTGCTAATTGATGAGTTAGATTGATGCAATTCAGTTAGGCGGATTCGTAAATTTTGGTATTGGTATGATGTGTTTGTTTCCCAGGAAACCTAGAGGGAGAGTGGAGGAGAAAATGAGAACACGGTTTGCGTTACGGGGTTGGACTCTCCACCGGCTACGTATTTCAATTATTTTCATTTTCATTTTCATTTCAATAATTAAAATTAATTATTAATTTTTCTAACATGTCTCTTATCATACGGCATTACTTAAAATTGTAATTAATATAATTTTTAATTTTTATATAATTTACATAAAAAATATAAGAATTATTTTTAATTTTGATGTTAATGTCAGTTATATAAATTTAGTTTGTTTAATTTATATATAATTTGTATTAAATAAATAAAAATTAAATTTTATTTTATTAATCCTTTCTCTCCTCTCTTTTTATCTCTTTTTATTTAGATAAATAATTAAAATTTTTAAAAAAAAATTCTCCTTTCCTCCCTTCTAATTTTTGGGAAAGCAAATAAAAAATTTTTATGCTTTCTCCTTCCCTCTATTTTCATCAATCTAAACATACTATTAATTAGAAAACCCTTAATTATTTTTCTTGTGGATCAGTTTTGGGCTTCTAATTTTAATGGTTACACACTGAGTTTGAGCCAGGCCCAACCATTGTTGACAAACCAAAATGATTTATTTATTATTATTATTAATTTTTTAAGTGATGTTCAGAATAGTGTTGACAAATGTAAAGATTGGTGGAGTAATATATATATATATATAATCTTATAAACTTCTGTGGAAGTAATTTTGATTGATTATATTTAATTGGTGGTGGAATAAGTAAATCAATATATATAAATCATGTCCGTTAAGACTTTTCAATCGAATTTTAATATATTGAAATTAAATTTTGTTATTTGTGATATAAATAAAATTATACATAAAGTACTCGATGAGAATTTGATTCAACCCAATGAATTTGAGCTTGATACATCAAGCTACTTATAGCTCGTTTGAAGTTTGAAGTGCTAGATTGGCAGTGAGAAGGGATAAAAATTTTGTCTAATATCATTGTATCTCATATTTAATAAAGTAAAAAAGATAGGATAATTGTTGTCTTATATTTTATTAAATGTAAAAAAATAAGATGATTGTTGTTGCAAATTTTATCCAATTATGTTTTCCTTTCATAAAATGTAACCCAACTCCTCTATTGGATTATGGAAGATAATATTTGATTTTATTTTTTCACCCTTATCTATCTATCTTTTACGACTCTCTACTCTTTTCTCCTTTTTTTTTTTTTTTACTTTTCCAATCCTTTTTTCAGTTCGAGTAGGCGCACATCAACAAAACTGTGACAACACATTGGAATCTATCTCTATGAGTAGCTGGATGGATAGCTTGTTCTTCCTTCCTTTCTCTTTCCTCTTGGTTTTTCTTCATTGCCCTCTCTTCCTCCTTCCCTTTCCTTTCGCAATTTCCATATGATCTAAAGGCATCAACAAGATCAATTGCAAGATTCAACAACATAGTCATTGACGACTTTGAGGCGATTCTCCGATTTATCTTGATCAAATCAATCATCCACTCTAGTTTTGTGTCTTGACCTTGAACATAGATCTTATGAAAGGTTTTGACTTAGTGTCATGGGATTTCATTTTTCAGATTCTGCTCTCACTTGGATTTCCTAGCTAATTTGTAAATTGGATCAGAGCTTGCATAACTACTCCAATGTTTTTAGTTGTGTTTAATGGCAACTTATGTAAATATTTTCTTGGAAGAAAGGGTGTTAGGCAAGGAGACCCATTATCACCATATATTTTTGTGGTTTGCATGGAGGTTCTCTCTAAAATGTTGAATAGGGTAGCTGAGGAAAAGAAGATTGCATATCATCCTAAATGCAAGAAGGTACATCTTACACATCTTTGTTTTGCTGATGACCTGATTATATTCAATAATGGTAGTCTCTCTTCTCTTGAGGTTGTTGATGATGTCTTGAAGAAATTTTATGAGATATCTGGTTTACGAGTCAATTACGCTAAGTCAGAGCTTTTTGGTACTAGTCTTTCTACAAATCAACTTCAGCAGCTTATTGACAAGTTTGGGTTCAAAATTGGAGAGCTACCAGTCAGATACTTAGGTGTGCCATTGATCATGGGTAAATTGACTCAAAAAGATCTTAGACCCTTGGTGTCTAAAATAACTGAAATGATGACTTCATGGGCAGTAAAACACCTCTCTGTTGCTGAAAGATTGCAGCTAATTTCCTCTGTCATTTAGCGGATAATTAATTTTTGGTATTCTGTTTTTATACTGCTTAAAGGAGTTATAAAAGAAGTGGAGAAAATATGTGGTGCCTTTTTGTGGAATAATGACACTCATAGTGCTAAAGGGGCCAAGGTAAAATGGGCTACTATTTGTACTCCTAAGCAGGAGGGTGACTTAGGACTAAAAAACTTGGTGCATTGGAATCAAACTTGCATCTTCAGATTTATCTTGTTATTGTTCTTTAAAGCAAGTTCAGTTTGGGTAGCGTGGGTCCATGAATATTTGCTCATGGGCAATAGTTTTTGGACTGTTAAAATACCTATTGATGCTTCTTAGGGATGGAGAAAATTTTTCAATTAAGACAACTAGCTAGGAGGCTTATTCAACATGTACCAGGTGATGGCCAAGATATATATATTTCGCATGACAACTGGCATCCTTTTGGCCCTTTATTACAAGTGTATGGTAGCTTTATTATTCAAGATGCAGGGCTACCTTCCCAAGCAAAATTGGCTAGAGTAATAAATGGTGGCTTTTGGCAACGGCCTCATGTTAGATCTCCCCAACTAGTACAAATTCAAATGCATTTGTTTGATTTCTACCCAAAGGAAAGAGAGAAAGATTCAGTAGTATAGTTACATTCCTCTTTTAATTTGGTTCTTTTAGAACTGGGCAAACTTGGCACTGGTTAAGAAGCAAGCAAGACAGGAAAATATGATATAAACTAGTTTGGTTCTCTTAGGCTATTCCTAAGCACAATTTCATAAGTTGGCTAGCTATTCTCAATAAAATGAGCACAAGGGCTCGGCAAAGGAAATGGACTCCTAATATCCCTGATACATGCATTCTATGCAACAACAATTCTAAGATGAATGAGCACCTATTTTTTAAATGCTCTTATGCAAGAAGAGTATAGCAGCAACTCAGCAGCATGCTTGCCATCCCTTTCACTGATTCTCTTGGAGGGGCTTGCTAAGTTGGATGGGGAAAAAGGTTAGAAGAAAATCCTTATATTGTATTTTAATCAAGTTAGCATGGAATGTTACAGTTTACCATATCTGGATGGAGAGGAACAAGAGAATTCACCAAAAAATTTTAAGAATTACAATGCTATTGTACATGAAATCAAATCTGATGTCAGGTGTAAGATGCTGGGTTTTGCTCAGCCAAGATCCTCCCATTTGCCTATGGCAATTGTGTGTCAATGGGGGCTTGAAATAGTGGTGCAAGACTAAATTTTGTAGGGTAGTTGCATATATTTGTGTATTTTGATATTGTTTGTTGGTATTTATTCTTTGTAGCAATTTGCTGCTCTATTGTATTGTTATTTTGGATAAATAAAATTTACATTTTATCCAAAAAAAAATTCATTTAAGGACGAGAATTAGACTTGTTGCCTTGTTGGGTTACGTGAAAGTAAAGAAAAAGGTTGATGACAATTAAATATGCTTTTGTTATAGTTATGTGCAATTAATTAATAATTAATTATAATTTTTTTATAAAAGTAATTGATGATAATTATCTCCAGTAATTTCATTGGTAAATGTTATAATGATTAATTCTAAAACAAATTAAAAGAAAATTTTATTAAGTTTAATTATAATTTAAGGGCATTTTTACTTATATAAATAAATATTTATATCTAATTTCATTTTAATCCAATAGTTAACCAAACATTTCATTAGATTTAATACAAGACATCTTATCTAATTATATTCAATTTAATTCAATCATAGATTCCAAACATGCTCGTATGAGATACATTATGTCAAGGTTTTTAAAATTGGACCGGATTGGCCGGTTGAATCGGTCAAACCGGTACCTGATGATGAAAACGGTTCGATTTACATAAAAAAACCATTTGATGTAAAAACCGATAAAAACCGATCAAAAATCGGTAAAAATTGATAAAATCGATAAAAACCAATGAAAATCGATAAAAACCGATGAAACCGGTGAAACCGATGAAACCACTGGTTCAATTTCTTATGCAATCTTCTTTCAGTTTTTTCCAATTTCACCTTTCCCATTCCATTCTTATACCCATTTTAACCTTTAATTTTAACAAAATTACAAAATTATCAAATACTAAATTAAAAAATCCATGCTTGCAGCTTGCTCCTCTCATCAAATGTTCCTTGCTGTTTGGACCGATCGGTTCATCAATTAAACCGGTTAAATCAAGAACTGAACTTGAAAACAGTTCAATGATCGGTCCGGTTTTAAAAACCTTGCATTATGTAGTTCAATTAAAATTAAAATATAAAAATTGTGTTATTTTATATAGTACACTCTTATTAAATTAAATTAAAATTTACAAATAATTCATAAGTTATTTTGAGCTTTTTTTAAATTAGTCAACAACTCAATCTCACATTTATTTATTTATTTATTATCTTAAATAATTTAATAAAAATAATTTTTTATCTTTTAATGAATTTTATTCATATATTATATGATTTAAATTTAAAATTTTTTATTTTTAATAAAAATTTATTATTAAATTATTGAAATTGTCGATGACATATTTAAAAATGTAAATATGAAAAATATGTAATAAATAATTACGAGTATATGGGAGTACCTTTTTGAAGGTAAAATTATCCTTAGACAAACAAATTATTTGATTTGAACAAGGGAACAAATAATTGCAACCGAAATAGTTAGGATCTTCGAATCTTCAGATCCCATGCGGCCTGGGCCCCCTTGCCTTTTGCAAATCTTCCAAGGTACTACGACACGCAGGACCCATCAGCCTAATAGATCCAAGATTTAGTGGGCCAACCACCTTGGCACCAAGAAAAATAATTTTTGTATAATTTTTTTTTTTATAATTTGATATGTTATTAAAATAATTAATTTTTTTAATTTATATAAAATTTATTATATTAAATATTTTTATTTATTTAATAATATAAAAAATTTATAAAAAAATTACTCTTCTAAACACCACCCGGACATTAAATAGGAGCCACAAGAGTCATCAAACCCAACTAAATTGAACTCTGCCGGATCAACAA
Organism: Rubroshorea leprosula; assembly: GCA_020521535.1. Classification (NCBI taxonomy): domain Eukaryota; kingdom Viridiplantae; phylum Streptophyta; class Magnoliopsida; order Malvales; family Dipterocarpaceae; genus Rubroshorea; species Rubroshorea leprosula. The sequence continues at coordinate 1,301,124 of BPVZ01000001.1, read as the reverse complement.
ATGTCCACCGCTCAATCCACGACACTTTGCCCCCCAATTTTAGGCGCCAACGTCTCCCCAAAGTCCCCAGCACCACACGACGTGGCACAATCACCCTTCTCAAACCTCCTCATCATGTGCCACGTGTCACACCCATAACCTCCCGAAGGCTTCCAAAAGGCCTTTTTTCCTGTATCTTGATTATTATATTGTCTTTTAGGGATTAGACCTTGCTCCAGCTATCAGGTCCTTCAAGCAACCAGCTAAGGTATTTGTCTTGTAATATGACACCTAGCCCCTTCTTTAACATTTCTTGAGTTGTCATCTTTTGTTTTGTTGTTTGGGGTCATGGGTCTAGTAATTAGTTCATTTACCGTCACCAAGATATTGACACTCAAAAAACCAGTGACATCATTTTGGATAGAGTAATTGAATTCTAGTCATCTAATTCCTTATCCTCCAGCATAATAAAGAAGTAAATTTGATTAATTTCTCGAGAGTCTCCTCTTACTAGTTGGATCAAGCTTAACACTAACAATTTTATCATTAAGAATCTTGGTAGTGCTAGCTGTGGGGGTCTTTTTCGGGACTCTCAAGGGTAGTGACTTGTTAGCTTCATGGGTAGGATTGGATAAACCACTGCTCTTACTATAGAGATATAAGCGATTATAAATGGTCCTATGATTATCATTTATCGTTATATTCAGAATATCATTATTAAGAAACCTGTGTGGTTCAAGTGGTCACTTAATTATTGGTTAAAGGATATCTTATCTTGAGTGTAGGGTTTAATTTTCATCCCTTCTTGCATTCTCCCACTGTGACTGTAATCGTTGCTGTCTAAAAGAGTAACCAGTGAATTGCACCCTTATTCAAGTTCAATATCTTCCGTTAACAATTCTAACTTTATTAACCTCTAACCATTGTCTTTGTCAATATATATATATCATTATTAAAAAATTCATGTGGCTCAAGTGGTCACTTAATTATTGGTTAAAGAACATTTTATCTTGAATGTAGGGTTTAATTCTCATCTCTTCTCGCATTCTCCCACTGTGACTGTAACCGCCGCTGTCTAAAAGAGTAACCAGTGAATTGCACCCTTATTCAGGTTCAATACCTTCCATTAATAATTTTAATTTTATTAACTTCTAACCATTACCTTTGTCAATATATATATATATATCATTATTAAAATGAATTGTAAAGTTGCTTCTTTTTTTATTACTAGTGAACTGAATCTGCATCATCCTCATAGCAACTTTGTGAATTGTAGGGGCCTTTTGAACATGATTCCACAAGCTCAACTGAAGCATGTTATGAAAGAGAGCAACATGGTAGCTGATGCTGTTGCTAAGATTGGTGCTCAATCGCTTTTGAATTTTGTTATCTTGGATGAATGCCCACCTGAGGTGGACCTTTTGTGCTGTTCATGTTGGGGTTTGCTACCCCAAACTTTAATTTTCTATTCCAATAATATGCCTTCTCTTTCATAAAAATATATATTGAATTAATAATAATAATTATTTATAATTTATAATATTTAATTTATTTAATTAAAATTAACCATTAATAACTGCTTGCAAAAAATAGAAAAACCAAAGCAAACAACCCATTCGGCTTCTTCATTCGTGGAAGTCCAAGAAGCCTTAAGAAAACAAAGAGACATAAGAGTGCTTGTTTTGCTCTTCAAATTATTTTAAATTACAAATAAGAACTATCGAATTTGAATAGGAGAAAATTA
>BPVZ01000001.1:1278188-1296925 GCA_020521535.1 Rubroshorea leprosula | reverse complement strand
CTCCTGTACAGTGCTATGCTGATTTCATGCGTGCCTTCAGGGATAACTTCAAACACCTTCTTGGTGACACCATTGTGGTAATTTCTTCCTTCCCTCATTAAATTTTTTTACTTTAGTTTTTTGGCTTCTGAAGGGTTTTGCTGTTTTGATCAATTGGTATTCAGTCAGTCCTCATTTGATGGCTGGATGTTAGTATTGACTGTTTATGCATCAGATGAGGACAATATGAGATTATCTTCATTAGATTTCTTAGTGTTGCTAGAAGTGCCCAACTAATTTGCTCCTATGTTTCTTTTTCTACATGAATTGTGTCTGGTAATGCTTAATTAGATTACCAATTTGAGCTTTCTGCTATCATGTGCTGTTAAAGAAGTTTTTAACTAAATTGTTCTGAATTCGTTCCTAACAGGAAATCCAAGTGGGAATGGGCCCAGCAGGTGAGCTTCGTTATCCTTCCTATCCAGAGCAGAATGGAACATGGAGATTCCCAGGAATAGGAGCCTTCCAGTGTTATGATAAGGTAACTGAAATTCTCAATTTTCTAATTTAGCAATTTAGTTGTGTTATCTAGTTCTTTCCTTATCTTGGCATTGTGCAATGCAGTATATGGTCAGTAGTTTGAAGGCAGCAGCTGAAGCAGCTGGTAAGCCAGAATGGGGTGGCACAGGTCCCACTGATGCTGGTCATTACAACAACTGGCCAGAAGATACCCAGTTTTTCCGTAAAGAAGGTGGAGGATGGAATAGTCCCTATGGTGAATTTTTCCTTGGCTGGTATTCCAAGATGCTGTTGGATCATGGTGAGAGAATATTGTCATCAGCCACATCAATCTTTAAGGATACCACCGTGAAGATCTCAGTCAAAGTTGCTGGTATTCACTGGCACTATGGAACAAGGTCCCATGCCCCTGAGCTCACTGCAGGTTATTTTAACACAAGGTTCCGAGATGGTTATCTCCCCATTGCCCAAATGCTAGCCCGTCATGGTGCTGTTTTCAATTTCACTTGCATAGAAATGCGGGATCATGAGCAGCCACAGGATGCCCTCTGTGCACCAGAAAAGCTTGTCAAGCAGGTAGCCTTAGCTACTAAAGCAGCACAAGTTCCTCTTGCTGGGGAAAATGCATTGCCACGCTATGATGAATATGCACATGAGCAGATCATAAAAGCATCTTCACTTGATATTGAAGATAATTTAGGCCAAGATAGGGAGATGTGTGCATTTACATATCTTAGGATGAACCCAGACCTCTTTCAGGCCAACAACTGGAGACAGTTTGTCTCATTTGTGAAGAAGATGAAGGAGGGGAAAGGTGCCCCACAGTGTCGGGAGCAGGAGGAGAGGGAAGCAAAGCAGTTTGTGCACATCATCCACCCTTTGGTGCAGGGGGCTGCTATTGTTCTTACACATTAGAAATCTAGGGGAAGCTTACCTCATACATGGTAATACATTAAAAATGATGGAAATCATGCCTTACCATGGAATGATGTTATGCTAATGACCAAAGCCTTTGCTTTGCTTTAGCTCTTTTTATTAGGCTGTGCCTATAAAGAATGCAATGTTGTGTGATAATATGGGGATTCTCTATTCCTTTAACAAGATATACAAAATTATAATTCAATCAGTACCATATCTGTCTCTCCCTCCCTCCATATGACTCCGTGTTACTTTGAATGCCCATGTTTCTTGAATGATTAGTTCATATTTTGTCTGGTTTATGGGTGAATGAGTATATTTATATACATGTCACATGACTCGAATTGGGACTGTATTACCTCTAGATTCCTAGGTCATTTTCTTCTGCCCTTGTTTCTCTCAAGACTTTGACTTTTTGTTCATTTGCCTGTGTGGTTTTATATGTTCTTACAACAGGCATCCTTAACCTTACCTTGTCTTCCACCTGCGTAGTTGCCCTTGCATGTAAAGAGGAGAGTCGACAATATTTAGGGAGCCATCTTTTTGGACCAAAAGTAATATGAATTTTGGGGCCAGACCAACACATCCACATGTATATGCCTGCTATTTGTATGCGTCTATATATATATATATAAATCAAAGGATAATAAGAGAAAAAACTTAATAAGTTGTGATTTATTTAATAAAAAATTTAACTTTTATTTTATTATTTAAGTTTTGATTCTCTGAAAAAGTTAATGAATAAGTAATTTTTTATAATTTACTTAATAAAAGATTTAATTTTTACTTTATTATTTAAGATTCGATTATATGAGAAAACTAATGAATAAATAATTTTTTATGAATTTTCTAGTTCTGATATGGATAATTTGTCTTTAATTAAATTATGTAAAATAAAAATAAGTATTTTATTCATCCTAAAATATAATTATTACTTATTATTTTAAGACAAATGAAGTGTAGGAGTAATAATTTGGTGTTTCTCTTTCCCGTTATACATTTTAATTTTAACAAATGGGGGTGTACTTGAACAATTAAAACAAAAACAAAGTGTTTTGTCATACTGGGAAAGTGAAGTGCAGTCCAGAAAAGGCAAACCGCAAAACAACTATATCTTATTATACACTGGTGGCAGTTTCAGCAAAGTGAAAAACAGAAAAAAAAAGGGAAAGGAAAAAGGAGAAAAAGGAAGGCTCTCTTTATCCTTCAAATAAAAAATGGGAAACAGCTGAAATAGGTACACCATGGAGGGGGATTTTGCTCTAGGTTGATAGGCCAGAATGCTCTGCCATGTCCAAGTCCTCTGCATTCGCTCCATCAGTCAACTTCCAATCAAACCAGGACAAGAGATTAGCTAGCACATATTCAACTTGTGCAGCTGAAAATGACAACCCCGGGCAGCTCCGTCGTCCAAAACCAAATGGAATATAGCCTGTAAACTCCTTTGGAGTCGAATTTATTGTTGGTGAATCTTTCTGGGAGGAACTCACCTGCCCTGTCCCAATATTTGTCATCCCTGTGAATTGTATGCACATTTACCAGGACTCTTGTTCTGGGTTGAATCTCATAGTCTCCCAATGTAGTTCCACTACGTGTCTCTCTCATCAGTACTCCTCCTCCATGTAGCCTCAGACTCTCTTTCATGATGCATTTTAGATATACTCCATATATAGGATCAGGTTGGGCCTCAGTTACTTCCTTTTTGTCTCCCACAACCGTTCCCACTTCTTCTTGGGTTTTTCTCATTATATTTGGATGTTTTATCACCTCTTCCATTGTCCATTCCATTAATATTGCAGGATGAAGAACCACCTAAAAAAGATGTTTTATGTAACAAAAGAAGAGAAGAAATTAATTGAAGAGGGATCAAGAGAGACAGACCATAAGCATTTCTTTAATTTTTTGTCTCTGTTTAGTTCAATGCCAAGATCACCGCCATCTTCCTGATCAAGAAGAAGTAAATCTAGAAAGCACATCTTATCATCAGACATTTCACCCTCAACCATAAGCATTTTGGAGACATAAGCTTTCTGGAGACCAAGAGAGAGTCTTGAGATTAACAGGACAGGAGGATTACAAACTTAAGCAAGGTTTTGCTGAACCGGAGGGAGTAACTACTTTATGAAGACATTAAAAATCTCGCGCTAGTTGGGGCCGTTACCTTTACACTTGAAATTGGGCGGACGCAGTACCCGTGGTCGGCCAAAATGCCAATTTGGCGTAAACGCCATATATAACTGAACATGGCAAATCAAATTAACTACTTTTGCATTTGCCAAGAAAATTGTTTTGGATTTTGTTTGAGTTTGGCCTATATCTGTCCTACCCTCTCTTCATTCAATTAATGATTTAAGTTGTGCACTCAATAACAAAATTTTGATTTGGGTAAAATCTGCAGGAGATGATCATGTTATTGTTCGTATGTATAAAACTTTATTTTATTCTTGTTCTTTCATTAAACTCAAGACACATCCCCTGAATTCAGAAGAAAAGAAAAGTCATGAGCCTCAATGTTTCCAAGTTCTTGTCCTCACACAGAGAAGAGAGGCAAGACCTGCAGGAGATGATCTCCTCTCTTCCTAAAGCTATTGGCTTGCTGTCCTTAAGTGAATTCCAACAATACCAGAGCTTTTGGTTCGATCGCGTCAGCCTAGAGGGATTCATATTAGCCCAACAACACTTCCAGGTCGAACCAACTGATATCATCATGAGCAGCTCTCCCAAATCAGGCACAACTTGGCTCAACGCCCTGGCTTTTGCCCTCGTCACTCGCCACTGCAATGATGATTTCAACAGCCCTTTACTCACCATCCTCCCTCACAATTGTCTCCCCATGTTGGAATTTGGTCTCCTCCAGAGGAAAAGCAACCGGATAGGATACCAGACCTTCCTCTCTTTTCCGCACACACTCCCTACACTTGTTTACCAAAGTCCATACAAGCCACACCTGGTTGCAAAATCGTTTACATTTGTAGGGATCCCAAGGATGTGTTTGTCTCAGTGTGGTGCTTTCACAACAGGATAACCCCGAATCCATTATCTTTGGAGGAGGCACTTGAGATGTTCTGCCAAGGATTGTCATATCGAGGGCCTTACTGGGATCATGTGTTGGAGTACTGGAATGCAAGCTTGGAGCTGCCGGAGAAGGTACCTTTTTTAAAATATGAAGAAATGAAGAGTGACACGGCTCTTCATTTAAAGAGATTGGCTGAGCTCATGGGCTGTCCTTTCACCAAGAAGAGAGCCGAGACGTTGCGCAGAAAATTGTAGAGCTCTGTAGCTTTGCGAAACTGAGCAATCTAGAAGTGAACAAAACAGGCAACCAACTTGTGCTGGACAATTTCTCGATTGAAAATCAATGAGCAGAAGTGGAAGGGTTCAGGATTGAGTACATATAAGCCGTCATCAAGTGCTTGAGTGTATATCTTGAAGACTTGAACCCAAAATACTGTCTTGAAGATTAGTTTTATTTTTTCCTATGCTTTCCTCTAGACTTCTCTGTGTGTAACACTTGGAATTTCCAAAGTTGCTGCTCCAATGATGTTATGCACGTTTAATACTCTGTTAGTACTTGTACGTGGCTTTTTGCATGTTTGATGGAGATTATGATTTGAAACAAAAAAAAAAAAAAAAGGCATCAAGATGTAGGTGCAGCGTCATTTCAGGGGAGAACTACTTTACCTATGAGAAATCTAAGGTTACAGGGTGGGGGAGAAAACCAGGAAAACAGAGGTCAAGAACAAATATACATCAATACAACTACCAAGTCAGCAACCTCATTATCAGTCAAGAAACCGACTTGGAAAGGATGTAAAGGAAAAACATACTTGAAAGAAAGTACATTACAGTTGAGGTTATTCCCCCATCCGTAGGATTCCAACAGAGAGCAATCTGATTCAGAGCAACAGCATCCCCACTCTGCCTAGAGGAAAATCACTCTGATATCCTATGTGACTGCCAATTCTTTCGCTACCAACGCTACTTCCTAGTAAGTGCCATAAGGATCAAAGTGCCAAGAGAATATACCTGCATTTAACAGCCACCCCCACCACCAAGTTAGAAACAGATTAAAATGTGCCATTAGCATTTCTTTTCAAAACATCAGGGGGAGGGAGGATGCAGGAGCACAGGGTGGTAAAAATTATATCCTTTTCCAACAAGCAATGAACCAACACCATGCAAGTTTGCACTTTTAGCAGTCCAAAGGGGAAAGGCAAGGATCCATGAAACAAAGGCAATATTTCTAGGCTTCCTGATTGTGAGCAAAGGAGACAAATTAAGTCCAACAGCTAAAGAGCATGATAAGTGAGAAACACAATTTGAGAAAGCCAAAAAACATCGTATGAACAATCCTCTTTGGAATATATGGCAAAGCATTTCAAACACCTTTGAGTAGGGACAACAATTTTACTGGTCCAAATAAACACTGTAACTCTTTCCTTGTTCAAGATTTTGAAATCTTTTTGATCAAATATCTCAGAAGAAAGGTGAAAAGGGTAAAAGGACATGTACCTTATGAGGGATCAGTTAGGAGACACCATGCTCTCCACAAATTCAATGCCATCACACTTTTCTGAGTTGTTACAGATATGAACATTTTCGAGTATTTCTCCTCGTCCATTAAACCTTATCAATTCCCCTCTCTTCCTTAATAATATAAATGCATCATCTTCTGAGGTGCAAAGACACAAGGGGGCATAAAATTCTTTGCTTGAATACGCATTATCTGGGTTTACAAGACTACACTGTTTCATCCAAGATGCCCCCACCCCATATTCCTTCATTACCCATAACTCAAAAGGATAGGGATCATGAAAGCAACCATAAATCAAGCAAAGGCACCCTCCAAGAACCCCCAAGCCCATTTTGAAGAATCCAGCACGATAACTAGGAACTGGAAATTGCTGAGATGTCTCGTTTGCTAATTCAAAAGCAATTATGGTCCTGGTACTTACCCAATGGATTGCGCCATTGAGAAAAGTCGATCCAGGAAAACAGTCATAATCCCATCTAAAGAGTTTATGGATGACCTTATTTGGTTCTTCAAAGATTCTCCAGGAATTTCTTCTCAGTGAAAAGATTGCAACTTTTGATTCAATATGATCCAGTATTCCAAGTTCAAACGTTCTCGTATGTACGTAATTAGAGACCAAAACAACTTTATAATCATCAGATAATGAATCATACCCAAAACCATGTACATACCGATCACCAGGAGGAGTACAAGCATCCGGTAGCTTTTTGCAGTCTCCGGTGGAAGGGTTCCATAGAAAGAAATCTCTTTTGCCGTCAAGAACCAAGCACACCAAGCCATTGCAGGAACCCACAATTCTGAGGTGGCCCTCCTCTCTTTCCAAAGGAAAACCCAGATGTACCATTGAATCTCCATTATCACCAAAAGGGCTTCTTGGGTCTAAGAGCATGAAACCAGAAGATTTTGTTGAGAGAAGAGCTTTGTGGGTACTGAGCTTAGGGTTCTGATATGCCCAGTTGAAGTGGGTTTTTCTGAATTTGGGACTGGAGATCAAAGAGCGCCATGAGCTGCAAACCAACTTGAATCTCACCAGAGACTTAACGGGAAGAAATTGGAGTATATCATCTGTAACATCTCGAGGGAAGGATGGCGATGGCATCTTCAGTTCTACTTCAACTTGAAAGGAAAAAGAAAAAACATACAGCAAGGTTTTGGTTCTATTTTTTCAAGGTTTCACTCGGATTTCAAAAGGAATTTTGTGTTTCTTAAAGGTTTGGTTTAAGTCCAAGATCTAGTACGAGTGGATTCAATTAATGGACCATCAAAACGTCACCCACCTCATTGCTGAAATGGGATTCTGCAAAAGCTGTTCACATTATCAATTGGCAGTGCCTTCTGACACCATCCTTTCTATTCTTCAGTTCTACTCATGTGAAAGACTGACTGCAAACACTCAAGGAGCAGTTTACATCCAAGGGACAAAAAACTGTAAACGGGACGGTAAAATAATGACCCTGGATAAGGATTAGACTTGACATTGAAGTGCTTTCTTCATTTAAAAATATATCTAAAAGTAAGACTGTAAGAGTACCTATTCTAGTGTCTGAAACAGTATAAAACAGCAGCCTCTCAAAGGAAACAGTGCAGAACATGGCCCATAACTCAGCTTTGGGCACCACGGTTATGGAGACGGCCCGTCCTGGCCTCTTTCCCAATTTTTATTTTTTAATCTTCTACCTATTGTACCCAAATGTTTACTATTAATGGACTTTCAAAGGTTGGGGCAATTTTGCAATAAAATGGTTTATTATTTTCTTTCAAAGACGGATTTCCTAAAAGTAAGATACCATACCTACATCTCTAAAAGTTTTTTTTTTTAATAAATTAAAATTATTTACATATTAATCAAGATAAGAAAATTTTTTTTTATGAAATTTAAATATGCAACTTATACAAAGTGAATGATTTTATTTTCATATCACTGAATGAGAACGATAGAACAAACAATGATACATTTTTAATAATTAAATAACTTTTTCTTAAATAAATAAAATATGCTAGATTTAAATTATATAACATATAGTAAAAACAACGAAAGAAGGTTGCGTTCGGTCAGTTACCGCAATTAGCAAAAGCTGTAAATTTGTTTCTTTATTCTGAAAAGAAAAAGGTGCATTAGCCTCTAAATTTCTTTTTGGTAAAAAGAGAAAACAAAATAAAGACAATCAGTCATTACAGAGACCGTTAAAATAGATAAATCCCATACATATATTGGCACAACGACACAACACCTCATGTAAAAAGATTGGTTGAGTTCGTGGCATTGGCTGTCCTTACACCTTAGAGGAACAGAGCCGAGTCATTGGGCATAGATTTGATAAATTTAGCAGTCTAGAAGTGAACAAAACAGGAAAGCAAATTGTATCAGACAGTTCCCGCTTGAATAACTCATGCCATGGGAGATTGGAAGAATCACTTGACACCTGAGACGGCTGCATGTCTAATGCCTTGATGATAGCAAAAGTGAGAGGGTTCAGGATTATGTATACTGTGTGTATCTTAAACCTTAAAATTTCCTGTTTTGCATATGGTTTTAAATTTCATTGTTTTCCACGAGACTGGAGATATAAGCTTCTCTGTGTGTAGCCAGGTAGCACTTGTAGTGTGTTAAGGCCTAGAAACAAAGAAACCTATCAAAAGAAACAGAGATAATGAATCAGAACCAGATATATTCATTAACAAGGAAAACCATTTCAAGTGAAACTTAGTAGACTCTTTTACATATAGAATTAACATGCAGCACATTTTAAATTGAAAACTAGTTAAACCATTTACATAGAAACTCGAATAACTAACTACAGAATAACAAGGTTACAGTTTGTGCAGAGGGGAGGGGAGTAAAAATAAGAAACCAAAATAGCCAACAAGTCAGCAACTTAATTGCTACAAGACCCAATGTGTAAATAAACGTAAATTATATTTTGTTTTATCATTAGGGCTACATGTATCCATGTATATCACACTCCCTATTTACACATAATAATACACAGCCATATTTTAAATTCTTTACTCAACTGCATTGGTTTTTCTTCTTGGTCGGCATACTCAACAGCATTAGTTACCAGCTAGCTATAGAAGAAACTGACTTAAAAGGATTAAAAAGCAACAGTATCCCCAGCCCACATTGCTTCCAATTCTTTTGCAACTTCCTAGTAACTGCTAAAAGGATAGTGCCAGAAAAAAACCCGTAACTAACCACCCTCTCCAAGTTAGGAACAGAACAAAAAGTGCCATTGGTCCTAATTTTCAAACATCAGGGGTAGAGGAGGAAATTGATTGGACTGAACAGTGGTAAAATTGGATCCTTTTCCAACAAGCAATGAACCAGAACAAAGAATAAGTTTGCCCTTTAGCTATCAAAAGGAGAAAGACAAGGATCCATGCCTGAATCATAGCCTTGTTCCCTGGTTTTCTTGATATGTGAGGAAAGGAGAGCAATTAAGGCTAACAGCAAAACAGGAAGCAACTTCCCAGCAACAAAGTTTCAAATCAGCAAGAAACACAATTGAGAAGCCAAAAGAATATCATATAAGAAATCCTATTTGGAACGGAAAAGATTTACAGACACTATTGAGCAGGGAGAACATTTCTTTCAGGCCCAAACAAGCATTATAACTCTTTGTTCTAGATTTTTGCAGTGATTTTTTAATTTATTGCATGTTAAAAAAATATATAAAAATACCATTTAAAGAAATATCTCTGAAGAAAGATGAAAAGGGTACAAGGATATGTACCTGATCATGGATCGTTAGCAGATACCATGCTCTCCACAAATGCAATTCCGTCACAATTGTCTGAGTTGTTACAGATACAAACTTTTTCAAGTACTTCTCCTCTTCCATTAAACCTTATTAATTCCTTTCTGCTTCTTATTAATATAAATGCATCATCTTCTGAGTTGCATAGACATAAGGTTGTATAAAAATCTTCCGATGCATAATCATCAATACCATAAAGGGCAGAATCTGGATTTACTAAATTACACAGCTTGGTCCAAGATGTCTCAACCCCATATTCCTTCATTACCCATAACTCAAACTCAATATAACAATCATAGATTAAGCAAAGGCAACCTCCAAGAACTCCCAAGTCCATATCGAAGAATCCAGAACGATGGCTAACAGCCTGAAATTCACAAGTAGTCTCACTTGCTAAATCAAAAGCAATTATAGTTCCAAAATTGTCATTCATCCAATGGATTACTCCATTCAGAAAGGTTGACTCAGGAAAAGTATCATAATTCCATCCAGAGAGCCTATGGATGGCCTTATTTACATCTTTCAAGATTCTCCAGGAATTTCTTTTCACTGAAAAGATTGCAACTTCTGCCTCAGTACGACTCCGTGTTCCAGTTCCAATCGTTGTTATACGTACATAATTAGTAACTAAAACAACTTTATAATCCTCAGATGATGAATCATAACCAAAACCATGTACATACCATTGACCAGCGGGAGTACAAGCTTCCGGTAACTTGTTGCAGTCACCGGTGGAAGGATTCCATAGAAAGAAATCTCTTTTCCCGTCAAGAACTAAGCATACCAAGCCATTACAGGAACCCGCAATTCTGAGGTGGCCATCCTCTCTTTCCAACGGAAAAGTCAGATCCACCATTGTACCTCCATTATCACCAAAGGGTTTTCTTGGGTCTAAGAGCATAAAACCAGAAGGTGTTGAGAGAAGAGCTTTGTGGGCACTGAGCTTGGGGTTCTGAAATGCCCGATTGAAGTGTGTCTTTCTGAATCGGGAACAGGAGATCAAAGAGCGCCATGAGCTGCAAACCAACTTGAATCTCACCAGAGACTTAACGGGAAGTAATTGGAGTATATCTTCTGTCATGTCTGAAGGGAAGGATGGCGGTGGCATCTCCGATTCTATTTGAGAGAAAAGATTACAGCTTTGGATGCAGAAGAAAACTAGAAAAAGATTAGACAAGGGTTCCCTCGGATTGCACAAAAGGGTCGCGTTGTTTTACTGTTACTTAAGGTCGGCCATTAAGTCCACATTTTATGAGAAAGCTCTTTTTTTTTTTTTCTAAATAATTAGTATTTTATGTTCAGCACTTGATGGTCTACTTGTCCTCCTTGCAGAATGTGTTCAGGGCTATTAAGATTTGGATCCTAACCCAGGTCCTCTTTTTTCTTTTTCTTTTTTAATTTTTTATTATTTAAAAAAATTAATATTTTATAATTTAAAATAATTTAAATTGTAAAATATATATTTTTTGATATAAATAATTTAGTTTAATAGCATTTTTTAATAAAAATAAAATAATTTTATATTAAAATAAGATAAAGTAACTTAAGAAATTAAAAAAAAAAAATACTTCTTTCTAAGCAACTCAAAATAAAAAAAAAATTATGGATTTTCAAATGTTCAGGGCAGAATAATGTTTTCTTTTATCTTGTATATGGTTTTTAAGTTCTTCTACTCTAATTATGTTTTCCTCTGGACTGGAAATAAGCTTCTGTTGTGTGGAGCACTTAAATATATGAAAATTGAACACTGCACAACGCAGTTTACCAGATTCATTCATAACTGAAAAAGCAGCAACTGTAAGACAATTGATTCAGCAAAGAGAAAAATGAAAAAGAAGAAAACGAACAGCTCTTAATCTTCACAGAGATGAAACGGGTGATACAGGTACAAGCTGAAGAGGAATTTTCTTCACAACTGTTATGGCAAAACTCTCTGACATATCCAAGTCCTCCGCGGCTGTCCCATTAGGCAACTTCCAATCGAACCAATACAAGAGATTGGCTAGCACGCATTCAACTTCTGCAACTCCAAATGATATCCCTGAGCACATCCTTCTCCCAGAACCAAATGGAAAATATTGCAGGCAATCTCCTCTGAAGCTGACTTCATTGTTACTGAATCTCTCTGGGTGGAACTCTTCAGGCTTGTCCCAAAATTTGGCGTCCCTCTGAATTGCATACACATTTATCAGAACTCTTGTTCCAGGACAAATATCATAGCCTCCCAAGTTAGCTTTGGTACGTGCATGTCGAACAAGAAGACTGTTAGTATGCAGCCTCAATGTCTCTTTGATGATGCATTTAAGGTACTCCATTTGACTGATATCAGTGTCAGTTACCTTCTGCTTCTTTCCCACTACTCTTCTTACCTCTTCCTGGGCTTTTCTCATTTCACTCGGATTTTTCATAAGCTCTGCCATTGCCCATTCCATTGTTGCTGCAACTATATGTGTTCCCCCCACGAACAAGCCCTGAAATAAAAAGGATAAAAACAGAAGCGTAAAGAACATGTTCTGTAATAAGAAAATAAACGTGTAGTTTTTGTGGTTCAGAGAGAAAGAGACCAGAATAATTGCTTTAATGTTGTCTTGAGTTAGATTAATGCTGAGGTTACCATCCTTCTGAAGATCAAGAAGGATATCTAGAAAGTTCTTTTGATTAGATTTTTCACCCTCATTCTTTGGAAGCTTATGTTCTTCAATCACTTGATCTAGGAAGTGATCTATTGCTTCGAAAGTGCATTTCACTTTCTGTCTGAACCCAGTAAGAAAATCCATCCATCCCAAACAGGGAAACAGATCTTCCAAGCAGAAAGCTCCCATAGCATCCATTTGCTGCTCTCCTAAATTCTCATGACCACTTTCTTTTCCATATACCTTACCAAGGGCAGATCTTGAGATAATATTGTTTGAAAAATTAAAAAGCATCTCTTTAAGATTGATAGCAGCCTCATTGAGACATGAGAATTGTATCTTTTCAACCATTTTTGCCGCTTCTTCTTCCCTCGCAAACTGAAACATCTCCACCCTGCTCTGGTTAAGAAGTTCAACAACAGAAATCTTTTTCAACTGCCTCCAATATTCACCATAAGGGCTAAACACAGAATTAGTGCAACCGTAAGAGAATACTTTTGCAGCCCTCGATGGATGCCTCTCTGCAAAAGCAATATCATTCTTCTTTAGGACTTCTTGAGCCAATTCTTCAGAAGAAACTATTGCTGTTGGAATGCTGCCAAAGTAAAGGAGCATTATAGGGCCATACTTCTCAGAGAGGGCCCAGAGAGACTGATGAGGAAGCTTCCCCAATTGGTGAAGGTTTCCTATAATTGGTAGCTTTGGTGGAGACGGAGGGAGTCTGAGTTTTGGATTTCTACTGAGCTTTAGCAAATAGAAAAGTGGCCACAGGAGAAGAAAAGAGAAGATAAATGGATGAAATGAAATGATTAGAACCAGATCTAGGAAGAACTGTTGAATCAATGTAACTAGATCCATAACAATTTCTTATTTCTTGTATAAAATTCCAGATAGCAGCTCTGGTTATAAAATGTTGGAGAAATAAGTTATTTGAAAAGTAACCATGTGTATCATTAATTGTTGGGAGTTTATCCATACCGTTTCAGATTCAATTCATTCATTCATTATGTTACTAAACTAAATTTAAATGGTGGTGCTTAATAGAATTAAAGGAACCATTTATGTTTCATTGAGTATTTAATACCCATGAAATTTGATTGAAAAATGTAATGCTATTTCATACTAATTTAGTGTTTATCTATGTTTTATATTTTAGCAGCCTCTCCTGCCTTCTTATCAATTTTTAAACATGTCGAACAGGAGATAGTTTCTTACTTACTGACGCCGGAGCATAAAGAAATTTTTTTTTTTTAAGTTAGGACTGGAAATGGTAGGTTATTAGAAGTTCAAATGAGAATTGAATTAAAAGATTCTTGGCTACTGTTAGTAGATATAGTCATTTTCAAATCTCTAACTCAGTTTTTGTTATGAGATTTTAGTTTGAGAATAAACTTGAGGTTAAAACCCAAAGTTTTCTTGGTTCCATCTTTAATTTTATAAAGTTCTCAGTTTCTGTTTGTTTTACCCCTATCTTCTCTGTGTCAATTGCCCACTGAGAAAGCAGCCTGAAAATAATAATAATAATAATAATAATAAAACCCTTAACTAATACTGCTGTTACACTAAAATAAAAATAACTAACTCTTTGCTTTCATTTGTATAAATCTAAAACATAGAGCAAATGTCATTTCTCTCTTCACTGCTATATACATCTTGGGAAAAGAAAAAGAGAAAAGAATATCTGGTTTACCAAAAACACCAACTGATGCCTATCATATACAATTTGACTAGAATATTTCAAGATTTCAAAAGGGCACTTGTGGTGATCATATATCCTAAACACAGAATTTGTGCCCTTCTTCACAGCCATAACCAGTGCACAGTATAAATTTGGGGTTTAAGAAAAATATAATTATGTAGCGAGAAACCCAGAAGAAAAATGACTGATCATCATACCAGGTATCAGATCAGTGAAGAAATGGCAATCCAGATGATCCAGTATTCACAGTTCTGATTCAGGAAACAGAAAATGACTATTAGATAGAGCAAGATAACATTCTATTATTACATATTGCACCTCTTCAAAAACCAATCTTCAAATAAATTTCAACATTCAGTGTTAACTTTAGTACTCACCGTTGGCAACAAAGTCTTTTTCCACCCTCACGCATAATTTCATATGCAAGTTTATATTTCTCTAGAGATGTTGCCCCACAATCTATAAAGCTACAAGCTGTTTCTCTTAAACTCCAAACCATCAAGGCTTTAAGTTCCCGGGAGCTGAAGCCAGATTCAATGCCGGCGAAAATACCACACTCGGCATTTCTTGTCCACCGATGCAAGATATAGTGAGGGGGAATTTCCCTTACATTCAACAGGTTAAACACTTTCAAGACATGCCTGCACAGCACCCCTTCAAATTCAAACATTTGACAGCTGCAACTAATATTGGCATTGGCAGCACTAAAGGTAACAGCATGACTTTCATCATTATTCCCACACTTTCTAACCAAGTATCTGCTAATGGTCCCTTCTTCATGGGTCTTAATTCCAAGGTAGTAATAAGATTGCACAAGCTCATTTTGGATGATTTTGAAGATGGTAAGTGTATAGAGCCTCCTACACTGTTCTTCTACAGGTTCCCTTGTTTGCAGTAAAGATTGCGAATTAAATGAGTTAAAATCTTCTTTTCTTTCCTCCTCGCGGCGTTTCTCAAGTCCTTGCTCATATTGTGAAACAAACTCCCTAAGTGGTGTTTGACCATTTACTAGAGTACCGAAGAATGATTCAACAGTTTCGTTAACAGTGATGCCAGCAAAAAATTTTCCTCGTAGATACAATGGAACCCAGCTTTTACGCTTTTCATAAATGTCCTTTAGCCAAGCATGCTCCTGCAGACCATATTTAGTGATAAGGGCAGTCCATGCAGTATCAAATTCAACAGCTGACTGACTACGATAGATGCACCTTTCATACTCATATCTGAATTCATTAGACATTGACCTCAAATTCTCTCTTTCCTTAGCCCTAAACTGCCACATTGAAAAGCGATGATGAGTCCCAGGTAAGACATCAGCAATTGCTTGTTGGATGGCCACATCTTGATCAGCAATAATTGACTTTGGATGGCACTCTGACATTGCCCTTAGCCATGCCCGAAATAACCACATAAAAGACTCCTTTGATTCATTGGCAATTAGAGCACATCCCAGTAGCACTGGTTGCTTGTGGTGGTTAACTCCTACAAATGTTGCAAATGGTACCACACAGTTACCTTTCCTGTATGAAGTATCAAAAACAATAGCATCACCAAATTGACTGCATGAATATCTAGATCTGCCATCAGCCCAGAAAATACTCATGCAATTACCATTCTCAACTTCTACAGAATAAAAGAACCCAGTATCCTCTGCTTGCTTTGTTTGAAAATAATCAGAAAGCATGGGATACCAATTACTTCCAATTTTGTTTTCTTGCCTGCTTTTGATAAGCTTTCCATCGTTTATTTCAACTAGATCCATCAAGTCCAAGCCACCAGAATCCTCTTCAATGAATTTCTTAGAAGCTATTGAGAATTTTTTCTGAGTTGCCATGGACACCTGAAGATCATGATTATGATCTTTCTGAAGACGATCAACTATCCAAGTTCCAGAGTCTTGTCTTTTAATCCTCATAAATGCCCCACAACCTACTCTTGAAGGGTGCTGAAACCCTTCCTTTGAGCATACAAATCGCCTTGATGTAATTGATCCGTCATTCTTTGAGCGGAACAACTGACCAATCCGAACTCTAAAACCTGTATTTTCTGCATATGTTTGATAAAACTGATAAGCTTCATTAGATGAATCAAACTCTAGACCTGCATACGGTGCAGCTACAGGTTGCCCTCCATCTCCACTCCCTTTGAACCGTTTGAAACTAATGATGCCAGACGGGCATTGCCGCCCCTCATCTACTCCATGAAGCAATTTAACTTTTGGTCTACACACTTCAACTGATGACTTTGTAACCACAGGGGTTCTTTGCTGCAGAATGGGTGTGGGACTATCCTCAGAAGCTCCTAATTCATGGTTATGATCCTTCTGGATTTGGTCAAGGACCCACTTCCCAGAATCCCGCCTTTGTACTCTTATAAACGCAGGACAACCTGTCCTTGAATTCAGCTGAAATCCTTCCTTTGAGCACACATATTTCCTTGATGAAACAGACCCATCACTTCGGGATCGATACAGCTGACCAATACGAATTCTGAACCCCACACGCATAGCATATGCAGTATAAAACTCACGTGCCTCGTCTGCAGAATCAAACTCTAACCCCACATATGGTTCAAGTCTAGACTCTCCTTCCTCCCCATTGATGTGATCACTCACACGCAAAATACCCACTGGGTATGCTTTCACAATCATGGCATTAACGCATTCTCCAATCTTGGGATCAGTACCTGAGCTGCATTCACACAAGGAACAATTAGAAGAAGAATCACCCTTAATGCTACATCCTCAAGCCGTTCTCTTTCAGCAACTCCTCTCTGGTGACATACAATTTTTCTTCCATATCTTTTTATAGAGTCGAATGCTCGAAAAAAGGCAGAAACAATCAGCAACCTCTATACACTAAGCAAGCAAAAACTTACTGACTGCATAGAGACTCGTAAGCAATTCGCAGCAAAGCAATTCATAGATATTAGAAAAGAAAGAGCTGCAAACTTAAAGAACAACCCCTTGACCAAAAAATATTGGATGTTATGTTCTTTTCTTCCTCCATTTTCTCAAGAATCAAACTTTCATTAAGCAATAAAAAAATCTGCATTACAAATTAACGAAAATGGAAAAGGACGGCCATATATTCAACTAGAAGAGAGAAATTTTAAAAAACAAAAAAAAAAAAACAAAAAAACAAAAAAACAAAAAAATTGCTAAATTCCTGAAAAAAAAAGAAAAGAAATTGCAGCCATTTTAAGACGGGAAAAAAAATATTTACCCATTCAAATTTGTGAAGTGACTAGAACCCGATTCAATACCCATCTCCGGCGCCGGACGCAGGAGAAACAGAGAAGATTGCAGAAACTATAAATTTCAGAATTGAGCGCAGAACTCTTCAAAATTCTGGGGAGGATGAAAGAAAAACAGAGAAATATTTAGAAAGCAGAATGAATTCTCAAAAATTTTCTCTTGTTAAGGGTTTGAAAAGAAGAAAGTAGGGAGGATCTTCTTCCTGCTGTTGACCTAATTTAATCACTGCCCATAATATATCCACTCTTCCTTCCAGCATCATCTCTGACATCTGTAAATTTTCATTTTTAAATGTAATCGCATAAAATAAAAATAATTGATTGAATCAAGGGGCAATTTTTTCTATTGGTTCTTACTATATAAAAATATTAATGGGTAGTAAGATTGAGGTAATCTTTTTTTATATTATTTTTTTATATAATTTTTATATTTTATTAAATAAGTAGATATATTTAATATTATATATTTTAAATAAATAAAAAATATTTAAATAATGTATCAAATTATATAAAAAATTGTGTGAAAATCATTTTTTAAATATTAATAAATTAGATACTGAAACTCTATGTTAATAATAATATATATAAATTAATAATTTAAATAATTTAATAATAATTTTTTTTAAAATAAATAATTTTAAATTTGAATAATAAGACATGTGATTATGTGAATATGATTATATAATTAAAATAAAAAATAATAATAACACAAATAAATATTGGGTAGTTTTAATTATATTACACAACATAATTTAAAGAATTGAATGAAGGTGGGCTGTTTTTCATCCAATAAACTCATGATAATCTATTTGATTAGACAACGATTGCTATGGTGTCACTTTCCCTCAACTTTTTCTCAAAGCAAGTTATCAAAATTATTCATTTTGTTATAAGAGCTTGTTATTTTGCAAGTGTTATTATATTAGATAAAAAAAAAATTTTAATATTAAGAGATTTATGTTTTATTTAAAAGTTTTTATTATATGATTTAATATATTTTAAATTACATAATAATTTTTATTATTATAAGTTAATACATCTTAATTAATATTTATATATTTTAATAATTATTCATATGTATAATATTTTTTAAAAATAATTATCAAATACTAATATAATTTTTGCAATATAGTTATATAGAAAATTCACAGCTATATAGCAATATCAAAGGTCACAAGAACCTCTTAACCGTAGTGTTTAGAGTTCAATCTCTCTACAATTTTTTTTTTTTTTTAAAGGCCACCAGAATAATTTGTTTGAGACAACAACATAACCTTCCTTAATATTAGTTAAGGACTGATGTTTAACTATCAAAAGAAATTAAGAACTTATTTTACATTTAATCAAAAATGATATCTCAACTAGTTAAATAATACTCCTAACTCCTATAGGATTACAGGTCCAGCCTTAAAACTCATTGTTGTCCTTTTTTTTTTTTTTTT
>BPVZ01000001.1:1254572-1269589 GCA_020521535.1 Rubroshorea leprosula | reverse complement strand
TACAGTTGGAAATTTGCACCAAAAAAAAAAAGGTACAGTTGGAAATACCCAAAAACAAAAAAAAATGGGGGATAGTATGACGTTACAATGCTAAACAGGAAAGGGTATGGAAGGAAATTCACATTCATCTAAGGCATCACTCCGAGCCACCCGAGGCTCGCCCGCGGATTCCACAGATTGACCGAAAATCCCAATAAAACGCTGCGTCTCTCCTTCCGGTGAAGCAACTGCGTTTCTCTTTCTCCAAAACTACGCTGATTTCCGGATCGCCGACCGTCGAATTTCCTATTAACGATTACCATCCACCGGACACCGGCGTCCTTGATGCGTGGCCATGATTGGATCAACACTTGTCTCCCGGACGAGCTGATCGAGGAGATCTTCCAACGGGTGGACTCCAAGTCCGACCGCGATGCCTGCTCCCTGGTTTGTAAGCGGTGGCTGGGTCTCGAGCGGCTTAGCCGCACTACCCTCCGCATCGGCGCCTCCAGCTGCCCAGACCTGTTCGTCAATCTCTTGGCGAGTCGCTTCCCCAACGTAAAAACCGTCCATATTGATGAGAGATTAGCTATTTCTCTCCCTGTTCACCTGGTAAGCCCCTCAATTTCATGACACCGAATTGCACAGCTATGTTGGTTTGTTGAATTTCGTCGATATGAGAACTTTTCATTTTTTGTGAATTTTTATTCGGATATAATGAATTGGATGGTTCTTTTGTATTCTGTATTGGAAATGGTTGTTCCATTGGTTAATTATTGAAATTCAGCTTTTAGGAACCCTTTTTTTTCTTTTTGGTGTGTTGTTGATATGCTGTGGAAGATGGAGAGGTTATCTCCATTATAGTTTTACGTTTAAAATTTGTTGGATGTTAATTCTAATATTTTATGTTGACTGAATGTGTTAAAATATGAAGGAGGAAAGTTATTTCAGGAACGAAGAAAAGCAAGGAAAATTTATAGTATTTGGATGGTGTGGCTACTTTGTATAATACTACAATTGGTTGATCATTAGGCATTGCTTACAAGATCACAACTGGTGATGTGTTATCCATTCACCAAAGGGATTCTCTTTCCTATAGCAGTAATGGGTATTTGATGAATTCCAGTATTGCATTACCTTTAAATTGAAATTGCTTATTTGCTTTCTCTCGTTTTGAAACATGTTTCTTTTGGTGAAACCATTGCAACTTGGTTTCATTTAGTGCATGTAGATTCCTTTATGTAAACATGTTAGTGATGCAGTTAACAATGTTCTGCAGGGAAAAAGACGTGGCAGAGACAAGACTAAACTGACACCCCGCAGGCTTCACTATTCAGATGAGAAAAGTGAAGAAGGTGATTTTGAATCAGTCTCTTTGACAGATAATGGGCTGACAGCACTTGCTGATGAATTTGTGAAACTTGAAAAATTGAGCTTGATATGGTGCTCTGACATATCAAGTTTCGGTTTGACATCCTTTGCACAGAAATGTGCTTCCTTGAGATCTTTGGACCTGCAGGTAACTTTTCCTGTTCCTGCACTTGCTATTGGATTACATCTCAAATTTGCTGATTTTCTTAAAATAATGTTGCTCAAGTTGGTTATTTTCCATGTCAATATACAGTCCTTGTATGTCCATTCTTTAGCTGTTCTCTTGTTTCTCATGGTTCCTGAGTGAAAAGTGTGTCATCCTTTAGAGTTATTCAGATTAGATCCGGATTAATATGTCCTAAGTGGCTTTGGGTAGTGCTTTTCACATTAGTGCTTCCTTTGTCATCTGTGTTAATTGTTATGAAATCCTAGATACGGTTGCTTTCTTGGAAGTGTGGGTAAACTGGATGCAGACAAATATTTCTATAATATGAGGCAATCAGTTATTCTCAGGATTTCTAGCTTAGGAAGTCAGATTGTAGAACTTCTGGCCTTATATGCTTATGTTTGGATGTGCAAGCACACATTGGAATTATCTAACCTATGTTCAGCTTTTTTCTCTCACCAAATTAGTCAACCATCCTTTATGGCTTTTGATGCGTCTTGTTTCTGTGCATTATAGAATCTACTGATATTGACCTATTTTCTCTTAAAAATTTTCCCAGGGTTGCTATATTGGAGATCAGGGTCTTGCAGCTGTTGGAAAATGTTGTCAGCAACTTCAAGACTTAAATCTCCGCTTTTGTGAAGGCTTGAGTGACAGGGGATTGATTGATTTAGCCATTGGTTGTGGGGAATCACTCAAATCTCTTGGGGTGGCTGCATGTGCAAAAATAACTGATATTTCACTAGAAGCAGTTGGGTCTAACTGCAAATTTCTTGAGACCTTGTCATTGGATTCAGAATATATCCACAATAAAGGGGTCATGGCTGTTGCCCAAGGATGTAATCTCTTGAAAGTTTTGAAGATACAATGTAGTAATGTTACAGATGACACTCTGACAGCCGTGGCAACATCTTGTTTGTCACTGGAGTTGTTGGCTTTATACAGTTTCCAGCAATTCACAGACAAGTTAGTTACTTGCACTCTTCTCAGCTGATTTGTCTAAGCAACCTATAACTAAAGATGGTGTTGCCATTTTGGTTGTCATTTTAATACCTTCTTCTGGAATTATATTGGAGGTTTGCCATGGGTTTGTCCTCAAGAATCTGATTGCAAATTTAGGCCTGTCGGATAAAGTTTAAGCCAATATGCTTTATGTTGCAGGGGTTTGTGTGCTGTTGGAAAAGGGTGTAAAAAGCTGAAAAGTCTTACTTTAAGTGATTGCTATTTCCTGAGTGACAAGGGTCTAGAAGCTATTGCCACTGGTTGCACTGAGCTTACACATCTTGAAGTCAATGGCTGCCACAATATTGGAACCATTGGGCTTGAATCTGTTGGAAGATCTTGCCTGTATGATCCTCTTTCATTTAACTTGAAGTTGGTTATAGTTGTGTTGGGCGTGGCCATAGATTGGTAGATATCAAAGAATTCATTTAAGCTACATGATTTTTCTGCTTATGATCAGTATTATATTTTGATCCATTTTGATGCATTAACTTTTAGGAAGGCATTTCCCCCTAAACTTGTACAAATCCATTGAAGTTCACGGCTCTCTTTTTTTTTTTCTTTTTTTTTTTTAAGGAATTTATAATGTATTTGATAGTCAATTGTTTTGTTCTGTTATTCGGAACTTTTCTGATATTGTCAAGTAAAATGTATTGGTCATTTATCTTGATGATTAATGATCAGCATAATGGAGCAAACTGCATAGATTTTGTGTCAACGTGTAAAGTTCGCAAATTACATTTTTCTTGAAGTTGTCGAATTGTGTAAATTCTAAGGCTCTTGGCTTTTTGCAGGCACCTTACTGAGTTGGCTTTACTATATTGCCAAAGGATCAGTAATTGTGCTCTTTCTGAGGTTGGCAAGGGCTGTAAAAACCTGCAAGCTCTTCACTTGGTTGATTGCTCAAGTGTTGGTGATGATGCCATTTCCAATATAGGAAGAGGTTGCCAAAATCTAAAGAAACTTCACATCCGTAGATGCTACGAGGTCTGTCCTCTGATTTTGCTAGGTTTGCATAATCATTTGAAGATTTGTTCTTAGCATTTGTTTTAATTCATGCTAGCTTTTTGATTCCGTTGATGGTTGTCCTTCACTGGAAAAGTAGTTTTAGTTTGGCAAGGAAACAATGTGGTGGTTTATCATTTCTCTCGGATGTGACTCTTAGGTTCTGGACATTAAGAAATGTGATTTTGGTTTGAAACATTAGGACATAAGTGAAGGATCTTGAAGATGTTAAAAACAGAGAAATTGTTGCTGTTTAATGCTTCCTCTTCTGAGCGTGGATTATAAATCTTTTGACTTTTCATTTGGAACAGGTTGGGAATAAGGGAATCATAGCTGTTGGTGAGCATTGTCACTCTCTCACTGATCTTAGTCTTCGATTTTGTGATAGGTAACATTCTTTAATGTTTCCTCTCCTAGTTGGTTTTTCTGTCAATGCTGTGTCTGCCAGCTTTTAATATCTTTCAAGTGTCTGAGAAACATATTTGGTATCTTATCTGATATTCTCTACCTTCTCTCTTTCTCTTCTAGGGTGGGGGATGAGGCTCTCATTGCTATTGGTCAGGGCTGCTCCCTGCAGTATTTAAATGTCAGTGGCTGCATTCAAATTGGTGATGCTGGAATTGTAGCCATTGCAAGAGGATGTCCTCGACTAACTCAACTAGATGTTAGTGTTCTCCAGGTGTGTCCTCTCCTCCGCTTCACTAAACCACCTGTTTTTCTGCTCCTCCCAATTTCACGTGTAGATTGCTGAAGTCCTGTTTCATCTTATATTTATGGACTGGGGAAATTAGGCATGATTATGACTGGTTCTAATTAGTCCTTTTCTGACAGAATCTGGGGGATATGGCATTGGTTGAGTTAGGAGAAGGTTGCCCATTACTCAAAGATATAGTGCTCTCACATTGCCACCAAATAACAGATGTTGGTCTTTCCCATCTCGTTAAAAAGTGCACCATGCTCAAGTCCTGCCAAGCGGTTTATTGTCCTCGCATAACCACAGCTGGAGTTGCCACAGTGGTTTCAACTTGTCCCAACATGAAGAAGCTCCTGGTTGAGAAATGTAAAGTTAGCCCAAGGACTAGAAGAAGAGCAGGCTCGATCATCTCCTACCTCTGCGTAGAACTCTAGTCCGGACATCAAGCTATATATTGCAACTCCACAAGTTCTCTGCTCATTGTGTTTTGATACACAAAGTTGACGATCTGAAGGGAAACGTTGGAGCATTTCAGTACGTGTCTTTTTATTTATTTATTTGTTGTTTTTTTTTTTTTTTCCTTAGTCTAAGAATTAACAAATCCTCAATTTTATCAATGTTCTTCTTTGTTGTATTGTAGTTTTTTCAGTGATCGCATCCGAGTTAAAACCTTTCTTTTTTTAATTCAAGTTATGTGTTTGGGGAACACTTATTCCAGCAAGAATGACAATTTATTTACTGAGATCTAATTTTTCAGTTTAAACTCTAAATTAATTTAATTAATTTTTATTCTGATTTTTTTTTATAAGTAATTTGGTTTGATTTATGTTATATTCTTAATGAAGAGGTCTTCCACTTAAAAGTATATTTGGTTTGAGAACAGTTGGTGGCCTGTTTTTGTGCCTCATTTGGTACACATCAAGATCCCTTGCTTAAAATAAGTTGGTAAAATTTTTTAATAATTTTATCGAAAATTCTGTAAAGGACAAACCAAGATGATAGATTTAATTCTCTACCGAACAAAGGAAGAAAAATATAGAAATAATATAACAGTTTAAATCTTAGCAACAATTTCTCGATAAGGTTAAAATTATAAGAATTATGAATTTTACAGTGAATGGCGGAAGTTACAATTAAGAATTCTTTGTATAAATATGGACAACTTTACCAAAATATATGGATTTTAATGAGTATAACTCTGACTCATAATATAATACAATTTTATTGAATGGAAATGGGATCGTCTGAATTCAGGTTCAATTCTATTTGTGTGTGAATTTGCACATTGGAGTCAAAGGAAAAAGGAATGGGTAAGCCATGAGATGTGCATGCTTAGATAAGGATTGGTAAATGCTAAAGGTAATCATAAGGGGAAGACATTTAAGAATCTAATGTTGTTGCCCTAATCACTACCATATATTAAAAACCAGGATTAAGAGCTCCAAAGTTGTTGGCAGTGCGTCTCTTTTGGTCCACTTTGCTCCTCTTATTCTGATTGGGGAAAGTGAGGATTAGAGGTAGTGGAGAGCTTTTTCAGCCCAAGAGATTTGCATTTGCCTACAGAAGGAAATGTTGAAAAGTTAAGGTTAACAAGATAGTCCCAACTTTTGAAGAGGGCAGAGGGTTTGGAGCAGAGGGAACATGATGTCCTCCATGTTTTCATATCCATGCCTGAACCCTCTGCAGCATCAATTCCATCAAACAAAAAGGGGTTTTTTTTTATTCTGTTTATCTCTCTCAATTTCATGAAATCTCTTGAAAGTCTCTCCATTGCAGAAGCTGCAGAAGAGAATCCTCTTCCTATTGGCCCCACTTGCTGCTTTTACAGTGCTTCTCTTTGGGGTTGGTCCGACTTCGACACACCCAAAAACCTAAGAATGACACCATGTTTATGTCACTCCCACTACAATCAAATTGGGCACTTCTAGTTCCACCCACCAAACCAAATTAGGATCATGATAGGAATTAGCATGAAATTTCAAAACTTTTTTCAAGATTGCTTTAATACAAGACATGGTTTTATTTTGGCCTTTGGAGCTGAGCATGATTGATAAGCAAGAAATTTGGAGCTTTTTTACAAGATTGTTTCTAGACAAGACAATTTTGAATCTGGTACCAAATCTTCATCTGGGTTTTCTTAGTTTATCCTAAAAATATTTAGAAACTTCAGTTCACTTGACAACAGTATAACTCTGGTTATTGCCACAGGAAAAATTGTTAAGACACACAAACAGTTTCTTTTATGTTATTAAATTACTATCTTACCCTTCATCACTTTTGTTAGTTTTGTCTTTTTCCTAACACGTGTGGATAAGATAGTAATTTAAATTTGACCCTAACAATCTGTGTGGCAACAACCGGAGCCCAACAGTGTTGCAAAAACAGAGCAACATCAGAGGTGGGAATTGCAACAGGGCATGATTGGGGTGGGACAGGACATGAACAGAAAACTTGAAGGATACGGGAAAGGGGACGAATAAGACAGCAGAGACACAGACTGAACGGTAGAAGTGTAAAGGCAATGGTCACCACTCTCCATAGGTCACACTCAACACAGTAAAATGATGCTTGCGTGGAACAATGAATTCAAACAGGGGATTCTCTGCTATTCCCTTTTGTTTTATTGGGTTCATTAACATTACTTCAATTTTTATTTTGCAAAGATGAGCACGAGGAATGATGTAGATTGTGGCGTGTTTGGTGTTGTAATGTTTTTCTTGATGCATTGAGGATGGATGGATTTTGTGCTCAATCTGTTTCCTGGGGCTCGAGGCATGAATCTTTACTCATTTTCGTGTGGGTGTGTGGGAGAGAGAAAAGAGAGAAAAGAGAGAAAAAGGGGTTGGGTTTTTTTGTGACTTTTGTGGGAGCAACTGAAGGATTATGGTAACTTAAAAGCTACCCTTACCCTTAACATAGCTTGTTTACCTAAAAAATCTTGGCACCTAGGAGGTATGATTCTTGTGGGAGCCATCCAACTAGTTTTGGGGCAATTTTCAACATGATTTAGGATGGAAGCCTACCCTTGGTGACCACTTCTTATCCATTCTTACCCGAAGTCTAATTCAAAAAAGGCTTGAGCTTTGATGGTATACACCTCACTTGGCAAGTCTATATGTATGTTTTTTGGATGTAAAATCAACAATTAGGTCTTAGTTTTCCTTAAAAAAAAAAAAGAAAGGGGCTTATTTAATTGATCCATTTCCCACTTTACCAAACCAATATTCAAAAAAGCTTTGAGATTAATACCATAAAAAGATACTAAGCTTTGATATTGTTCTTTTTATTTGCCAAACTATTTAGTATTTTGTATATTCGATCTACAACTAAGTATTATTTAATGATCAATAGTATTAAGATAGTAATTGAAATTTGATTTCTTGAAAATATCAATAGAAATATAATTCTCTATAAATTTTTTAATTTTATATGCATAATTTGTATTTAACTAAATCATAGATGTATAAGTATTATTTAATTTTTTCCACTAATAAACTTTGGCTTGCATTAGTTTATGTTATTTTATGTGGTAAATTACCTTCAATCTTTTGTTTTAATTAAAGGCAAGCTATCTTCATCTAAATTAAAACCTTTTAAAATTAAACTTTTGTTAAGAAAATTAGTAGAATGTAAACCCTTTTATCGACCATACTAATCATTAGGATTTAGGCCTTATTTTATAAACCCATAAGCACAAACCCCTAAAAGTACCATGATGCTATAATTCTTAAACGAGATTTTGTGTTTTGATACCCTTTAGAAAATAAATTCAAACTTGAATTTTGGTTAGTGATATGAGTCAGCATGTAACCCCATCAAATTCAACTTGTTTATATTATAGGGAGGAAAGGGACAAGACCAATAGGATTAACAGCACCCAAAGCCACAGCTTGGGCAAATAAAGCACCCCATGACATGAACCAAAGAAAAAGCCTTGATAGTGATATAACATATAATTCCCACAAAAAAGAACCCAAAATCTATCCCAAGTGGCTTTATCCAAAGATAAAAAGAACAAACCATGGTGGCATGTGGGCCTATTGTACAATTTCTACTGAGAATTTGTGCTCCTGGCACAGTAGCACAGAGGAAAAGCTCATTCATTTGTGTTTCAAAACCCCCAAAATTACCAATTTCAATATTACGGGCTTTTTTTTTTCCATCTTATTTTATCCCACATGTGTGCTAAAATGTGCGTATGCAAGCATGTATGGCGGCTCAAGGCAGTCCATGTTCATGCCCAGAAAATGTGTATGTGTCTCCCAAGTCATGGACCCAGTAGGGTCACTCTTGTCTCGAGAAACAAAATGAAGAACAGGATCAAAGGCTCAACTTTGTGTGCCGAGAAGTTAGGGCACACACACTAGATGATGTGTAGTTGCAATAGGACCAGGCCAAGGTGGTTGTCGGGACATGAGCACCATTTTGAACTTGATGTAGTGGGACTAATCAAGGAGCTTTAAAAAGGCTGCATGATTTGGGATCATTGCTAGGGTTTTAAAAAGGTGATTTGTGGGATCAAAATTCGGATTAGAACTAACTCTCCATGTTCATCAATCTTTTTGTATTTTCTTCCTCTATTTTCAAGATCCTCTCCTTTCTCCCCTTTACATTTTTTTTTTTCTTTTCACTTTCGTTTTTGGGTTTTTGTTTTGTCTATCATATTTTTCTTTTTTATGTGATGTGGTGTTTCAATTAATTGTATTATATTGAACTTATTTTATTTTATTGCCCCCTCTCAATTATTGATAGACAATATATATAGACTATTTTTGAGATGTTGAATTGAAATTTACTAATGATTTGATTTTGGTTATATTATGGTGTGAAGTGGTTTGACTCATTTTTTGGTTGTTCGTCTCGTATGAGGAAGACACAAGGAGATTTAGGTTTTTTATAGTGAGTTTGGTGGGTGCGCATGCAGAAGCAGAAGAAATGGGATTGTGGTCATAATGGAGGCTGCTTGCCAGCCTAACCCCTGCAAGATTATTCATCACAAGCATACATTACATTTTCAAGAATCATTCCTTTGCTCCTTTCCCCCTCAAAAGACTCCAAATTTTAATTCTAAAACTCACCATTTTCCACCTCCGCTTTTCTACCCTTTTGCCTTTCTCACTTCTATTCTCCCATCTTCCTGTCTAGTCTTTATGCGTACTTTCAAGGTCCTGATTGATTTTGTTGACTTGTTATTGTAAATTTGTAATCTTGAATCAAAAGTCAAGAAGAATGACAAGTCAACAACAAGAACCAAAAAGGGATCGAAACAGCCCCTGTCTATGATAATAATCTTTCCTTGAAAATATGGAAAAGCAAAAGATTATACAATAAAATGATGATTAATGGCATAATTTAACCTTTTCAGGGATTGATAGCTGTCTTAAAAGATAGAAACAGCCCCTGTTTGAAACAGGGGATGTGGGCTGAGATTAAATAGAGTTTGGTGAAGATTGAAGAGAAAAAATGATGATTTTGTCTAGAGACACCAATATGGAAATTTTCAAAGGCAGAAAGAATAAATGATGTGGGTATTGCCTTTCATTTTCATGTAAGGGGCCTCCCCTAATTCAAGGATATTTTCATTATTTACTCACCACGCCTGATACCTCATGTTTTTTTGTATTCTGTTTTCCCTGCTCTGCCTCCATAATCATCATTATTTCCCCTGTAATATTGATGATATTTGAGCCCATCTGGCTTCTCTAAAATAAGTATCTCACCACTATAATCTTTGAACAAGAGAATGCTGTCCGTGGTAACTTGTTTCTTCCCATAAACAATAAGAGCCTTCCATATTATGGTTATAGCTTGTAAAAGAAAAAAGAATTAAAGAATGTAACACATGTCTTATCGGTTAGTATCTTTATCATCGACAATAAAATACTCTAATTATTATCTATTTGTGTTCTAATCATTTTTTGACTTGTTACATTTTGTCAGATATATAATGTGATACTTCAAACAAAATCCCTAAAAACATGGTAGGATTTAAGTGTGTGATTGGTTTCAATTTTGTTTGGTTTCCCTGTTCCTACTTGAGAACATCTATAAACGGCAAATTAAGTTCTCTAGTCATATCTAGAGATCTTATTACAATGTTGCTGATGATTGTTGTCTTCTAAAGAAACATTTTTGGTCTGTCATATGATTGTGTTTTTTGTGTTCCATAAAACCTAGTCATGCCAATGTGTTAAGATTATGAGAGTTCTCTGTTTTGATTTTGACCAAGAAAAAAGGACTTAAGTTTGCTCTTTTTCAATGGAACTTCGGCTGTTTCACAAAATTTTAAATTAAAAAGAAGCCATATCCCCAAAAGTTTCCAATGATTTGATCAAACCCATTGCTGAAAACCCTAATTGTTCAACTTTGTTACCACTGTATCAAACCAATCGTCCAAAAAAACAAAACACAAACCTGGATGAAACCAAGTTCAGTCAAGATTTTGTTTGGTTTTATCAAACCAAGAGATTATTGGGTATACAAGATTTGATTTTCTCTTTCCAATAACAATCATAATGGTCTGTTTTGAGTCTTTGACCTACAAAAATGAACTCCATTTTTATTAGAACTCCCACTGTTTCACTATTACTTTAATTAAAAGAAACAATACCTACCTAGAGTTTCAAATGATTTGATCAAATCTCATGCTGAAATAAACTGTTCCAAACCCAATTTGGTCAAGATAAAAACATAAAGAGATTAACAGCTATTCAAAGATTTGTATTTTATCACATTCAAAGATTTGTTTTTTAATATCTCTTTCATAGAACCAAATTTGTTCTTTACCTTTTGTCTTTTGGCTTCTTCTAGTGTTTATGGGTTCTCTACTCATTGAGTAAGTAATGGAAGAAATAGTGATTGGAAACTGACACACACTAGACTATATGCAGATAAGTGCATGATAAGGAGCCTGAAATTGCATGCGCGTGGGCATAAATTCCCATCCCTTGTTCCCAAAATTTTCCTTCGTTTTCTTTTCAAACAAACACCATACCTATCATCATCTTCTTCATTTCATTATGCCTGCAATCATGATTCTTGGTTGCCTCACCCGCATGCCCCTTCTTCCCCTTTCTCTCACCTTCTTTCTTTCCCCTCTCCCTCCCAACTCCCACCTATAAGTCCCTTCTCCATCCCACCTCACTCTCTCATCTGTAATCCCTCCATTTCCCTCAAAGTTTCAGTCTTTTTCAACTTCCTCTGTTTCGGGTTTCAATGGCGGTTTCTGGGTTTGAAGGTTTTGAGAAGCGTTTGGAGCTCCATTTCTTTGGAGATGACCCGGTGAAAATGGGTCTCCGGTTGATGGATTTCGGGTCATTAGAGGAAGTATTGCATGCGGTGCAGTGTACTGTAGTCTCTGCTGTGGGGAACCGTTTCTTTGATGCTTATGTGTTATCAGAATCAAGCCTCTTCGTCTACCCCACCAAGATCATCATCAAAACCTGTGGGACCACCCAGCTCTTGAAATCCATCCGTCCGTTGATCCATCACGCCCGGAATCTTGGGCTCACCTTGTGCGGGTGTAGGTACACCCGTGGCAGCTTCATCTTCCCCAAGTCGCAGCCTTTCCCCCACACCAGTTTCAAGGAAGAAGTAAATTACATTGAAGAGAATATCCCCGCCCACCTCTGCTTCCGTAAAGCCGCCGTCATGCCGTCGAAGCTCCCGTCGCATTCCTGGCACGTCTTCTCTGCCGGCGACGAAACCCATCACTCCCTCGATGTGCCGTACACCGTGGAGGTCTGTATGACAGAGCTAGACCCGGTTCTCGCCCGGAAGTTCTTCCGACGACCCGCGGATGGGAAGAACGGAGATTCGGCGGGAAAAGAAATGACCCATATCACCGGCATTGACAACATTAATCCGGGCTCAATCATCTGCGATTTCGCGTTCGACCCGTGCGGATACTCCATGAACGGCATTGACTGTGATCGGTATTCCACGATTCACGTCACACCAGAGGACGGCTACAGCTACGCCAGCTTCGAGTGCGTGGGGTCGGTTTACGAAGACAACGACGACGACATCGTCCAGGTTTTAAAGAAGGCGGTTCAAGTTTTCCGGCCATCGACCGTGTCGGTCTCGACGACGGCCACCAACCACGAAATCTGGACTCGGGTGGCCCGCGCCATGGAGCCGCTGGGATTGAAATGCAGGAGCTGCACAATGGACGAGTTTCCAGCTGCCGGGAGCATCGTGTTTCAGACATTCACTGCTCGCCGGAAATGAGCCGGAGATAAAAAAACGACGATCACGGAGGTAGATAATCGGGGAGGGGCAGGGGTTAAAATTAAAATTAAAATTAAACAGTTTAAAAAAAAAAAGATAATAATAATTAGGGGGGGAAAATTAAAAGTAGGGGAATTTTTAAGGTGACGACTGACGAGGACGAGATGATGACGTGGGAGGATGTAATTGGTTATAAGGGTGATGAATGTGGGGGTTAGAATGGTAAAAAGAGTGGGTGATGTGGCAGCATCATAAAATTGGGATGATCATGATAATGCACCCCACTCAAATATGTCACGCCTAAGATTTTTGAAGTTTATGTAGTGGATAGATTTGCAAGTGGAAAAAAAAAAAGTGTTGCGTAGTTCAGATTGCATTGGATTGGATTGTACATTTTAAATGTTTTTACTTTTGATTTTTGATTTTTTGTTGTGTTTTTATTTTTATTTTTTTGAAGTTTATATGAATTTTTCTCTTTGTTTCATTTTGTTCATTTTTTTTTGTTGCTTGGGTTTTTGGGTAAAATTCTACTTTCTTTGATTTTGTCTTAAAATTATTGTGACTTTTATTTAATATATTATTTTGCACATTAATTAGTGATTTATTAAAATTTATCAAAGTAATTTTATTTTTCATTTGATATATACAATTATCGAGGAAGGCTTCACCAAGGCAATCTTCATTGATGTGAGATATAATATTGCATTATTTTTGCCCATGTCTAATGGTGGCTTTCAGTAACGTGCATGCACGTTGCTGTTATTCAGCCTTTTGGTAGTGGTAAATGGATAAGTTATGTGTCTATTTATATTATACTTGAGAAATAAATAAAAGGTTAAGAAAGATTTTTATGATAAGATAATAATTAAAATAGAAAAAAAATGTGTTTATCTGAAAAATGAAAATAATAACAATTGAAACAAATTTAAAGTAAAAAAACTATAGTTATTTTGAGACAAAAATAATGAAATTTTTTAAGCAAAGAGTACTACTATTTATCATATTTATAAATAGATTAAAGTAATAGGATAAATTGAAATAATAACATTTAAGTTTTATATAAGTAGAAAGTATGTCAACTAAGTTAAAAGGCTCAAATTTAGTAAGTAAAACACTTAAACTGAAGTTAATAATCTAAATAATTAAGTGATAATTCTTTTTGTGTGAAAAAAAAGAACTTAAATTCGAATTACATATCATATAAAAAATGTGAGATTAAAAGATGAAACAGAATTATTTTTTTTTGTGTAATCTAATATATATATATATATAACCAAAGTTGAAGAGTAGTATAATAAATGCAATTATCTTTTTTTATAAAAAGAAAAATTCAAAGTACACTTTTCAATTGTTTTTCTTCTTATTAGGGTTTTAGTAAACTAATGAAGTTAGCACTATAGATGGATGGTTAGTATTGGCTAATTTGCATGGAACTTTTTAAGAAGAAAAAAATTAATTCATTCTTCATTTCCATAATTATAATGATTATGTACTCGATGTGGAAGCCACCATAATGCAATTATTTTTGGCCGTCCACCATAATGCAATTTAAAATGGTGTTTTAACTCTTTACGTAACATAATATGCATGTATATTTAGCGTTTAACATATGTGTGGAACTCCCAACATCATTATAATTCAGATGCTTAATTAACTTGCTCTAACCCAGTGAATAGCCCCAATTTTTATATAAAATTTCAGTTTGTATATATGTTTTGGTCCTAGTTCGTTGCGTAGTTGTATTTACAATATGAATTTTAAGAATGTTTTGATACTTTTTTTGAAAAATTATTTAAATATTGTTTTGAAACTTGATAGGATGCTTAAATGGTATCTTTTTTTTTTTTTCTTCTTAACGGTTAAAAACAACAACAAAAAATGGTATTATTTTGACACAAAAGACTTACATTTGAGTTTTCCTCCTCTTTCTTTTTTTGTTTTTTTATTTTTTTATTTATTTTCACCATCAATTTATCTATATATATACTTTAAAATTAATTTCTCTTCAACTGAAGATCATCAAAATGCAACTCTCAAGTATTAATCTTAAATTAGTGCATTTAAAAAAATTAATTTTTTTAAGTATATATTAATCTTAAAATTTGAGCCTCATAATAATATAATTCAATAAAAAAATAATGTGTGCACACCCGGATCCCACACCCGGATGTGCATCAATCATGATCTAATTCAATAATATCATCCTACGATATTTGGGTGCCAATGCCATCACAAACCTAGAGCTATGCATCTTTATTTGAGCCTTAAAATATCATCCAAAATATTTTAGGATTTGAATGGTATCACAAACGTAAACAATATATTTGGATTAAAGGGAATGTGGAAGGAGGAGAAATTTTTTTTATATTTAATTATAAAAAAATTAAAGAGAAGGGGAGAGGAAAATTTCTTTATTTTATTTTTCTTTTAATTTACTTATTTATCTATATAAAGAGAAAAAAAGGGAAGAAAATGAAATAACATGAAATGATATAATATAATTCTCCTCTCCTCCCCTCCCCTCCCCTCTCTTTGTCCAAATATAAGGAAAAGGTAGAGTTAGAGGCGACC
>BPVZ01000001.1:1235472-1254472 GCA_020521535.1 Rubroshorea leprosula | reverse complement strand
TCTCCTCCCCTCCCCTCCCCTCTCTTTGTCCAAATATAAGGAAAAGGTAGAGTTAGAGGCGACCCTGGTTTTCCAAAGCAACTTAAAATTTGATATCGATCCATAACCTTTATTTTTCTTTTCTTATTCTTCCCAAAAGCACTTCTTTTTAAATAAAGGAATTAAATTTTTAATAAAGTGTCTAACTTTACTAATCACTTAAGTAACTTACTTGTTTTTTTTTTTTTTGGTTGAAAGTAAAAAATTTTTAATTTGAATTATAAGATATGCAGGTAGGATGAGATAAGTAATCGGAGATAATTATTTTTTATTATATATCTAAAAAAAATAAACAATAAAAAAATTAGAATGTCCAGCTTTTGTAATTATACTATGCAAGGAATCGAATTTCTAATTTTCCTAATTACATAGTCTAACTAGTGAAATTCATTGTACTAGGAATTATTGAAATGTGAACACGATAACGTAGCTAACAAACTCAACTAAGTGGGCCTATTCTCCTTTTTTCTTTTTTTTTTTTTGGTAAATAGAGGATATATACTAAAAACAGAAGAGAACATCAATGATTAGTCCTGGGAAATTCAAACCCCATAAGGTCCAAAATACAAAAAGGTTTGACACTAATAATATATTTGAAATAAAAAATGTAAAAAAAAAAAGAAAGAGAAGAAAAAAAAATTTTAATTATAACTAAATTAAAATTTTTTTATATTATTTTTAAAATTTATTTATTTATTTAAAAAAACATTTAAAAAATATATTTTTTTTTGTCATTTTCTCCCTCGACCTTTCCCCCTATCTAAGTAGATCAGGTAAAGAGACATTGAGAAAACACACAGCAATAATCTTGAGGGAGTGCGTGTCCCATCCAAGTCATTTTGATCAGCAGCCATATTCGACCGGTGGACAAGTTAGCCTACTTTTTGCTGACGGGAATTATCACTCAACGCTAGAATACGTAGACAAGCGGTGAAAGGCACACAATTTCTTAGGCATTATTAAAAATAGTTAATAAATAATAATATAATTGGTATTTATTAATTATTTAATATATTAAAATTAATACCAATGACTTATTAGTTCGAATGGAAGGAGTTCGATTTTTCTTAAATAAGGTTCCGAATTCGAGTCTTATCAATAAAGAAACAGACGCTAAGAAAATTTCTCTCTAATAAGATCCGTTATTCGATTTCGAATTAGTTGACATCGAATGTAATTACTGGATAGCAAGAGGTTAACAAAAAAAATTAAAATTAATTTATAAATTAATATTTTTAGATATTATAATTATTTATTTAAAAAAATTTATACAATAATGAAATATAAGTAAAACTAAATACACCCATCATAATTTTTTGTGACCTTAACATATTTTTAATGATTCTTAATTTGATTTGGAGAAAGGGTTTTAGTAACTGAATTTTTGTTTTCTTAAGAAGTGTCTGTTTGTTAGGATAAGTGTTTTACCATTAAATATAGGCAAATCCCCTAATATAATATTGAAGATTGTTTCATTTAACTGTTTATATTTTATAGTCTAATTTTAAAGGGGTGAGTATTTTTTGATACAATTAAAATATAAGTAATATTTGATACTTAACTTGAAAATTTTTTAATATAATTTTGTAGATTTGAGATTTGCTCAAATACTCAAAACTTATAATTAGACCTAACTCAACAAATATGTGATAACTTGTAGGTATAAATTTACATACTTTATTAAAAAAAAGAGACCTTGTATGAGTTGCAATTGTTATATATATTATGTGTTTGATTTAAGATTTATTATTTATATAAATTACTATTATTGTGTTTATAATTTATTAGCTTATAAGTCTTACTTTATTTTTTATTTTTTTTAAATAATTATTTTTAAATATTAAATATAATAAATACATATAAAATTTTAATTATACAAATATATATAACAGGTTAATTAAATAAATTAAATAAATAATTTTCAACCTTTAAATTTATTATTTAATTTAATACTTATAAATATATTATTTTTTTACTCATTACTCATAGAATTCTTTCACCATTTAAATATAATTCTTATTCGATCAAATAAAATATTTACAAATAATTAATATATCCCTGTACAAAGCCTACCCCAACTGCGAAGAAAATCACATTCGTTTGTTGGTTTTTTTTCCTTCCCATGTATTTTCTTGGAAAACGGGCTGTTTTCCATTTCGCTTTGTTTTCCTATTTCCTTTTCGCTTTTTCATTTTTCCCAATGCAAGGACAAACCCACACATGCACTCATCGAATCTCCTCTCTCCTCTGCTTTTCGAAAAACCACATTTTCTATTCATCTAGCTTTACAATATTTCATCTTGAGCCCTGATCTTGTATTCTCTTTAGTAGCCTACAAATTTTGCTGAAAATTCAACAACCCAAAAAGCCCCTTCAGTGTACTGGGCGTGTGTGACAAGGTATCAGTTCTTATGATCAAAAAGTTTGCTCTTTTTTAGGGTTCAGTTGGGGTTTCTGCCTCCTTCATCCTTTCTCCTTGTAGGGGTTTATTTTCTCTATGCTTTTCTGAAGAGGCCATTTTCTTGGCCAAGTAACTAAATTGGTTTTCATTTGCGGAGAAAGAGTATTTCCTTTGGGGTTTCGTCTCTTTCCTCTTGCTTGTTGTTTCTGAATTTTGCTCCTCAGTGCAAAATTGTGGTGTTAATAGCCTCAATGCTGAACTTGAGCAAATCCCATTTTGTCATTTTCACCCGCACCGCTTCTGTACAACCTATGGGTTCATTGCATCTTCGTCAGTTTCTTTTAGGAATTTAATCGAACATCTGGTCTACACTTTGAGCTCTCCCCCTCTTTGTCACTCTCTCTGTGCCTTTGTGTGTATAAGCTGTTTTTAATCATGGGTTGTGTTCATGGCAAGTGTTGTGGTCGCTACCCCTCATCATCAGATGTTGATTCCAGAGACTACAAGGAAGTGGCCAGTCGCAAGAACAGATCCCGCATTACGCAAATACCATTGGAGCATGTTGCTGTTCCATCTCACAACTTCAATTTGCAGTACTCCTTCTTAACACAGCCTGGTTATTACCCAGATGATCCTGACAAGTTAAACCAGGATAGTTTCTGCATCAAGACGAAACTTCAAGGTAACCCAAATATCCATTTCTTTGGGGTATTTGATGGGCATGGCCAATTTGGTACTCAGTGTTCGAATTTTGTGAAGGATAGGCTTGTAGAGATATTAGCCAGTGACCCCACGTTGGCAGATGATCCTGTGAAAGCTTATAGTTCAGCCTTTATGACAATGAACCAAGAGTTGCATAATAGCGAGATTGATGATTCAATGAGTGGTACCACTGCAATTACTGTTCTTGTTATTGGGGATACCCTTTATGTGGCAAATGTGGGTGATTCGAGGGCAGTAATTGCTGTTAAGGATGGAAATCAAATTTTGGCAGAGAATCTGTCTTATGATCAAACGCCTTTTAGGAAAGACGAATGTGAGAGAGTGAAGCTCTGTGGAGCCAGGGTTTTGAGTGTTGATCAAGTGGAAGGACTCAAGGATCCGGAAATTCAGAGTTGGGGTGATGAAGAGAGTCAAGGTGGTGATCCACCGAGGTTGTGGGTTCAGAATGGAATGTACCCAGGGACTGCATTCACCAGGAGTGTGGGAGATAGCACAGCAGAGAAGATTGGCGTTGTTGCTGATCCTGAAGTGTCAACCGTTCAGGTTACACCTAATCATTTATTCTTCATCATTGCAAGTGATGGAGTTTTTGAGTTTCTCTCCAGCCAAGCTGTTGTCAACATGGTACGATACATTTCAATCTATGCTTACATTTTTTGTAGCAGTTTTGGTTGTGAATCTATTATTATTATTATTATTATTATTATTATTATTATTTATTTTACTCTATTATGTTTGATTAGTTCCGAGTTATATTGAGAGTTATATTGAGTTTTACTGCAATTTCTATGTTTGATAAGTAAGAAGTAAATGCAGCAGCAGTTTGTGGTGCCTTTAATTTTCACAATCATTATGGAAATTTATTTTTTTGTCCTTGTATTTCTTAGCAGTTATTGGTGTTAGGCTGTGGTTCTTCTGCTAATTAACTTAATTAATTGTTGCATTTTCGAAGTTGCCTTTTTGCATCACTAAAGCACTCCACTTATATAAATTGAACTGTTATGTAATGTAGGGTTATTTATTGGCCATGTGATATTGAGGATTCCTCGCAGGTTTTCGTTCTCAATAGTTGTTAACAAATCTTACAATTTTTTTCATTTCATAGGCAGCAAGATATTCAGATCCCCGGGAAGCATGCTCAGCAATTGCTGCAGAATCCTACAAACTATGGTTGGAGCACGAAAACCGGACTGATGATATTACAATCATAATTGTACACATTAAAGACTTGTCTAATGTATGCGCAACTTGAATCTTACTCAGGCTGTTCATTTTACTGTTTATTTTCTTCTTAATAAACTATAATGCTTTATCAAGGCCTTATCTCCTATATTTTCTACTAGCTTCTATCAGCAGCAATGCAAATATGGTATCTTCTAAGAATGCTGAAGACACCTCTGTTTGTTTACAATCAATCTCTACTTTACTGATTTGTATCAAATTAAAGCTACTTGTGTATACATTACTTGTTTTGGATAAAAAGTATGGATTTGATTGGTTGCTTGAATTTCTATCCATCTTTGTTGCAAAAATTAAGGAAAGTAATAATAGAAAAATAGTTATATCTACAGGTTATAATTGATACGTAGCTAGTGTACTGGTGGAATAGATGTGAGTTTTACTTGGTTATTTGCTTGTAATTTCCTAATGTTCTTTTGGTTGTTGCAGTCAAGTGCTGGTGTCACAGATGGAAGAACAACTCGTAGATCCAACAAGGGAACTGACTCCCCTGTCTCTTGGTCAGAACATTACGGTTTGGTTGGAAGTGATGTCTCAGATCAACAGCAGCCTTATCAGCTCAGTGTTGCCACGAACCGATCCGAAGCTGTTATTGTTCCCTCTCCAGCAAGTCAGAGGCCCTCAGAAAGCTCTGTTTTGGTAAATCCCAATCTCTCTCTCTCTCTCTCTCTCTATATATATATATATATATTGCAGTTTATCTCTCTGCATTCACTGCAGTTATGTCATTATTAGGCCTTAGGAAGCTGCCTGCTTTTATGGTACCAATCTCATTTTTTGTTCAAGTCTCTTAAATTTGATAACTACTCTAGGGAAGGGTTCATGGTTCATCTTGTTGCACTTGTGTTCTACCCATTTTAGCTAACATACCATCTTAGATTATCTTTAATGATGGACCGTCATTAAAAAAACTAACAAAAGGCTATTTAACTTATAGCAGGATGTGGGTTAGTGGTGCATTTCACTGGAAGCAAGGAGACTTGTTTACACAGGCATGGTTTCGACATTCACCCATTAATCCTACCTGTAACACCATTACCAACCACATAAATTCATGCAGGTTTAAGAAGAACAAACAGCTCTCCTAGCCTCTGCATTGTGCCTACTAATTCAAATTTTCAAACAAGAAGAGGAGCTCAAGTCAAAGAATATTCCACTGTGAGATGGTTGAACTGAAAATTGAAGGTATGTTTTCCAAATCAAATTCTCACGTACCCTTCTTGTTTGTCAGCTCTAAATCTCGACTATGCACAGACCTTAATTTGTGTTCTAGCTACTTTGGTTGTGAACTACGTTTCCAAACAGGTTCCACAATTTGTATAAACATGTTGATTTGAATGTAATTGTATCTTGCTGTCTCCAGAGTCAACTTTTTTTTATCTTGCTTTGTAAGCGAAAACATGTCCAATGATGTTTAATACCTAATGGGATTATTTTTTTTTTTTTTTTAATCTTCTTAATTGTGCTTCATTACATTACATGGCGAAATTCTGATGTCTCCAATGACCCATAAAGCTTGGCCATTTTGAGCAACCAGAAGCCTCGTTCGATCCAATATCAGTCCAACAAATCCCAGCGGCTATTATCCAAAAAAGCACAGCCGGCATCAGGCAAAAGAATGATTCAAATTTAAAACTCCATCCGTTCCTATTTATCCATCCACTTCGGCTTTTGTTCAAACGGAAGCATCCAACAAGAACTACATAGTGAAAAAAAAAAAAAAAAAGAAGGAAATTTATTCATAAAGAGGGTAAAGTATCACTTTAAATTACATGTAAAGTTAATTATAAAAACAGACAAATAAGAACGGAGTAGTTGATTATTCAAGCCAGGAATAGAAAGCTCCACGAAGTGAAGCACCGCCACATTCTTGTGATGAAAAACATTTCTCATGGCACAACTAGAGGATGCAAAACCTTATCTTCTTTTCAATAGGATTACGTTAAACGCAAAATTGTTCTATCCAAATAAAATGGGTACGCCAGAAGTAAATCGACAGCTTCTTGTCCATACTGTTTTGTCTTATGTTGCATTGCTCTAACAACCTGTTAATCTTGTCAGAATCTCCGGCAGCCACAAATACTTGGCTATTATGATTTTCTGACTTACTGGTCAATTGAGCAACATCATCTGCAACAACTAGTTTACCTTCATGTGAAGAACGTTCTTCATCCTCTGTTAAGATGCTTGTGATGGCAGGCTCTTGAACTTCAAAATTGGGCATCGTCTCAGGTTGAAAAGTTTGTGTCTTTGGTTCATCCCTCTCAGACTTCAGAGGGCAGCAACCAACTTCAATTAATTCTTCCGGGGGTGGTTGATTAAAGCAATAAAGTGGAGTGCTATCTTCAAGGAGTAATTTATCCAAATCTTCCAACTTTTCAGCAAGATGACTCTCTAAAACATAAGCCGAAGATAAAGCTCCAGTAGATAAACTCAATAGTCGCCAATTGAAAATACGTCGGAAAATCATAACCCAGTTTGGAACTATATGGTAGCTCAAGTTGCAGAGTTCAAGCTGTGTACTTCTGTGTGGTATAACACATGCTTCTGTTGTTGCTAGTGGGACTCCCATCATCTTGCTTGACTCTGTTAGATATCTAAGCAGGCAATTTTGAAGCTGTATTATATGGTTCTTAATCTCGTCAACATTACTAGAACCTCTATGCAACCATGAAATATCCTCAGGAAAACTAGGAAGTTGACAGTCTCTTAATGCACATTCAAGTGGTGTAGTTGCAGCAGCCAAGCTCCATCCTACACTTGGCAAGTACCACTTCACCACCAAATGCTCCTCACTAGAATCTTCCAGCAAATTAATCTCAGGACATGGCCAATTGGTAGGATTTGCTTTTGCAGCAATGGCAATTTCTCCCAATGACCAATCTAATGCTTTGTTGAAGGCAGAGATACAGTGGTTTGGACCAACTTCATAGACACTCATCTTGTCCAGCATTTCTAATGAAGGACTCAATTGGGCAATAACAAGTTCACGTAACTTCATGCTTTGGAGGGCAGGTTGAAGGGGTGACTTACTCGCCAACCACCGCAGTCCTTTCCTTAGCTGTTCATCACTGAAAAAGACATCTGGTTGCTCCAGTTGCTGGTTACAAGCAAGGAAAGCAACTGAAAAGCTGCTTACTCGTGATTTATCCAAGTCATGGAGGCTCAATTCATTAACTATAATAGATGAGGGATCTCTAACTTCTCCACTAAATGAGTCGCATAAGACCAGAAGGGGCAAGCTAGAACCAGAAGGAATCGACATCAGAAGGTTATGAAGTTGGACTTTTTGGAGATTCCATGGGATGCTTTCAGATACAAGATACAAAACTGCACTTGAACCAGCTACTGACTCATTCAAATTATCAACTTTTGTCTCCTTAACAACAGATAAGCAGCAAGTCAGATCATTACCAGATTGACTAGGAACCCATTTCTACCAAATTGATACGCCAGGATATGAGGCTATTAGATCTTTATCAGTTTCTTCCCTGGATGGCATGAGCTTTGAGAACAACCATGGACCTGCTGCCCAATCAGCAATCTGGCCCTTGTGCGTAAATGCACCTCCTTCCGACACATTAACATAAGAACATAACACAATTTTCCAGCAAAGACATTTAGCATCTGGATTTCTTTCTCCTAGTATACCTGCTACCACATCAGAAACATTCAGCCTCAACCTGATCTCTCCTGTTTTTTGTATCTCTCCCTCATAAAATGATCAAAATCAAGCTCCCCAACTGGGACCTGCTGCTACACAGGAACATTAAAGAAGATGATTGGTAAAGGTAAGATGAAAGAGAAATCATTCAACTTTGCTTGCCAACTAAATCTTTTCCCAACAATAACAAAAATATGTATGCCACAAATAAAATCAATTAGATATCCACTCTACTACCAACAAGCAGCAGCA
This sequence comes from Rubroshorea leprosula, assembly GCA_020521535.1. NCBI lineage: Eukaryota > Viridiplantae > Streptophyta > Magnoliopsida > Malvales > Dipterocarpaceae > Rubroshorea > Rubroshorea leprosula. The sequence continues at coordinate 1,246,154 of BPVZ01000001.1, read as the reverse complement.
TATCTAAGAATTTTTCTTTTAAAGGAGAAAAATGAACAAATTGAAAAAAATAACAGTCTTACATCTTTATTATATTGAATCAGTGGCCCCAATGATAATGAATTGAGTGCAGCTTCAGCTGCTAACTGCCTTGTTCACGTAGGTATCTCAGCTTCACAGAGCGCCGTCTCCATAACCTGACATAAGAAATGAAATATAATAAGATACATAGTAGAATACTAACCTCTGTTACAATAAGGAACAAGCTACCGATTAATGAACCTTAGAATTAACTTTAGTTTTGCATCAGCAACTTCATCATGAAAATTTGTCATAAATTCATCAGTTTCAATTTCTTGACTAGTATCCACAGGTTCTTCATCTTCCATTTCATTAACAGTGACACCTTGAAGTACTGAATTTTCCACAGCGTTATCATATACACCACTTGGTAGTCTCTCTGGTGAGGATTTGAAGTTATCAAAAGCAAGCGTCTTCCGCACTGAATTTTCAACATCATTATTGTATTTAACACTTGGGGATCTATCTGGCTGAGGATTTAACTTATCAATTACCATACTTTGGGGAACAGAGCTTTCCACTAAACTACCATATTTACCACTTGGAGATCTTTCAGGAAGAGGTGTTCCTGAGATCGCTTGTGATGGCATGCCCTGATCCATTCTGAAAACCATCTTTCTCTCTGGAGCTATTTTGAATAAAATATCATCTGCTTTTTCCATATCTTCAACATTAGCTGGTTGTGACTGAGGAGAACCATGCGTTAAGGGGAATCCCTGCGGTGAGAATAAGGCACTAATCTTATGATGCCCATTTGGACTTGTATGATCAACAATTGATGTACCAAACATTAATTGCGCTTGTGTGTGGTCCTTTGGAGATGAAAGAACTACATGATCAGGCATTTTGTCATCAGCATCAAGGACATGAGCCACTCTTGGTTCATGCTTGTAGATTTTATCGAGCTGCTTTTCTTTGGATGCTACCACAGGTAAGGAAACCATTTGAGAAGAAGCTAAAACATCCTCAGAAATATTTCCCGACCTTTTCAAATGAACGAGTGTGGAACACTTAGTAGGATAGTCCCTCTCAGCATTAAGAAATGGACCTTCCTTCACCATGTATGGTTCCTCGAATTCGTTAAGAGAAAATCCATGATACTCTAAAAGGCTCTCAATCTCCTCTTCCTCTTCCTAAATTTGAGCCCCAAAGAGCAGTTTAAGATATATATATTTCACAAGTAGATGGATAAAGGCTATTTATGCCAAGTACCTCCATGCCAAGCCACCTAGCAACAAGGGTGACAGGAAGACCTCAGTTGCTCTGGAGACTAGAGTGTAGAGAAGCAAGAGCCTGGGTTCTTAACTGATCACAAAAAAAGGATAATTTGAAACAACGTTACACAACCAACTCCTTTGTCCAAAGCATAGAAACATGAGATTGCATCACACGACTACAAGTAAAAGAAAAAAAAAGAAAAGAAAAGGAGAGAACCAGAAATTAAGCAGCAGATAATTTCATGATTAAAAGAAAATTTTTAATAATTACTTCCCTACTAATATATTCCTATAACCAACCATAATGTTTAAGATAATGAAAATAATTATACATTTCTGCATGGAAATAAGTAGCTGGAAAATGTTCATGCAGTTGTGCAAACAAAATATCAACACTAATCACATTCGTATGGGTAGGAACAAGTTAAACGAAACAATACATGTTAGACATGAAGAAGGCTTCCAAACAATGAAATCCAAAAATTTCAAAGGGATTATCCAATATTCTAATTATACATTTTGTGTAAAAGAAGCAAATTTTGTCATACCTTTGCAAAGTGAGCATGCATCAGACATGCTTGAAGGTAACTTGCCTTCCTTGCCAGCCTAAAGAATGCAACAAAGTTACCTGTCCTGCAAGCCCTGCAAGATCCAACAGCTTAAAATTAGACCTAAATCAGACAGTATTATACCAAATGGAAATCAGAGGTAAGCAACAACCTGGCTACATCACGAGCAAACAGAACTTCTGGTGTTTGTCTTAATTCTGTTGTCATCTTTGCAAGATCCAATGAGAGCTCAGCAGGTTCAACCTAGCAGCGATTTTTTTTTTTTTTTTTAAATCTTAAAGACTGCATTTAAATAAATTTGGTGCAATTATGTTGCTACTGCATGTTACTTACTTTATACCCAGGATGTTTGTCAAGTTTGAGAAGTGCATAATAACCTCTAAACTCCTTTTCAGTTGGCATGTTTATTCCTTTCTTCCTGTGATCATCATACATTTGGAATAATTCAACCGATGTTTTGTTCATCTGCTCAATACTGAGGTGTGCATCAAATTCCTCAGAGAAGCCCTCTGTTGGTATATTCAGATTACTCATGCATGGCGACTATGTGAAGCCTTATCTGTAAACCCGGATAGAGGTCAGCATTGTTAATTAAATTAGAATGCAAAATAAATACCTTCTGTTTTCTAAAACCAAAATAAAAATGTACGCATGATACCAGCAAAAACCAAAACAAACTGCTATTTTGTTTACATGGAAATGAACGAACTTTAGCTAGTGTGACATGCCAACTGCTCTATACTCCATTAAATTAAGATATTTAAAGAAGCTTCCTTTATAGCAAAGGCTGCAAGACAAGAATATGTATGTCTTGCAAATTCCATCCTTTTCCAGCAAAGCTTGCAAAAGAAGCAAGCATTTATAATTGCAGTAAAAAGACTACAAAAGCTGCTCTCCTAATCTGAAATGCAGCACAGCACAAATGCTAAATGCATACAGGCACAACTATGACGTCCATGAAAGCTACAAGAAACCAATCCAATCAAATTAAAAGTCAATATAACAAGAAGAAAGCTACCATAAGGAAAGCCTCATATCCACCTCTATGGACTAAAGTGCATTCCTTGATAATTGAAATACTTAAGTATTGATATATAATACAAACAGAAACTAGAGGTACTTTTATCAGGACAAACCATTTGCTCCAGCATTGTAATAGCCCCCTGGTCAAAAATGTGCTGCATCGTCAGATCCATTCGAATAGCTCTCATCCTATCCCACAAAAAGTTATACATTCCAAGGAACCTGTCATCATAAGGCTGATCAAGTAAATCGAGCAGATAATCAATTGTCTTCTGCAGGACTGGCATGGGCCGTATCAAACCCACTTCTCTCTCTGCTGTCCTATTATACTGTAAAAGCAACAGTCAAGCACATCCATCAAGTTTCATCACAAAAAGAAGTGTGGATAAAAATTTTTTTATTCTTACAAAATTTACCTTCTTAACAGCAAGCAATTTGCTAGTTTGATTTCTATCTCCATCCAAGGGTTCATATTGGTCAAGATCCCCTTTTCTTTCCCTTTCTGCTCTTTCTGCCTCTGAAAATTGAAGCAAAATTCCAACCACATCAGCAGAAAAAACATTTTCCTTTGGGATGGAAACTATTCCAGACATGACAGGAAAGTAACTTTGTTTAAAGATTCTAAATGATAGACAAAACATAAGCTCAAGGGTACAAGATTCCAGATCAAGAACTCCTATTCAGAAGTTGCCCCTAAATTTCAGGAGTCAAGACACATACCTGGGCACATATCTGGACATAACCCAACAATAACACTGGAAGTTTCCAAGCTGCCTTCAAAGTCAGTTGATGCATTGCCTTCAATGAAATCCCCAACTGATTCTATAGAACAATCCCCAACAATTTTTCTCCTCTCTTCCATAGATTGCTGGTGTCTATTTGCAGAAATCTTTTGATTTGATGTATTAGTTTGTCTCATTTCCAGAGCTTCACTCAGTTCAGGTTTGAAGCAGGCCAACCACTTTGCTTTGGCTTGCATTCCTCTACAGTCACATGGAATTATCAGAATATATAATAACTAGAATTTTCAACATTTGAGAAACATAATGGTATTGGAAGATCCGATATTTTTACCGTTCATTGTCATATCGCTTGTTACTAGGGTTTGCCTGCAACACTTTGTCTTGCAATGTTAGAGGAGGAGACCTTGTTCTTTTAGAAACCGGGAAGCAGGTGATTTTGTCCATGTTAGAAACTTTATTGTTCTGCACAGGCAAGGACCCCTGAGAACTCTGAGAAATTTGAGAATCATGTGTGTTTAAAAGAACATTTGACCTAGCATCCAACCTAGGAGAAGATGCTGAAGGCCTGCAAGGAAGATCAACAATAGGCTCACTGAAATGTAAAGATGGGAAGAGAAATGCTTAGTGACAACATGACATAAACGTGTCAAGACAGTGCAGAAAACTACAAATCTTGAATAACGGTATAAGCACATTACCCTTTATAGTTGAAGTCTTGAATTTCATAATCTGCTGCTCAGAACTAAGGTTCTAAAAGGATCTATTCTCTTAAATCTTAATAACAGAAACTCAAACCTGGACAGCTTTTGCTTAAAATTTTTTTATGATACTATCATAAATAGATTCTCAATATTTATTTAGGAGTTCTAAATATTATACCTGACAGGCAGGCATATATCACATGGGAAAAGAAAAGGAAACCATAAGCATTCAAAGATCTTGTAATATTTGCATACTTGCCTTCTAGAGTCATTTTGAACAAACTGAGGATACTCCTCAGAAATTTTATTGGTAGATCCTGTAGGTGGAAATCAGATGCCTTTTGGGGCTTGTGTATCAATAGCTTCATAGGCAGCACTTTTCCCATGAAAATAGGGATTCACATGAGATGAGAGTAATGACTGGTTTTGACAAGCCAACAGGTTTGGAAGATTGGCAGGCAACTTTGCATGATTATCCTGCTGCAAAGAGGATGGTAGAGCAGGCCTGCATGATAAACAGAGCTACCAAAAGTTGTAAATGTGGGAAAGTGAATATGTAAGAGATACTAGATAATCAGATCAAACTGCTTAATAGTAAAAGCAAGAGTAGAGAGATGGAGAACTGAACATGTAATTTACCTTTGAGCATAACCAAATGTGGGATGAAATTTGCTTTCAAAAGCAGAAGGTGGATGTGTTGTTTGCAGAAATGAGTCATCATGGCCATTCACAATCAGATCTGAATAGCTATACCAAGCAAAAACTAGCTGGAGTCAGATTGCCATACCAAAAATAAAATTAATCTAAAAGCCAACATCTCTTTCCCAAAGGGGTTAATGTAACCTTGAAACACAATGTATTTGTATTTGTATTAATATAGCTCAAGTATTGCTGTGCTTGTTCTTCACTATATTGCATTGCATGCAGGACCAATAGAGTAGAAACTTATCTTCTGTTTTGTCCCATTCATAGATGACATTTTAATCACTGAAGAATTGATATTCACCTTATATAGGCCTATAAATCTGTTACATAAAATTATCTTAACATCTTCAGAGTTGATAAACGATTTCATGTGCCCAAAGTAAAATCTGACAGTAGGACACCTCTGTTCTGAGTTCTGACTTCTATATGCAAAAATGACATCAAACAAAACATATTGGAATCAACCATTATGCAGAAACTGACAACTGTACAGATCATTTAAAGCAGTCTCGAGTAGAAAAGAATGTAAAAAGAAAAAGAAAGAGTAAACTCTGAAAAGAGTGGTAAGTTGGGAACTAAAATACTTGCACCTAAATGTTAAACATCAAGAAATAAATTATGTAACATGTAAGGAATTCTGAAAAAGATAGGATGAACATGCCTGTGAAGGGAAGCTTGACTAGAGTACCTTGATACATCCTCATTGCTGGAGAAGGTTGTGGGGGATCTAGTTCTCTTCAGCTCTGGGAATTGGGAAATCTTAGCTGAAACACTTATTTCAGAACCACGTCTAGCAATTAAGGACATAGCAGTGGTTGGCCTAGGATTAGTTTGGGCATCATACTCTTTTATGGGAGATCTTTGCCCATCACTCCATCCAAGTAGAGACTCAGTGCAACTACTTGATGTGGGATGATTTCTTTCAAAACTGACTGATGGCAATCTAACTCCGTATGGAGCTACATGTTCCCTATTACCAGAGTAATAACCATTAGTTTTGCTCAAATACCAGGAAATAAAAACAGGACTCAAAATTCATGGTAGGTAAACCGGCTCATGTGACTAAAACTTTTCAACATTTTTTGTTCATGTTCCAAGGAACTTACATAAACCTTATAAAGCATCTGTCCAAACTGAATATACAACCTGTTAATCCCTTTCTCTACTAACCACACGATCAGATTTCTATGCTCAAACATGCAACATAGAATGATTGAAACACTTGCAGCAATACAGGATTCATAGTTAAAGAAACAAATATGCAAATGTGAAATAGAAAAAAAATGTCTACCATTGAATCAAACTTCCAAAACAATTTAGAGACACAGAAGTCTATTTCCAAAAGCTCAAAAATAAGGGAAAGAATAAAAAGACAATAGTAATGTGATTGTGTGAGTGCTCATCTTTGGACTCCAGCAGAGAGAAGAGGACTATTAACAGGAGTGTGGTTCCCAAAAGCTGAAGGTGGTGTTGCCACTCTATCAGCAACCTCAGGTCCCCTACAATCCGGATAGAAATTCAATGATATTTTTCTAGATTACCGAACTAAGCAGAAGCACATTAAAACACAGCAACCAAACTGGTGATCCAATGAGAAAATTCCTATTCCCAAAATTACTTAACAGTAACCTCACCCCACCAAACCACCCCATTCCTGAAAGCCCTAAATTATCAGAAAACAACAGAGTAAAAACCCAAAAAAAAAAAAAAAAATCCTTTTTAAAGATATCAACTTTGAAAACCAAAGATTGTTTTGCAGGTACCTGGTGGGTCGAATAGCAGTGGAGGGGGGAGCAGAATATTGGCGAAGGAAAGCAAAAGGGTTGGGCAACTTCACTTCAGTTTTTGGGCTTGATCCCTTCCCAAACCCTGCCATTGTTACCCTCCTTTTCTTCTTCTTTTAGAATACATAAACTTTTCATTCAAAACCTTGAACTGAATTTTATTTATTTATTTATTTATTTATTTTCCCTCCAAATCAGCTCAGGTGAGTGAATGGTCTTGAATCAAAGAGGGAGGAAGAAGGTTCTGGTTTTTTCTTTTTCAGTCCGTACTGCACAAAAAATGCAGTCCGTACTTAAAAAAATTAAAATACTTAATATTTAAAATATTCAAACATATTTAAGTATAACTATTAAATATATAAAATATAATATAAATTTTAATTTTATTAAATTTATTATATAATTATCATTAAATAATTTAACATTTTTAATATCAAAACTTTTTTAATTTTTACTAACCAACTCTAATTTTTTATAGGATTTTTTTATTCTATAATGTAAATGTATAATAAATATATTTTTTATAATTAATTTTTATTAATAATATAAATATTAACTTTAATTTAATTAATTAACTAATTAAAATAATTTATGTATTAATAATATTAATATATTAATTTTTATAATTTTTAATATAAATTAATTATAAAAAATATATTTATTACACTTTTAACTTATATCTTTAAATACAAATTAAAAAAATCTTTTTATATAAAAAAATTTAGAACTAAGGTCCTCAAATCGTAATCAAGAAATTAAATGTAGTTGTCTGAAAGGGGACTTTTTTGATAATTAAATGTTTGAATTTTTATATTAAAGTTGCAACTTTAAATTTCTAGTTAAGTGGGAAGGGAAGGATAGAGCCAATCCTAATTATTTAAAAAAAATTAATTTGTGCTATAAGGAGAGTACTTTTTTATAATAAATATATATAAAAAATTATAAAAATAAATATTAATTTTAATAATATTATATAAATATATTTAATAAAATAATTAATAAATTAAATATTATTTTTTATTCTTTTAAAACTTTTAACCATTCCATAAAGAGTTAAAAAAACCCATCATCAAATCAAGAAAAGAAAAATGAAATTAAATGCAGCCGGCTGACATGGTGGTGTTTCTTAAAAAGTTAAAATTGTGTGGACTGTGAGTTTTATGGATACTTGGATAGGATTAAAATCAACATATGGATAGGATTTTTTAAGGGTAAATTGGTACCTTTATATATGGTACTGTATTTTTTTATACAATTTGAACTGAAATTTTTTATAAACTTTGCCATTAATTTTTAAATAAAATAATAATTATTTATTTTTTGTTTTAATATATTAATTTTATATTTTATTTAACAATATTAATTTTATATTTTTATATAAAAATTAATTAAATAGTGATATTAATGTAATATCATGGTAAATAATTTTTTAACCATTTAATAACTAATTAATTCTTCCCTAAAAAATATAAAATTAATATTTTTAAATAAAAAAATTAAATTTATTATTTTATTTAAAATTTGACACAGATTACATCATTAATTAAAAAATAATAAAATTTATACCTTCATCTACCTTCTTCTTTGCCCAATTAATTTAAAAAAAACCATCTACATGTTTGGTTAGAGTAAAAAAAATTGGTTGCACTTAAATAAGGATTTGAATTTAAATTTTATAAATAAAAAAATTTAATGAGAAAATTTTCTCATATATAAAATTTAATTTGATTCAATTTTAAATTAATTAATATTAATATGTGACTTTGGGAGATCAGTACAAAAGAAATTAACTTAAAAAAAAAAACATCAATTAACTAATTAGAAGAAAATTGAATATCAGCATCTCATCATCCGTGAGGTTGTTCAAATCATTTTTTATTCAAAAAGGTATATAATGCTTTTCATTTTCCATGTTGCCGAGGTTTTAACTGCTGATAATTCTGAATTCCGTTAATTAATTAATTATAATCCTTATTATAATTTGACTGGTTTTCAGTCCCGATTCACCCTGTGAAAGGCTCCATATTAGCAAGACACCCCACTCTCAGTTCCCAGATTCAGAAGTGTTCTAAGAGAGAAGCAAGCAGAGGTGTAATTGTCACCATGGCTGCCCCAGTCTCAGTCCAGAAAACAGAGGAAGAATGGCGAGTCATTCTGTCTCCAGAACAGTTTCGGATTCTGCGCCAGAAAGGAACCGAGTAAACCCATCAATTCTCATTCTTTTTTTCCGAATTTGGGTACTTTGATTCCCCGCATGAAACAATAATTTGAAGTTTACAAGTTAGGATTTTGATGGGTGAATTATGCTTCTATTGTGTTTCAGTTATTTGGGTTTAAGTCAATTCATTGCTTCTTGTTATATTTATATGGGTTCCTGTTTTGCAGTCCACACTGTATTAGATTGTAATATCAGGGCCCTTGGATGAGGAAAGAGTGCCAATTGAAGGGGAATTGTTCTGTAGTCTAGTAGAGTCTGGACTGTAAAATAGATTTTCGTATTTATGTTCATCTCTTGTTTATTGCCAGGGATTCGGATGCTATGTGTTCCATATTTTGCTTAGGAGGTTATTTTCATCATTTTTTAATGTTGCATTTCCTAGCTTGCAAAGGTTTGTATGTATTTGAACATGTGTATTCCCCTCATGCCTTATGATGTGGTCGCCATTTTTGTTATGTAGATTATGCCACCAGTAATAGTATTGTCATGGAAACTTGGAAAGAGAGTTCTTATTCCTGAATCCTGATTAATGATATGTGGTTGCAGATTATTGTGGAAGTTTAGATACACTGATGGCATCAATATGATATTGAGTTCTGATTCTTTGAATTCTATATTGTCATGCAATTCTTGTGTCTTTTTCCCATTTGATTCATCTTCTGTCTGATGATTTTGGTCTATAGGCCACGAGGCACTGGAGAATATGACAAATTCTTTGAGGAAGGGATTTACAATTGTGCTGGTTGCGGTACCCCATTATACAAGTCCTCAACCAAGTTCAATTCTGGCTGTGGTTGGCCTGCTTTCTATGAGGGTTTCCCCGGAGCCATAAACCGCTCTGTGAGTAACAGATTTTCGTTTTTCCATCTGCCATTCTTAGTGTTCTTAGGTTGTTGATGTGATTCATGTGATTTGTTTGGTTTTGGAATATTGGGTTATATTATACAATAGGAAATGGTTTATCTATTCCTAAATCACTGAAAGTCTCACATTCAAGCAGTTAGGACGTACAAATGGCTGTTATGGTACTTTTTGGTTGAATTATAATTTTGTAAGCCATGATTTTGCAGCCGGATCCTGACGGGAGAAGAACTGAGATCACATGTGCGGCTTGTGGTGGGCACTTGGGTCATGTTTTCAAAGGGGAAGGATTCCAGGTACCAACAGATGAGCGCCACTGTGTCAACAGTGTTTCAGTCAAGTTTATTCCCCCAAATTCAGCTCCCTCTTCATGAGCAAACAAAACTTATCCTGGCATGGGATGTTTACCATATTGTTCAGATTTTATTATGTCTCCCCCTTCAATAATTTAGCCGTGATGCTACCAGTGTTTCTACGTTTTAGAGAGTGTCATTGTGAAATGCTTCATGTTTTCACTTTTCAAGATCAAGAAATATGATTGTGCTAGAGAGCAAGATCCAAGAACTCCAGACCATGTTAAAACTTAATTTCTTATATGGAATATGTATGTAGGCTTGCATCAAAGGTGGTTCGGATTTTTGAGTTTATTAACAGTGTCCTTTTACTCTCAACATGCAATACAAGTTTGGCCTCCCATGATTAACCACATAATTATGAACTGACCGGGAATAAAACACTGGGAGTAAGGGTCAAGAATCATCCCTCGAAGCTATTTGTTACTAATTTAACTAGCTAATTATG
>BPVZ01000001.1:1158222-1171942 GCA_020521535.1 Rubroshorea leprosula | reverse complement strand
GGGGAAAACTAGAGATGAGTCATATGTTCAAGCTGTGCATCCCCCAAGGCAGAGATACTAGGGACATTATTCAAGTAGCAAAATGAACCATCCATGATACCTCAAAACTTGTATCTGCAGATGCAATTGTGATCTTCAAAAGATAGGTGGTCTGTTTATTGCGTTCCACTTTGATGGCGGTTTGCTATCCCTTGGAAACTCCCATCTAGCAATGACACCATCCCAAGAAGAGCTGACTATTGTCGGGTAGAAAGGGTGCCAACTACAATCTCTCACCGAATCTAAATGATTTTCAAGCCTTGCCACTAGTTCACCACTCACCTGCAAAGAAAGTAGGTTGTAATTCTTGCTTGGTAGCAAAGTATAGTAGTTTTGAAGCAAGACTGGAAAAACAATATTAGAGCTCAAACTAGAGATAGAGATTAAGAAACAGAATCAGAGAATTTGAGCTAATGACCCAAGTGGCCCCATTGTGCAACCCAAAAAAAAAAAAAAAAGAATCAGAGATTTGAGAAATCAAAGTGGGCAAACGAGGGAGAAAGACATCAAAGGATCTTAGCATGTAAATAAGAACCTTGGACAAAACAATTTCAACCTTTCAACTTTCAAGCTCCATCCCTTGTAAAACTTTCTTTTTCTTCCCTGGAACACCCCATCAAATGTAGCAGAACTAAACTTCACTCTCACACAATGGTCTATAAACTTCCTCTCCAAGTAAATTATAATAGATGGTCACTTGACTGGGAATCACCCAAGAAAAATCAGAAGGGAAAAATCTTAGAAAGAAACACAAATATTATGGAAGAAAACATAATTGAGTACTTACAAGGTCATAGATATAAACACGACAGTCACTAGAGCCAGTGTATATGTACTTTTGACCAGTACTGCCAAAAAAAAAAAAATTATCCAGGTCAGAAACATATTTTTAAATTTTCATATTTTTGTAAATGATACAAACATTAATGTACAAGCTCACAGGTGAACGTAGGCCCTGAACCAGACTAACTAATTATCAGACTGCTTAATTCAATAACCAACATTACTCAAATTAGAGGTGTTGTGCTCAATGGACATAAATAGTTGGAAGCCAGAAAAAAATGCAATTCAAACTTACTGCAATATAACTAGAGTCCACATGAAAGGATTACCTATATGATGGAGAGAAGTAGCATCGAATCAAAGTTTGCAGAACTTGATGACCTTTGTATGTAGATAATGACAGATCATTGGGATGTTTTGAGTTCCTTGAACTGGCTGGGTATGCCATCCAACGGTAGTCCCAGCCATGACTTTTTCGGCCCTGAAAGCTGGTTGAAGGAATAAAGTTTAATATTGACACACGATACAAAGACAAAATTCAATCATGTTACGATGAATATAAATATATATTAATCGATCTAATAAGAACCACAAATCCATTTGTGAATTATACTTCATTAGGACAAATATAAGCAAGTGTTTCACAGTGTCAGTGACTAAGAATCCACACCCATTGCACCATTGTTGAACTAAGTTTAAACAGGGATCTTTAGCGGTTAGGATGGATGAAATCACATTATCTTGTCACCTAGCAACCTCAAACCAACCTATTTGCTCAAAACATACTCATAAAGCCATAACTCTAAAAATCTAAGAAAATAGCTAGAAGACAAACCCTAAGCGAACGCGAATATGCACACAACTATGCAAGAATGTGATAGAGAAGGGAGATTAGCAGGCTTACCGTTTTGCATTTGAGGACATCTTTCGTATATCCCATAGTTTTGTGGTCTGATCTTTTCCATTTGAAATAAAATAGCGCCCATCTCCACGGCTGTCAATGAAAGTAATGCCTTCTAGGTGTCCCATCAAGACCCCAGCCGCTTTTCCTTTATTGACAAGGCAACGCCTATCCCACACCTGTACAGGCCAATAAGTAAGTAGTTTCTTGGTGGTATATGTGGCTGGCAATTTGACCAACATCAAAATAGCATATCTAAGAAAACAGCTAGGCCCATTAGCATTAGACAATCTAGTGTACCTAAATTCCAAAACTAAACTGTCTCTGCCAAGCACCATGTGGACTATACATATCTTCAAAATGCAACTAATTCTCTTTTGAACAAAGAAACACAAATAATGAATGAAACTTGATTTCTTTCATGTGCATTCAGAAAACAGTAGCATAATTACAAGTACAGTTCACCAAAATATGAACTAAAATGTAAGATACCCATATCAAGTTAACTAGGAATCAGTTGGATAAAATCAAAAGAATCAGATTTTATGTATGGAGGTCTAACCAAATTTTCTATGAGGAAAGGGTTGAGTATTACCTTACAAAGACCATCATCACTCCCAGAATAAATGAGGTGGCCAGTTTCATCCGCAAAACATACTGTATTAACATCAGACTGCCAAAGGAATTCAGAATAAGACTTTAGTATCTCTATACATTTTGAAAGTTTCCCCAAAAGCAAGATAGAACAAAAGAAAAAAAGGCCACGCTTATAACTTGTAAACTTTCATAGCAAAACAAGTTCAGAGAGTCTCATGATTAGTTGGGTCAAAGGTCCAAATACCCATGTTATCCAAAAGAGCCACTAAATAATTAGAACTATCATCACATATAGGAGGAAAGGATAGGATAAAATGGATTCAAGTTTGAGACTATTAAAACTAGGGGAAAATAGAGAAAAAAGTGTAGAAGTGATGTTTATTATTTAATTCTACACCATTCATCGAACTCAATGGACTAGTGATTTCAAGAATCACTTCACTGTTCTAATTATTTTTCAAATTGTACAAAAGCCTAAACTAGCCTCATAAAAATTAAAATGAATCCCAGCAACGGGTCCCAGAGGTATGGCCTAAATTTCTGAGATGTTAAAAAAAAGAAAGGCCTACTTGTTATCCTACTGGTACTACCATGTTAGCCCCTACAGGATACTAAACGTATTAAGATACCTTATGAGCTGGGATGCGGAGAATACGCCTATTTTCCACAAGATCATATATGTATATTGCATCATCACCACTGGCAGCAACAAGCTCTCTCCCATCGGTAGAGAATTTCACAGAGAAAATTGCAAATTCATTGTCTACATCATCAGTGCCAGAAAAATCTAAACCTTCATGAATTTCCTGCATATAGACATGTTAAATAAAAACCATAAACTGACAATCATTTCCTCTAAACTCTTTTTTAAATGTAATGAACCATGCCCAAATGACCCAACAGGGTGCATACAACAGCAGATGCTTGCAATAGTGTTAACATCGTGTTAAATTAGATAAAAGATATGGCTAAACTGTCCATTGATAGACAAAGATGAGATTTCAAACTGGAAGAACAAGTGGCGTGTGAGACTATAATTTCCAAAACAGAAAGACTATAAACAACTTTGAGCATTATAGACCATCCAAATGCCATTTTCTTCACTTCTGGGAAAAGAATGGAGTTCTATTGTTTCATAAAGTTCATAATCATATAGTGCATGCAAAGATAATTATAACAAGAAAGATAATCCATTTGATTGGGATGAAACTTTAAGAAACTATTGTAATGGAACATAAATGGTCATATCTTTTTTGCACTATATATTCATGTTTTCTCTACTGTTTGTAATACATAAGTTTTAAAACTAGCATAAGTGCTAAAAATACCGTAATGTTTGCAATGGACTCTGTTGCAGCAGATCTGACATTCACAATATGGACAATAGGACACATGCTAGAATAAACCTGCAACATTTACAATAAAGAAAATAAAGCTAAGAAAAATGGAAAAAGACAGAGAATCAAATTAACAGTGGAAAAATAAATGGTAATTCATCCAGTCAGATAAAAATGGCCAGTTATTCAATAAGATAATTAGCATGGACATAAACACAGTTCCATGCCATCTACGTTATTTATACCTTCCCAAAAGTATAACAACACTTACAAGAAAATTTTGATCTGGTGAAAGAGAGGTATCTGTAATTGTCCATCTTAAGCTTTTTGCTAGAATGTCCTTCTGAACTTTCCATCCCTTATCGACATTATATATCCGAACAAGATTTTCCTAATTCAAATAAAAATGGAAAATCAGTCAAAGAACAAGATTACAGGTTCACCACTGATCACTGATTATGTCTAGCTTGAAGGAACTAGCACAAAACCTGGAATCCACCAACAAAAAGAGAACCATCAGCTGAAAACTGAGACACATATACACGGCTTTCCACACAGTCAACCAACGAAGGACCATTGACAGGCAAGTATCGGCTCAGCACATGACAACCATCAGAGGATGAGAATCGACCTCTTCCAGAGTAATTAGCTTCTCTACCAACCAACATTTTCAATGTTGAAACAGGTAATTTCATCCCGCCAGGAACAACCCGGCGGAAGAGCTCATTTGGACCCGACCTAAGCTTTGTGAGCTGAGCAATTTCATGATCAAGACCACAAGAATTCTCATTAACACCTTGCCCGTGGGAAGATGATCCTCTAATGTCACTTCCATCACGACAACCAATGATATCCTTTTGAATCCTACTCATTTTCTATGCTACCTACCAACCAACTCAGTTTTTCAGTTTCACCAACTGTATTCTCTGATTCAAAAACCAAAAACAAAGAAATCAACACCAAGTGCGACTACGATTACCAAGAAACTATAGATACGATTCATACGAAGCAGAAGTTGATTGATCTAGTAATGCAGCCGAATAATTGAAATGGATCAATTAGAATCCAGATTATTAGAGTTTTGGTCATTTTCTGGGAATCCAAACGGAAAGTAAACAGAAATTCCAGAAAGGAAGAGTGAAAAAACAGAATCTAACCTTGGAATCCGCGAGGAACTTGAGGAAGTTGATGGAGGGAGAGCAGAGGAAGAAGAGCCGAAAACAGAGTAGCTTTGTCTAGAGTATCGTCATTTATTGCGCGCTTTTGAGGTAGACGATGACGTATTTTTATACCTTTGGTTTTTGGTGGAAAACAAGAGGACACGTTGCTCTTCAACTTCCGTACTACAGGTGCACCATCCCTACCCTTCCGTCCGCCTCCGGGCTGGTTTTCCGAATACCGGATTGCTGAACTGGATTTTTGAATTCGGGTCGGATAATGGGCCTTGAGCCTGCCCACAGCAACCTCGATCGAATGTTTTCTTAGATATGTTAGATTTGAGGGGAAGGAAAGGAAAAGAAAAAAAAAATTTTTTATTTGATTTTAAAAATTGCAATAAAAAAAGAAATATATTAAAACTTTTTTTCCATTTTTTATTTTTAATTCTTATATGAATAATGATAAATAGAAGAAAAATTTGAGTTTAAACTTTAAAATCAATGACATAACATAAGTTATGTTATTTATAATATTAAAAAGTAAATTTTATATTATTTAGTAATTATTTTTATTTTTTGTTATTTAATAATTGATTCTTTTTATTTTTTTAAGATTCATAATTTATATATATTTATTAATATAATAATGTAACATACACCATATCATTAATTTAAAATTTTTATTTTTCCTATTATTACTCTCCTTTTATTTATCTCAATAAGATGAAACAAGGGATGTGGAGTTGAGACGAAGCCAATGTTTCCAATAGGGAGGATCGAACTGAGGATGGTTTTTGGCCATCACGATGACCTTTTAGATGGTTGGTTCCTCAAACCATAGACGAAGGATTGGCTTGTTTTATCAACGGTCTGTTTTTCTGAATTTACATCCATAGAGCTCAGCCATTACAAATAAAAAATGATACAGAGAGAATTTCATACATTTTAACAGAAAATGGAGATTTAGGAGCATAACAGAGAGGCCCCTCACTCATGGTACAGACAATCCACATGTCGGAAGTGGCCTGATTCATACCTAGTAAAATTCTCGATTGTCCATTAATCAGACGGGTAGAACCGAGCATAAACACTGAGGTGAGCAATACAAGCTGAATGTCATCTAACCTTTCTAAATATTGCACTAGTACAACAGAAGTAAATATCAGAAACCTGCAACTCAAAATAAACTCTTCATGCTTCAAATGAGCGGAGATCAGAGACTGATTGTGCTAAACAAAGAACAGTTATTGTCATCTCAATCTTAGATGGAAATACCAAGGTTCTGGTTCTGGCAGATGACCATCAGGACATCCAACACAAGGATTGGAGTCAACAAGGTGAACCAGTACCGTGAAATCAAAATTGTCATGTCAGCCAGCACATTCATGTGACAAAGCTCTAGGCTCTGGACAGCACGATCAGATCTAGTTTCACATACAGGAGATAAGTACATACAAGGAGATCCACGGCAATTGTTTGGTTCAGGGGCCTCGTTTCACATCTTACACTTGTTAAACAAAGATCTCCTTATTGTTACTGCAAACTCACCAAGCTTTTGTGGATGGAGAATTGCAACACATATCCCAAAACAAACAGCAACAGTAGCAATTAGAAATACAGTAGGACGAGATCCCCAGGCTGTGGTGGAGAAAACAGGACTACATGATTTTCTTGGCCATTCCTTGCTAACATTCACATTCATCACAACTTCTTTGTTTAGAAGTGGAAGAGTCTCAGTTCTATGAGGAGTATTTGATCCCAACAACATTCCCCATCTACCTTTTGTTCTTGTCTCCAACTCCTGCATACATAATAATATCATTTTCTATGCTAAACAACAATTTGAAAAAGTAATATGGAAAGACCTCACAAGTTTTAGACTCTCCTTTTTCTATCTGGCTGACCAGCCCTTATGAAATGCATTTCATTTTTTTCTTTTTTCTTGTGCATGGAGAAAAAGATATTATGTTAATTGGGGGAACAATGATACTCCAACCCATATAAAACTTCTTATAAAAAAGAAATTATTTTTTGTACTAACCCTTGGTATTTTGAAACCACATTGAGCCTCAACTAATTTAGAGTTGAGCTGAGTTAGACCCCATAAAGGGGAAAGTTCTCCCAACACCTGTCTCTCCATTTACAAGACTCAAACTCGAGATCTTGTTTAAGAAAAACTGAGCTCCTTCCACTCAGACCAACAAGTTGTTGGTAAAAAAAGATACTATATTTATGAAATGCATTTCTTACTTGGTAGCCCAAAATAAAACCTTTCAAAAATTGAGAAAGCAAATAAGTTCAAAGCCAAACAGAAACAACATCATCCTATAGCTTACTTCAGGCTATAAAAAACTATACAACAGAATTTTCTCAACATTGGTATTGGTATAACATGGCATATACATAAAAATGCTAGAAATTTGCTATTGTTCACTTTGCAAGCAGGGAGAAAAAAACAAAGACTTGGAAGGGGAGGTCTTCATAGCAATTTAACTCTGAAAGATAAAAACACAGAAAACTGAAAAAGGGAGAGAGTGGGGAAGACAAAGTTGGAAGTGGCAAGGGAGGTTGGATGTTCGTAGCAAAGTAGGTATAGAAGATAAAAACTCTGGGCTTGGAAAAACTGTTCTAGATACCAAAGTAAGGAACAACAGAAGTAGATAAAACAATGCCTGCACTAATGAATAAGGAAAATAAACAATGCTCAAACACAGGCACAAACTTGATTTTCTTTTGCTTTCCAAGTGAAAAACATTGATTAAAATTACAAGGCTATTTTAGACATACAGAAGCTGGAACACAAAAACATCATTCTAACCTTAAAATGAGAAAATAGTGCAACTTAAGGTAGCATTAAGCAGTAACATAGGGAAAAAATAATTAAACATATTGAACAAGCTTTTCAGAGCTCACCTGGTCAACAATTGGTTCCCCAATTGGAACAACTGACAACTTCTCACCCTCAGAGCTGCTTTGGCAACAATAGCTTTCTATTATGTTATACTCTGACAGAAAAGCTGAACTTTCACTTTTCTGAAGTTTGTTATTAAGGATAAGTTGTGCATCATCCACATATTTCTGCAATAACCTCATATCAGCATCATTTATGCCACTAACTGCACCATTTAATCCCATCTTGTCCATCATAATCTTCAGATTTCCTAATATTCTACCCAAAATGATGGCTGATTCATTCTGTATTAGAAAATTCAATAAACAATTGAATCTTTTAATTTGAGAAGACATCATAAACTCTTGAAGATTTTCTAATGTTGGCTCCCTCAATAACCATGCTATATCTAAAACAAGTTCAGAATATGCTGCTTGTCTCAAAGCTGAAACCTCACACAACTTAGACAGACCACTAATAGCCACAGGTTTTGATCCTTCTGGAAAGAGAGATGCATCAAACTTCTGCTGTATTAACTTCACCTCAGAACAAGTTTCTTTGTCTCCAATCAGTATAGGGATGAAGTTTGACAACCCAGACTCATTTTCAACCTGCAAGACAATTTAAAGGCAAAAAATTGTTCAACAAGATCAAGTTAAGAACAATAAATATCATGGTTAAAAGGAAAAAGATCATTTACAACATATCAATAGCCAAAAAAAAAAAAAAAACCAATAACAATTATTCAAAGAACATACCAAGACTATTACAGCAACATATACATTGTATGAGTGTTATGCAACAGAGAATCCATGGTGGCTGTGAATGCCAAGTGCCCAAAAACAAATAGGGGCAATGACTAATGAGCCCAACATGGTACATGGAATATACCACCCAAAAAGCATAAATCAAAGAAATAAGCATAAATGTTTTCCCTTGCATCTCCCACTCTAAGGACATAAGAACATCAAGAACTGGTAAGCTATAACACAACTTATTTGGCACTAACATGCTCTAACAATATAAGCAAAATGAACATGCCAAAGGGATAAGATATAAGCTTCACAGAGGCCTTAATGAAATTCCAGAGCAAGTTTGAAAAACAAGATTGGTGAATAAATAGTAGAGAAAATTTGACTTGCATTTTCACTCATACAAATGCTTTTTGTGCATCAATGATGGTTTCACTAATATAAGCAGGTTACAGGCCCTAACG
Organism: Rubroshorea leprosula; assembly: GCA_020521535.1. NCBI lineage: Eukaryota > Viridiplantae > Streptophyta > Magnoliopsida > Malvales > Dipterocarpaceae > Rubroshorea > Rubroshorea leprosula. The sequence continues at coordinate 1,163,022 of BPVZ01000001.1, read as the reverse complement.
TAGCAGAAGCATATTATGCATGTACAATCAAACATCCAGTATAGAATGAGATAAAAATCACAAATGTAAGGTCAAATTTAAGGACATGTACCTCAATGAAAGCAGGACCCTTGAGATCTGGTTCAGTGTGAGGGATATGTATCTTGTATAGCTGATGCTCACATATAAGAGATTCTCCTCCAGTTTCAACATGTGAGGATGCGACACAATAATCGTATGCTAGATACTTTCCAGCAAAAGATATTAGAAACCTGCCATCATGATTATCTTTCTTGAGCTTTCTATTATAATACCTAACTACTTTTTATCAGGAAAACACAAATCAGAGTTAAAAACTAGATTATCACACTCATGCAAATGCATAGTAACCCTCGAACATGTAAAGTTTCAAGGAAAGAAAAAAAACTTTTGAAGATATGGTAAAGCAGGACAGGTACAATAAATAAACATGACAATATACTTTACCCGGCAGGAAGTCTAAAGAAGTTCATTGAAAAGGCTGCATAAAAAGGAATGTCACTGACTCATGCTTTAAATTGCATTAGGCTTCAAAGGAAGCCAAGCTAAAATGCCAAAGGCTGAAATAAACTCAATCAACAAAGTAACAATTATAATAAATATAATAATGAATATACAAGAATAGCTACTTCAGGACATGCCCTATCCTGGACCTTACCAATAAGTTAATAACTCACTGCAGGTAAAGAATACTATTTCTGCAACTTAAGACATGTTTGGCCAGGAGTCACCAGACTATAATTGGATGACTGTAACATCTTCTTCTTCTTTATTTATTTATTTAATTTTTTGCAGGCAATTTAGCTCTTGCTCTTCACACAGTCAGAAATTTAAGAAATCAATACCGATTTCACAACTCCAATGCTTCTATTAAGCAGCTAGCCCACAGAGACTTTTGAAGGAGATGAGTGCTTCTGTGAAACACCACCCTGTTTGTTCAAGATTACAGTAAGTTAGAAAGCTGATAAAACACAATAGTACTTCGGAAGCATTCATGATCCAAATCCCCAACATACGAGGTTATAGGTATGTGAAGTGAGGAACCACCTTTAGCCTCAATTCAATAAAGGATTAGCTTTCTAGAGAGCTTCAGAACCATTACCATGCCATGGCACCTTCCAATAGGGATGAGGGTTAGACAAACTGATACTCACCAAGGTATGCTATTTACATGACTCACTAGAAATTGTGATTTCTCAGCATTTAGCCCAATTTACAGGCCTATTAGAAACAAAATCTAAATATACAGATCATGTTTCTCCTAAAACAAAAAAAGAATAATGAATCATTGATCTAAATGTCATTAGGGTCACCATGACAAATACATTCTCGACATAGCTCCAGGTCAACAGTACCATAATATTATGATTAAAAAAAAAAGTGGAAAAAATAAAAACAAAGTCAGTTTCCAAGTAGTCATTTTAGGAGACTGGAAAAAGAAATTAGCCAAATGCAATATAGATAAAAAGAAATAAAAGAAAGTTTCATATGGGTACTCTATGAAAAAGCAACGTCCATACCGAAATTTGGGTTGCAGCAAATTACTACCACAGGCAACAAATTCCATTGGCTTGCCAGCCTCAAAACATGCAGGATGAACATAGTGAAGTCTTGGGGCCTCCACCTTCACATTGACTTTCATCATGGAAGTTCCATCTACACAGAGAATGGTCTTATTAAGAAGCTCAAACAAGTCCCAACTTAAACAAGCTCTAAGAATTTTATCATCTACAACTGATGAATCTAAAACTAAAAAGATAAGCATGCTAGAAGAACTTTGGTGTAAAGAGCTGCAAATCCAGTATTGTCTGGTAAATAACTTGACTCCATTAAATGGCTCAACCAAAATTTACCTAAAAAATGCAATCTATATGTCTTACAATTTACAATTCTCACAAGAGGCTGTAAGGATTTATTAATATCATACCTCAAACATCCATTAATTTTTCTTACTAACATTTCACGGCCATAGATTATTACTTACTACAGCTTAAGTGGACTTAGCAATCAATGTTCTTCAGTGAGGGAGAAAATTCAATAACTAGTGCAAGCAAGATTCTTCAGGGAAGAATACCCAAAGAATTAGATTTCACATTAGAGGACATTATGAGCACATATCAAAGTTCAGCATGGCACACGGAAAAACAAAATTAGGTATTCACTCACCTTTTCTAGTGTGAAAAATCATGTTGTTTAAATAAACAGTCATGAAGCCTCTCCCATATAACATTCTCCCAGGTTTAAGGACAAAGTCATCAATATAGGGCCCTGGATTTGCAGATAACTGCTTGACACAGTAAAAGACTGAAGTTAGGATCCCATTAAATCTACTTAATAATTTAGGTACAAGAACAACTCCAAGGGCAACAGGTTGAATTTTGTATTATGAGGGTAATTTTCTTAAACATAAAGATCAACAATATATTTTCAAAAATTGAAAACAAACACAACTTCATCTTTCTTTTTGGGGTTTCAATTGTTTGATCATTGATGGATGTACCATATTCACATCATCCTGTAACTGATAAACATAAGGTAATTGCATTTAAATGCAGATTACCAACTAAAGCCACTAAGAAGCTATATATTTAGTGTAATGGAAGCAAGAATTTAACACATATAAGAGTGAAGTGAACAAAGCAGTGGAAAAGGGGAAAATGACAGGAAGGAAAAGAAGGCAGATTTCTTCCCATGTAGTTAGTTAGTAATTACAATAAAAGAAAAGAAGATGAATCGTCATTCCGCTTGAAAATTGAATTAGTAGGTATTCATATGTCTGTTTGATTAACACTGACCTAACCTTAAATAAGAAAGATGACATAAAAATAAAAAATAATAACAAAGAACATTAGAATGAACCATTACCTTCACCCACATATCCTTTGGCATTGAAATAAACACAGTCAAGATTGTACAACCAGGGCGGATGTAACCCTCCAACTCAACTGGCATATTGGCCAACCATTGAAATATCTGAAGATTCAGTTAGCAATGTGTCAATCAACTCCTCATATTTCTAAACACAAAGAAACTTCATATTTAAATACTAAACTGTAACGAAAATTCTTTAAATACTTGGTGCCGAAGTCTTCTTGGGAATTCTGCTGGATTCCAATCATAAAGTTTGAATGAGATCCGGCCTGTAGGGCACTACAATAAAAAATAGAATTAATACATCATACCCCCACTTCCTTGAAATGAAAGAAAAATGAAAATCAAGTGCGCACCACAGATGAGTAAGCAGTCTTGTTGTCACAATAAGAAGGGGAGAGTGAAGACTTAGAATCATCTTTTCGTCTATCCATTTCAGTGTTTCCAGAGGCCACAAAAGATACAACACCATCACCGTTAACATTCTGCAATGTAGGATCTGAGTGGACAGCAGAAACATGTCCATCTTCAGACTCAATGGGAATTTCTAGATCCTCTATCTGGCTGCTCAAACATAAACCATCTGTATGAAAAAATTGTATATCAGCTAGACAACAAAGAAAATTTGCTGCCCCTATACCAAAAGCACTCCATCCCATTTATCATTACTAGCTGTATGAAACCAATTCTATCACACCTCTTCCTGCCTCAACATCACAATCAATGTCTTCATTTTGCGCGGCTCCTTGAGGTTCTTTGTCAACAGAAGCTTTTGAATCAACAGGTTTCCTCCGTCGTCTATTGTTGTGGCGCTCTAGTTTTCTTCGACAACTCCTTTTACCTTCATCAAAATCTGACAAGACATGAAATCTGACAAACAAGCAGACAGTTAGAACTTAGAAGAGATGCACAATAACAAAAACAGCTTACCAATTTCGATACATCAATTATATCCCATTTGAGCAGAACTAACTTAACATCTATTTAACGAGAAATTAAACGGGATTAGAACTTTAATGGAGTATAAGATGGCCGAGAAAGCAAAATTAACAAATAAGAATGAAATTGAGCTTACTTGCCACACTGTTGACAGTATCTCTTGTTCTCTCCGTCAATCAAAACGGCAGTGGCATTCGCACACCGAAGACAGACCCTATGCCGCCTGTGATACCCCTTCAGCTCCCTAATATCCGCCTCGCATCCTGGAACCTGGCACCGAGCTGTACCTTGCCCGCCCCGAACAGTCCGAGGCCGCTTCTTCCCCGGCATCCCTGCTTCCTCCTCTTCCAGCTTCTCGTCAATCTCAGGGCACGCGCAGGGAACCCGACCAGCAAGAAAATTCGAACATATCATCCTCGGGTCCCGCTTCCTGACCCGGTCCGTACCAGAATCCTGGCTCCCGACTTCCGGCACCATCTCAACCGGAGGAGGAGCCAAATTCTCCGAATCAAAAGAGACAGGAAAGTGATCATCAATGGTGAAGTTCAGAAGATCGTCCCAGTCCCAGACGGATGACAACGATGTCGGATCCCCTTCGACCACCGCAGGATGTACGTCCATCTCTGTCAACTTGGTCCACTGCACGCCAAGTGGCGGTGGCCTTTCCGATTGCGGTGGTGGAGAAGAAGACGATTGTTGCATAACAATCAACCCCAAAAATTTCAACCAGATTTGTTAGAGAAAGAGGTGGTGGTTGAGGAAATTAGTTAGCGGAGAAGAGACGGAAACATTTTTCTTCATCAGATTATGAAGTAGTTGACGACTTGATCCTGGGGTGTCTTTGTTTTTTTTTTTTTTTTATCTTAATCACTTTAATTTAATATTTGAAGCACGCCCTCTATCTTTAGGGCATCTAACGGTATTGACCTCAACCTTTCTTTCTTTCCTACAATTTTAGTAATCTAAGAAAAA
>BPVZ01000001.1:1145756-1156572 GCA_020521535.1 Rubroshorea leprosula | reverse complement strand
CAAAGATTAAGTGACAAGTCAAATAGGGCAAGGCGATATTTCTAAAAGTCAGCTGAAGTGGATAATCTATTGTATAGTAATATAAGTATCTTAACCAATAATTTATTGATTTAAATGAAAATAATTTAATATTTCTTAAGTAGGATGTTGAGGTAGAAACTTATTAATAGAAAAACAAATATTGAGAATTTTGTTAATAGATAAATAAGTATTAAATTTTTTTTTATAAGATAGACATGATTTAGTTTTGAATTAATAAAAATTTAATATGATTATTAAATACCAAGATATTAATACAAAAAATAGTGACATGTACCATTTTTTTTTTTTTTCTATTTCATTCTCTTACCCAACCCAAACCAACATGCGACCTAGTTCAATAAGGGGATGTTACTATGTTAGATTCATGAAAAAATATATATATTTTTTATAAACATGAAAATAAATTCAAAGCATACGATATAGGAGCCGATGAGAGATGAGGAAAAAATATTTTAACCAATTAAGCAAAGAAAAGGAAAAATTAGAGTGAACGGGAAGACATCTAATAATGGTACATATAAATATTTTTTTAAACAATTATAATTTTTTGGGGACTGAAAAGGAAGAATGACTAAAAATTCTCAAATTTTATTTGAATAAATGACAAATAATATTACTTTTATCTACTCTATAAGCCAGGTTATAATAATGATAAATATTAAATTTAACAAAATTAAAATTTATATTATATTTTATATATCTAATAATTATAATTAAATATCATATCATTTAAAATCTCAGCCTCCTTTAATCTTCCTTTTATCGTTTGAGTATGTCATTCACTTTCACTGTTTCCAAGCAAAACGAGCTCTTAACACTTAATAATTACAAGGGATGTTCTAATCTAGACACATATTAATTAAATGTCATTTACCATAATATTTATAATTAATTTTACATAAATTTGTATACAAAAATTAAATAAAATATAATACAATATATAATATTTTACTTTAAATCAATAAAAATTATAGTTCTAATATAAAAATTTATATAAAATCAATTAAAAATACCTTACTTAATGAGTCACATTGGTTAGACAAACCCTAATTACAATTATCAAAGTAGTGTTGTTTAGGAGTTAAACCAAATTTAACTACAATTTTAAACGTGATATTGTGTAGCCGTAATCATGCCCATCTAGAACCTGGCCGACGAAAGAAAAATAACATTTATTAGAAGCTTTTACGCCACTTATCCGGATTGTCGTTTTTTCTCCCTCCAAAATTTCCGAAAGTTCTCCACTAGGGTTAGGGTTTCGCTCGCTCTGATAGGATTTAAAAGTTCCATTGCTTTCCCTCGTTCCCTGTCCAGTGCTCCTGTTCCCGTGCCAGTGGCTTCGAATTGCAAGTGAATCAGAGATTTGCGGCAAATCAAATGGCGAGGTACAGAAGCAGGAGTCGGAGCAAGAGCTACAGCCCCCGTCGCCGTAGCAGGACTCCACCTCGTGGCCGCAAGCGGTACGATGATGACCCTCGTGATCGCTACCACGACGAGCGGTCCCGCAGGGACCGCCGCTCTCCTGCCCCGTCTGGCCTGCTCATTCGCAATCTTCCTCTTGATGCCAGGTCTCTTTTGTCCCTTTCAATAGTAATGGTAATCTTGCAATAGTTAAGCACTATCATCCTTCGCTGATAAAAAATGAAAGAAAAAATTGTTGAACTCGTTTTTGATAATGTTGTTTTTTGAATTATGTCATATAATGCATATTTCTATAGATCCTGTGCATATTTTTGTTGTTTGGAAGGAATACTTAAAGACTGATTTCTTTTGTTTTATGCAGGCCAGAGGATCTCAGGATTCCGTTTGAGCGTTTTGGTCAAGTGAAGGATGTATATCTGCCAAAAAATTACTATACTGGGTATGCTGTTTTGTTGTTATTTGCACCATGATTTTTGTTTTAGTTTTCTGTTTCCATTGTGTCATGTCATCAGCAAAATATGATATCAATTACTCTTTGATGCTTTTGTTTTTGTTCTGGATAATAACCTGTTGATTCTTTTATACTGGCAAATTATGATGTTCTTAATTGTTTTCAAGGATTCCATATGCTTTATATTTTAATAAAGTAACTTATCAAGTTATTTTACTGGCACCTTCATTGTATAATTTTTTAAAATTGCTTAATTTCTCCTTAGTTCCTTAGTCAATTATGCTGATGTTTTACTGTAAAGTAAATCATGTGTCTATGTCATAGCGTGATGTGTCCGCACATATGATTTGGCACAGTTAAGTTTAAGTGCTTTCCAAGTAAGATATTCAATTTAGAGCATATAGTTTTGTACATCATTTAAAATATGGTGGTGTTGTTGCATGATTTGCCATCGTCAATAGAGCTTAGTTGGGAATGTTGGTTTAGCTACATTATTCTGGAAAAGAAGAAGTTATGACTACATTATTAAGTCCTGCTGAGGAGTAAAATATGTTTGAAATTTGCAAATTGTGATGCTGAAGATCTGAATTTATGCCTCGAATAGAAGTGGAAAACTTATTGATATCTTGAGTAGCTTATATAGGGTATTTAGGCTTGCGTTTTTGCCTGATGATTTGTAGGGAGCCACGAGGCTTTGGTTTTGTGAAGTTTCGTTATGCTGAAGATGCAGCTGAAGCAAAACAAAAAATGAACCATCAAGTTATTGGTGGACGTGAGATAAGAATTGTTTTTGCTGAGGAGAATAGGAAAACTCCTCATGAAATGCGTTCGAGTTCCCGCGTGAGGTGTGGTAGTGTTTCCCTTATTTTGATGTATTGTTATTATGATTCTTTTATCTCCCCCTACTGTGGATTAAAAGAAGATATTGATTTGATCAACTGCTACTGACTCTTTCTTCCTTTCTCTGTAAAGTGGTCGATATGGAGGAAGCTACAGAAGAACTCCACCGAGGTCTCCAAGACGCCGATATCGCTGTCAGTTTATAAAATTTTCCTGTTCATTTCTCTAATTTTGTATGCTATATCTTGTTGACAATACACCTTTTTTTTTTTTTTTTTAAGAGGAGATCCTTGTCTATTTACATAATTATTATTTCTTTTTTAATCACAGCTTACTCGCGCTCACCATCGCCAACTAAGCATGATTCAAGGTTTGGGTTATATTTGTTATGATAATTTTCCTATTAATAGATTTTATATTTATATATATATATATTTGAAAAGTGATTTATCCCTCATTTGATTGAATCTATCATTGATGATACCATGATAATGATTTTGTAATGAATTCTTTGCATATCTTCTTTGTAAATAGTGAGTGCTTGTTTGCCAAAGCTGCAAAAATTAGTTGCTTGTTGCCATTTTTTTAATTTGGGGGGGGGGGGGGGGTGGGTTGCAGCTTGAGTTTTTATTGTTCTGTGATTGTTGTCTCCTGAACAGAATGCTATTTCTTCCAGTGGAGTAAGAAGTATGTACTGGTGACCTTGTTTATGCAGATAGTAAAGTGAAAGGGGAGACTTTAAAGACTTCTTGGTTAATAAGGCTTAAAGAGAAAAGTGATTATAAAGTGATGGGCATGATTATCTTTCTATCAAAGCTCCTCCGTTAGTGTTGTCAATAATCCCACCTTCACCAGCTATTGTCCACAAATTGCAAGGAGTCCTAATCTTTTACTCTTGGTTTGTGAGGCATGCTGCTTGAAAGAACTGGCAGGCTAAACTTCTTGTGGGATGAAAAGAGTCAGGGGGGTGGTACCTTTTGTTATTCATTTTATATCTGAACTCTTAAGAAATCAGTTGATAAGAAAATTTTAAGTTTAATATCTCTTTTTTTGCATATACCATCCAGTTAAGAAAGAACATAGAGCTTATATTTGGTCAAAGAAAGAATCATCTTCAAACAATGGAAGCCTGTCAAAGTTTTTACTGGTAGAGGTTTGTTTTGCATTGCCAAGAAAAAGATAATATGACATAGAAAGTTGGGGCAAAGAGAGCCATGAAGTCAGATGCTGATCAACCAGTACAACTTTAGAGAGCCTAACTCTCACAGTAGTTGGATCCAACTCTTATAATTTTGTTCAGAAACCTGAAAGTTGCAGGTAAAGGTTGATATTTTGTTTAATTGATTTGTATGAAAATGTGGGCAGAAAATTTTGCTGTCCTTGTGTTGGTTGTTTTATTTGCACAGGGTTCATGAAGTGGTTGACCTTTTAATCTAATGCATTGTATTTAATGTTCTTCTATGAGCTGACAATCTCATTGTATGTGTGATCTATGCCAAGCTAAAGTTTCTCATGTCTGTCTTCTTTTGCTACTTGGGACGGGTAGAGAAGTGAGAGATGATTATCGATCTCCAAGGCGATCTAGATCTGCTTCAAGGGATCGTGCTGTGAAAGATGATTATCGCTCTCCTAGACGTTCTCGATCTGTTTCCAGGTCCTATTCTCCACATGATGGGAGGGAATATAGGTCGAACTATAGGTCACCAAGTCCAAGGGGTAATGGTCGGGGTCCCCATGATGAGATGGACCATGCACTGAGCAGGTCACGGGGCCTCAAGGGTGAGAGTCGTAGTCCTTCAAGGTCTCGTTCACGATCCTTCAGGTGGAAGATTATTCTTTTTCTTGCAATCATCTAGCGTCTGTTAGTTTACAATTGTGGAAATAATAATTTACATGCATTTCTCCTTGCAGTCCTCGCTAATGGATATAGGAGTCCCGGCTCTGTCTTCTGATGCTGCTCGTATGGTTTTTCTGGAAAATGTAATTGGGCATAATTTATGGTAAGGAATGTGTTCAGGATTCTACTTAGGTTTGAGTATATTAGCAGCGTATGAATACTGTGATGGATTTTCAAACGTTGACATCAGTTATCTTAATGGATGCTTTTCAATTTCGTAAACTATTTCTGGCAGTGATTGATCAAATTTGCCTGGCTGGCTATTTGATTTTTGCTCTCGCCTGTGAATAATTCAAATCCTTTTCTCAAGCAAGTCCATCCATACTCCTCAATTTTCTTGATTAGCTGGATTATATGCCACTAGTAATCGTAGTTATTACTACTAATCATCTTATGGTTCTGGTTAACCACCTACTCCCTCCATTTCAGTGTTTCAAAATTTATCTTAAACTAATTATTGTTTTTTATTTTTTATTTTAACTTTAATCTTATTTTTATCCCTTAGTTTTAATTATTTATCTTATGATAAAATTATTTATTTATTTGTTTCTTTTTTAAAAGGTAGGATAAGGAAAAATATAAATTGTCAAAATCAAAAAAGGGGACAAAGGAAGGAATGAATCATGCCCTTAAAATAAATTAGCAGGGGAATTGTTTTTGGGTGAATAGATTGTTGCCCTTACTCACGGGTGAAAATAAGCAAAAGAGATTAAACATGAGAATAAATTTTTCTAAAAAAACAGGTAGCTACATACAAAAAATATGACAGGGTTACATGAAGGTTTTAATACTGAAAAAATGAGTTCGTACAGCGTGACAGTGTAAATGACACTCGATTATGGTCGAAGACAATACTATTGATTTTAGTTTTGAACCATTTTTAAGAACAATCTTAACAAATACAGGAGGTAGACAATTAAGTCATACCGCAAAAAAGTACAATCAGATTGTGCGCAACAGTATTAGCTCATGGCAAATTGAACCAACTTATTTGAAGCATGGCATAACAAATATGGTTTGTGAATCACTTGAAGGGGCAGGATTTCTCGAATGCCTCCTGCTCTTTGCGACATAAATCAAACTCATTTGTATGGTAATACATACAGCCAACATACTCATCCATCTCTTTTGTGCACCTCTGGTGAAGATCTTTTAGCCTGCAGAACCATACGTCTTGTAATTAAATAATGCAACAGGGTTAATAGAACTTGGATATCCAACAGCGGGCTTTGGATAATGGTATAAAGAAATCTTATACATGATTAATCTGGAAGTTAAACAAGTTTCTGCACATAAACACAGTAAGTGAAAAACTAATGACACAGATGATGCATGGATTGGGGGACAAAAAAAAAAGAGACAATGAATGAGAATGAAAAATGCAGTGTTTGTGATGTAATATCTAAGGTTTATAAGAAAAAGGAAACTAGGAGAAGTTAAATTACTGTCTATAGGTTGGCAATGGAAACTAAGAGGGAAAAATAAGTGACAAGTACAACTTTAATTACTAAATTCATCAAGGAGGAAACTAATTACTCTTGCTAGTAGCTTAAATTAGTGGAAGAGAGATTTCATATGGGGATGACTAGAGTTCTAGAGGTGTCTTTCAATGACGAAGTTGATTAGAGGTGCCTAATCCACTCTGCATGTTCTCTCCAAAAAACCAAAGAATAGTGATCTCAAATTCAATAGCAGTGCAACATTAACTAGCACATTCAATGTAACATAACACTGCCATGAAATTGATCTCCGTTGCCTTGGAACTTCTCAAAGATTCAGGAGAAAGGAGTGCCAATTTAAGAAACTCTCATGGATCAAAGCTATCACTATGTCAAATCTGTTAACATTTATCTTCACTCACCTCTGCAATAGCACTAAGGATGTCAAATGGGTTACTTTATTCCTCAACTGGAGAGGTGAACTTAATGAGAAAAGATATCAAAGATCAAAACACCATATTGTTAGAGGATTATTACGAAATTCTGAGCAACTATTAAATGAGACTAAGTTTACCCTCAACCAACATATCATAATCAACTGTCATTGAATCCCACTCCACTCCACTGAATTCCACTCCTTATCACTGGCTTGTCGTGATGATCTAAGCAGCCAGCTACAAAGCACTCCCCAGGGTCAAAACACTATGCTGAGACAATGCTCAGCTGCTTATCTCCAACAGATGGCTAAAAGCTAAACTAAAATTGCTCAGATGGGTCATCATCTAAAACTCACTCCAATTTAACATCTCACTTTCTTTGAAAGTTCAGATACACCCTGAACTCAGAATCGAAATTCATAGCTAATCATCTTAAATCTCTATAAATCATTGAGAAAAAGCAGACAATAAAAAAATTCTCTTTCAATTTCTTCACAATTCAAGTACTTTATCGGTAGTTGATGTCACTAAACTAGTTAATCCTGCTTTCTTTTCAGTTCCAAAACCATCTCATCATCCACACAGAACACAGAAGAAATCAGAAAATCACAATGAATCAGCAGAGAACAAGAAACGGAAACTAATAATACTAGACTTACAAACCAAGAACGCAGCGAGTGACTTCCTTGCCCTTATCGAGGCATTTCTCCGGATTCGGATCCTTCTTCTTGCACTTTAGAAACTCCACATTCTCTGGCATGCATCTAATCCCTATGTTCTTCGCCGACGCCGTCAACACGGTCGATGTCGGGATCGGATTTCCCACAGCGTCCACTGCGCTCGCCATCTCAATCGCTCACCTTTGTCTAATAGAAAAAGTCCAGAAAAATCTGAAAAATCTCAATAAATCCGCTGGCATTTCGTTTGATTACTGAGAAAAATAAAGGAAAACAAATCTCAAGTCAAAGAATTTATCCGAGACAGATTGTTAGCAAATTCCAGTTTGAGTCCAACAATTTTCCCGGCAACCAAACGGATAATTTCACTAAACACAAATAAATTAAGGGAAAAAAAATCATTCGTATCAATTTAACTTTCTGCAATTAGATTTTCAGCTGAGAAATCAGCAAACCAGAGAGAGAGAGAAAAAAAAAAACAGAGCTTAGAAAATGAACAAAGAATTGGGTAACCGTAAAGCAATGCCTGCAGATTTTGCGAGAAAATGTTAAGGGTATTTACGTCATTTCCGAAATAAGAATTGGGGTTTATCCCCTTTTATGTCATTTTGTCAAAAACCCTAATTTAATTTCTTCTCAAAATCTCTAAGAAGCAGCTGACTGCTGAGAGAATTCGAAACCGTAAGTTGAAAACAATACGTACTTTCTTTTCTCAGAAATTCAATGTTTCTGCTGGTTTGATTGTTTTTTTTGTTTGTTTCTTGTAGGGATCAAGGAATGGGTGACAAGAAGAAGAAGACTTTCATGTTCATTCGTTTGGTCTCGGCTGCTGGGACTGGATTCTTCTATGTTAAGAGGAAGAGTGCTAAGAAAGTTGCAGAGAAACTTGAGTTCCGGAAATATGATCCTCGGGTAAATCGTCATGTTCTGTTTACAGAACAGAAGATGAAATAGAAAACCCATCTCTTCATTTTTTTTTTTTTGCCCCTTTTTATTTATTTTGGTATGGAACTTTGAATTATGTACTGTTGGCAAAATTTTCTGAATGCATTTTCTTGCTGCTTTGATTGTTACACCTCTTTGCATTTTTCCCAAATAAGGATGGAAATCACTGATCTTTTCAATCCTCATCTAAGTGTGGGTTGTGGTATTTCCATGATGTGAAGCAATGTTTGAACTTTTATTAGAGTTGATTCAGATAATGTTGCTTGCTATAATTCAGATTGCGAACTGGTCAATTCTATGGTATTTTGATCCTTGATTCATCGACTTATTGGGGTGGAGCATGCATGTTTATTTACATTATGTGTTACTTCTTCAATCAGAAAATCATTCCTCTGTATGCTCATGTTTGTGATGGTTACATGTTCAGTCCCGGTACAAGTTTCTTCTTAGACACACGCATTTGGGTGTGGCATTTGGTGGTGGTGGAGAGGTGTTGAGAAATTACAATGAGAGATAAGTGTTAAGTCCAAAGATGTTGGGTGTTTGATTTTCCTCCACTAGTGATAGTGGCACAGCGAAATGTCAAGCTCAACCCATACAGCTGTCTGGAAGTAGAACCATTTTTTTGCAATGCCACATAGGTTTCTATCATGACCTAAATTATACTTCTCCATTATACACATTTTTTTCTTGATTAAGGTTACCTTATTGCTTGATTGGTTGTAGTATTTAACTTTTATGCTGCTGGGTTTCAGAATCAAAGTCCTTACTCCTCTTTAGTCATCTTAATTTTCTTTTTACCCATTAGCATATTTAATTCATATAGGAGTTTTAGGTTGAAGATGTCCAAGTTTAATTCCATGGTTGGCAAATTCGGGTCTGGTTTGGTTGGTTCACATCAAGCTCTGTTTGATTCAAGGGTAGAGAAGGTGGGAATGTGGGATACGAAAGTTGATTCAATAATTCATTAGGTGAATGGCAGAAGTTAATAATTCCTAGTCAAAATGCCTCACTTTTATCTCATTCCTAAACCCTATGTGATAGCAAAAGTCAACTTCCTTTTGCCTCAGCAACTTTGGCAGGAGGAGGAATTTCATGGAGCAGATAGGTCTCTTTTCTCCTGGATATTAAATAATCTTATGTTAAATGTATGACATAAGTCATTTTTTATGTTCCTTAGATATAAGGCGTTTATGCTTCTCCCTGATATTCTGTTGCCTAAATCTATATCTTTCTCATGCCACACGTCAACAAGGATAATCCTTTCCTTTCTCAAATCAGTTGCAACTAGTTTCAACATTTGAATTCGAAATCCTTTAATTGTGACACCGCCTGCTGGGTATTTAGATTTTAGACACATGAAAATGATAAGAACTAAGATAATTAATTTTTTTGAAGTCAAGAAATAAATGGAGATGTAACCTGAAAATGACATGCGAAGTTACCTAGGTTGCATCGATTGCTCAAGGCAATCTTCTGGTAAGGAGGAAAGCTCAGGACTTTAGGTCTTTAACGGCACCTTTTTCGGTTCAAGGGATATAGGCAATGTGTATTTGATCAAACAGGGACAGCTATTGTATAATTGGTCTGTTTGTTTCTTGTGAACAGTTGTACATCAACCAATGTGATTTGTGATCTCTATTTCAGTTGTGAATTCCAAAATGTCTAATAATTATCAATAGATTTATTATAAAATGATTAACTTGCAATATTTTTTGTTTTTTATGATGAAATTTAACTATTTTAAATCATACCAAACAATTTAAGTAATTAAGGGATAATTATTTTAATAAAAGTAAAAAAATTTGAGTTTAAATTATATGACATGAGAGTAAAATAAGTTAAAAAATAAAAGATAATTACTTTTTGTTATAAAATCCAAAGTAAAAAAATTGTCTTCAAATGGTATTAATAGTGATTTTTTTTTTCCACTTAACGAGATATATGAATTAATGTCCATCCTCAACATTTAACGCTATGATTGTTGTAATATTTGGTAAAAGCATTGTATGCATCAACTCTTATTTAGTCATTTTTATAATTTACCTAGAATGTTTAATACACTTCCAAATTAAGTTATAACTCACTTTTCCATTTTTATATATTTCTATTTAATGAGGCATTATTGAAAAGTGGGAAAAGGAAGAAAAAGAATCTTCCCTTTATATATATACCCTCTTGTCTCCTGTTTTATTTTTTTATTTTGAAACGAACATATACACCATCGTCTTAAGCATTTAACAACCAAATTAAGACAAAAATGTCACATTTATTAAAGGAAGGCAATCCAAATACTTGTAAAATTGTTCAAATCTTCATGTTGATTTATTAAGAGTATTGAATTTTTTTTTATTATCATTTTTGATATTTAATTATCAAAACATCTTATTTTTTGTAATTCTAAAAACATAAAAATAAAAAATGCTTAAAAAAAAAAAACTAACACTAGTGAAATTTGTATTAAAGGAATGATTGTCGTTGCATATTAATTAATGCATCTCATCAAGTAAAATGAGTCAATTATTCAAGCACTTATTTGATATAACTATTACATTATACAATATACATAATATTACTATAAGAAAAAACATTATGATATACTAAACCATTTAGGAAAACAAAATGTTTTTATTTTGATTCATACAAAATGCATGTACGGAAGATAG
>BPVZ01000001.1:1083078-1095682 GCA_020521535.1 Rubroshorea leprosula | reverse complement strand
TAATTTTATAATTATATTAAATATTAGATATTCTTTATAAAAATCATAGCCAAAAATTTTCAAAATGAGGATTCTTGCTTCATATATAAAATTATTATACATTTACTGTGGTTTTCTGTAGCTTTTAAAAAGAGTAATTTTAAAAAAAATTACTAAACACACATATATCTAAAAGTATTATACAACTACATAAAAAAGCTTTCAACTACAATTCCAAATGCACCCTAAGTTGTTCTCTAACTAATTTTTTAATATCTTAAGATTAATCATTCTTTGCACAATCTTAAGAGCGCACCCCATACCATTGTGACATTTAAAGAATTAATTTCCCTACCTATTGGGCTAAAACTTACGCCTTCCATTTCCATTAACATACAAGATAGGACTTACTTAGCTAAAAGGGAAATTTAGCAAAAAGTTGAAAAACGCAATTATTAGTCATTTAAATTTCATTTTTGTCCCTTCCTTTTGTAATAAAAATGTAATTAAAGACATTTAATGGTGTAAAACGGCAAAATCTCCAAATTTACTCCTTAAATAAAAGGGTAAAAATACATTTATTCTTAAAAAAAAGATAAATTACCTTTTAAATTATTAATTAAGATAAATTATTTATTATTTAATATATAACGTCATCATACATCAACTTTATGTTAAAACATGCTTAGGTGACAAATAAATTTTTGGCATATAAGACATCGCATATTAAATAATAGATTATTTATTTTGATTAATAATTTAAATGAATAATTTGTCTTTTTTTTTTTTTTAAGGATGAATCTATTCCTATCTTCCTACTTAAGGGACAAATTTGAGAATTCCATAATGTACTGAATTTTTGAAAAAATTAACAATATTGAATGAGCTTGGTATTTATTCTTGAAGCTTCTAAAAAATAATGAGAAAAAATACCATAAATTAGATCATTTTAATAAAAATGAAAAAATTAAAATACTCTCATTTTTATTTTTTTATTATTTTATATTACATAATAAAAAACAACTATTTTTTATTTTTTCACTTACCCACCAACATATTATGTATTTTAAACTCAAGCTTTTTTCTTTTTATTGGAAAGAGAGCATCACTAAATTATTTAAATCATTTAAAATTTCATTCTTATCTTAAAAATATGTTATTTAACTTTTTTTAATAAAAATTTATTAAAATAATATAAATTTTTCGTGTTTTCTCTCATAAATTTTTAAGGTTAAATGCTAAATTTGGTCCCTCAATTTTAGTGAGCTGCACATTTTTGGTCCCTCAATAATTTTTTGCACTTTTTTGATCCCTCAACTCTAAGAAATGCACACCGTTAGTCCTTCCGTCAATTTGGGCCATTAACTTTGCCCATGTGGCATTTTTTATATTTTTTTTGATGATGTGGAGAGCAAAATTTGAAAAAGTGATTATATGGATAAAACATTTTGTCATGTCATGTTCCCCTAACTCAAAAATGCCAAATCCACTCAAATGGGCCCCACATTGCCTGCCAAAGCACCAATAAAGAAAGATGTCTTTTGATGACGTGGCAAATTACGCAGCATTTTCTATATTTTTTTAATGATGTAACAAATTAAATTAAATTTAAATACTTATATGAATAAAAAATAATATCAAGTCAAATTCCACTAATTAATCATCATTAAACTATAATTATTTATGTTAATCAAAATTGACATTCTAAATTAATTTATAATTAAATTACAATTTTCTCATCAAATTTTCTCATCAAATTTTTTTTAACAGACATTATAGTTTTCTCGGTAACCAAACTGATTGAAAGTATTTTCTCAGCATCCAAACACCCCAATTATACAATTTTCTAGCCAAACAAATGGAAACCCACTAAGAATTGCTTCTTTGCCATCGGTCACTACTTCTATTCTTTCCATCGCCGGCGATGTTCTTTCCATTTTGAACATTGAAATCATTTAGACAATACTTAGGAAATATGAAGAAAAGGATCTCAAAAATCCCTCACAACCTACAATTTGCATAAGCTCTTCGCAACAAACATATAACAAAAAAAGTAGAGCTGGGTTCACCGAACCTAGTTGTTGGGTTCGACGAAACCCAACAGATCTTGGTTCGATGTAACCCAGCGGATGGGTTCCATCGAACTTGAGCTGGGTTCCCTTGAATCCAGATCAGTTGGGTTTGAAGGAACCCAGCAACACAGAGGACGAAGAGGAAGAAAGAAAAAGAAAAAAGAAAGGAAGAAGATGGATCAAGGGAGACAAGGGTATTAAGGTAAATTTGTAGTTTTTTAATTTTTTTATTAAAAATATAAAGGCAAAAATATGACATAAGGACCCAAACTTACACCAAATTCGCAATTTCGGACCCAAACTTCGATTGCGCTCAATGAAGGTCCTGAACTCCACAAAATTCTCAAATAAGGTCCCAATTGGACGGAAAACTAACTTCCGGTCAAATCTCCTACTATTCCGTTAATGTTTCCGTCACATTTCACACCCACTTGAAAAAAATTGGTTAAATGCTAATTTTGGTCCCTCAACTTCATTGAGTTTCACTTTTTTGTCCCTCAACTTTATTAAATTTCACTTTTTTGTCCCTCAACTTTATTAAATTTCATTTTTTTGTCCCTCATCATTAAATTTTATATTTTTATCCCTCAACTTTATTGAATTGTATTTTTTTGGTTCATAAATTATTTTTTGTACTTTTTTGGTCCGTAAAATGTTTACACTTTTTGAATCCCTTAATTTTAATAACTGCACAATTTTGATACTTTCATCAGTTTAAGCCATTAACTTCGTCCATTTGGTATTTTTTATATTTTTTTGATGACATGTATAATCTAACTGGAAAAAAATAATAATATAGATCATCTAACTAGAAATAATGATAACATAGATAAATAAAATAATATGTAGATAAATTTTAATATTTTTAATAAAAATAAAAAAACCTCCACCTATTTTCTTCCCCCGCTAGAAGAAAAAGAAAGAAAGAGGGGGAAGAAAATAAGTAGAGAGGTTTTTATATTTTTTTATAAAAACTATAAAGATTTATCTACATGTTATTTTATTTATTCATGTTATTATTTTTTTTCAGTTAGATTATATATGTCATCAAAAAAATATAAAAAATACCAAGTGAACGGAGTTAATGGCTTAAACTAATGAAAGTGTCAAAATTGTGCAGTTATTAAAGTTAAGGGATTAAAAAAATGTAAAAAATAATTTAAGGACCAAAAAAGTACAAAAAATAGTTTATGAACCAAAAAAGTACAATTCAATCAAGTTGAGGGATAAAAAAGTGAAATTTAATGAGGTTGGGGGACAAAAGTGAAATTTAATAAAGTTGAGGGACAAAAAAGTGAAACTCAATGAAGTTGAGGGACCCAAATTAACATTTAACCAATTTTTTTCAAGTGGCGGGTGTGAAATGTGACGGAACATTAACGGAATAATAGGAGATTTGAGGGAAGTTAGTTTTCCGTCCAATTGGGACCTTATTTGAGAATTTTGTGGAGTTCGGGACCTTCATTGAGTGCAATCAAAGTTTGAGTCCGAAATTGCGAATTTGGTGTAAGTTTGGGTTCTTATGTCATATTTTTGCCAAATATAAATGTTAATCAAATTTGGTTTATGAGTTGGCATTGATATGTTATCAAAAAAATCTCCAAATCAACACTTTTTTAAGTTGTTTTCACTATGTCATAAAAAATAAAATAAAAAATGTCACATGGGCGGAGTTAACGGCCAAATTGACGGAAGGACTAATGGTGTGCATTTTTTAGAGTTGAGGGATCAAAAAAGTACAAAAAATTATTAAGGGACCAAAAATGTGCAACTCACTAAAATTGAGGGACCAAAATTAGAATTTAACCAATTTTTAAAAGTCCAATTGATAACATTTTTCTCATATTGGATGCTACACACATATTCAAGTTTAGATCTTCCCAGTGTGTGGTAGCTTAGTTGGTTTGTGGGGTTCGCCACAAAAAGTTGAAAAACACAATTATTAACTCTTTAAATTTCATTTTTGTCCTTTCTATTTGTAATACAAAATTTATTGACATTTTAATAAGGGTGATTTTAAAACAAAATATTTAATATTTTGATAAAAGAAAAAAGTGTAACAACTAAATATAAAGACTCTTTTATATTAGGTATGATAGCTAAAAATGGATAAAAATAGCATATTACTTGGGCCGTATTGAATCTCTAGAAAAACAAAAAATGATACCATTGGATACTACACACAAATTCAGCTTTAGATTCCATCAAATGAGTGATAGCTTAGTAGGTTAGTGGAGTTTGCTACTTTGTGCTTCATTTTATTGTTATTGTTAAGGTTTGATTTCTTGAATTTGAGTAGACAATGAAAATCTAATTTTTCATAAATTCTTTAGTATGAGCATGGATGACTTATTTTTTTATCAAATTTAAGAATTAATCTTAAAATATACACAAACTGATTTAGGAGTATAGTACCATACAAATCCAAAAAAGAAAAAAAGAAAAGAAAAAAAACCATTTGTCTAATAGAACATACTTTTTTTTTTTAACATATAAGAATATGATGAGATCATGAAAGCTGAAAGCTTCTCTACCATATGATACTAGGAGACTAGTAAACATACAAGACAATAGTAGACATAGCATGTCCTTGTTTATGCACACTAACCTTTAAAATGACAAAATTTTAATGACAAATAAGCCTTTAAAATTATATCATGTAGTAAATGTGTTTAAAAAGTAGATGTATAAGGGGAAAATGTTGGACCACATCTTAGCGTACATGGTAACATGTCATCCCTTTCGTTCACTTTAGACACATTCGTTATCTTATATTACAATTTTAAGAGTTTATTTGTCACCAAAAATTTTATCAGGGCTTTTTCACTAATAAAAATATTATGAGGTGCTAAATTACATATTTTTCCATTCATTGACGGTACCAAAATTTTCAATTTTTCTGCACTCATCTCTCTCTCTCTCTCTCTCTCTCTCTCTCTCTTTTGGCCATTTCTGCACTCATCATTTGAAAATATTTCAAAGAGATTAAGAATTGTCAAGCACAATATAAAAACCTTAACGCCCCAATTTAGTGTGACTTTTAACAGTTTATAGTAAAATAATAACTACACCTCACAATCTCAAATAATAGAAAATAATTGACTTCAATCCAAGCTTAGCCTAACCCAATCCTATAACTTATGCAACTTAAGTATAACTCAAGATTAAGTTAAAATGAGTGTTGGGTAAAATAGGGAAGTTCTTTTCAATTTTGCAAATTGATAAAGCATGGATTTCTCATTTCAAGTTTAAGGGAGTATAAAATCTTGCATGACTGTTCCATATGGAAATTGTTGCCACAAACAAATGTTAATTATTACCTTATTTCTAACTTCAATCCAACTGCATAGAGGCATTTTCTTTACACCTTTATCCACCATTGCTTTCCTAACAATCTCTGCTTCTCTCCCCCGTCCGCCCGCGCAATACATGTTAGATAACAACACAGCTCATTTCATTATGAGTTTCCAAAATCTTCAGATTTTGCCCAACATACATCCTGGTTTCTGCATCCCAATGAGTTGAACATGCCCCTGACAAGGCTTCACATGAGATGCTCTTGTCACCGCTTGTATGAGAGTATTTACTAGCCAACTCTTTGGCCTCTGCTAGAAATCCACCAAGGCCAAGCATATCCACCATACAACCAGCATGGTCCGTTTCATAGGAAAGCCCATATACTGACTCTCCATCCGTTCAAAAAATGAACGACCGACCTTTCTCGATCAGACCAGAGTGGCTACAAGTCATCAACAAGCCTATGAAGGTCACCTTATCAGGCTTTATCCCAGATGTCATCATATCTTCATAGAACTGTAAAGCTGGACTAGCCAATCCATGCATCCCAAATCCAAACAACATGGTATTCCAGAAGACCAAATCCTTGTCTAGAATATCATCAAATGCAGGCCTTGATCCCTTGATATCCCCAAATTTAGCATACATGTTAATTAAACCCCCTTGATATCCCCAAATTTAGCATACATGTTAACTAAACCCCCTTGATATCCCCAGATTAGCATACATGTTAACTAAGCCATTGCCAACATAAGCATAAACTTGAAAATCATGGCTAATAACACAACCATGGACCATTTTACCATGCCCTAGTACTGCCAGAATCGAACAGGCATGAAGCACAGCTCCAAATGTAAAATCATCTGGCATATACAATTTCTCATGATGTAAATAAAGAAGCCAAGAGTTTTCTATCCTTCCCGGCCCATTCTTGGCAAACCCCGCAATCATTGATGTCCATGAAACAACATTCTTCTCTGGCATGTTCTGAAACACATTAAAGGCTTCACTAGTCTTTACCTTTTTCATATAAGTTATATAAGCATCTAGGATGGCATTATAAGACACCTGAGTTAGCATTTCAGAGGTTCAAACTCCATAGCATCATCCTGGCAATCTAGTTTTGTATGGAAGCTTAAAACAGAACTCTTTGCCTGCATCACTGAGCTCCAACCTGTTTTGATGATAAAAGCATGCACCATGCATCCATATGAATATTCGGATGATTCAGGACAAGCATTCATAAGAGCACTGAAAATCCACTGATCCGGGCAATACAAATTCTCTCCCATTTCTCTAAACGTATCAATGCATAATTGCAATCTCCACACTTCGAGCATAACCTACAATCACAATATTCCAAGCAATCTGAACCTTCTTTGGCATCAAATGAAACACTTCACGAGCAGTGTTCAACTGACTGGCATTCACATATGAAAACAAAAGGGAACACCAAGTGACTTTATTAGCAAAAACCATCAAACACTATACTTGCACAGTACGGACTTAAGCACTTCCCATACATATCAACAAGCGAATTATTAACAGGCAACGAAGATTGATACTCAAAAAACAATGATAATGCATGAATTTTGGTTCCATTTTGAAGCTCCCCTAGTCCCGCGTAAGGATTCAAAATTGCGGTGAAAGAAAAGTGGTTAGGCTTCGTACCGGTAATTCTCATAAGGTGAAAGAGAAAAAGAGCTCCTCGTTGAAGAGCCAGCTGAGAATAGTTGGAGAGCATCGCTTTGCAGTCAATTACGTCTCCATGGGGCATTTTATCGAACATTTGGCGAGTGCATGTTATGTTGCTTGATCTTGCTAAAGACACGATCTTAGGTGTGATTAGATATAGATTCACATGCATTTAAAACCCTAATTCATGTTTTGGAGTTGCTTCTGAAACTTCTCTTCAGGAAGGAGGGAGCCAACTTCTTCAATCTCACCTCATGTTCATGTTACCTAGCGCTTGAATTGGTATGCATTTACTCACTTGATACCATAATTGTCGACAAACTTTCTCAATGAATTATTATCATTATAGATATGCCTCAGTCTCACACCTAAGTCAATATTTATATCAAATATAAACTTAGGGAAATTGAGAAAATATGATCGTTGGACTCAGTTAATTTAGACAATGAGGATAAAAATAACAACAATACATGTAAAAAAAGGGCCAATCTTCTTATTTTGGTAAATAGGGAATATATTGATTGAACCAAGTCACAGAAACAGTTCTGGGAACCATAGTACCAATACAAAGCCAAGACCAATCTTTTTATGTTCATGAACAAGTAACAACAATATTATTCAGAGGACAAAGAAAGCTTCTCTTACTGAGAGAGTTTCAAATTTTTAGCTCCCATGAATGAAACAAATACAAAGGGAAACGAGCCAAATGGTATTGTTGTATTTCACTTCAACTGAATCTCACACCCGGGAACTGAATGGAGAAAAGAATACTTTCATCAAGCAATGCCGCAAAACAATATTTGCTATGTCAGAAAAATTAACCAACAGACCTTATTTTGACATGATTTCTCGGAAGAGTTCCTTTGGTGCTGTAGGTAAACATGAAAGTACCCAGGAATTAAAAAAAAAAAACATAAACACAATTTAATGAAAAACTGATTGAATAGGACTGCTTTAAAGAAGGATACTGAATTTATCTATCTCATCTTACCAGGCAATCCTGTGAACCTCTCATACTGTTCATATGCCTGCCCAATGAACATTTCCAACCCAGAAGCAGTTATTGCCCCAGATTCTTGTGCTTCTCTCAGAAGTCTGGTTATTTTTGGGGTGTATACCGCATCAAAAACCAGTGAATAGTATTTCAGAACATGCTGCAAAACAGGAAGTCACTTAATTCTGTAGCCTTTGAGTCTGCTAAAACTTCACATGTAGGAAGGCTTTGCTGAAAATTCAGAAGAAAATCCAGCTTCATAGGCTCCCTTAATATTCACACTTGCATTTCATATATTAATTATATGTAACATTTCTCTGTAAAGGCTACTGTTCTAAGCCAAGGCCTTTCTTCCAGTAGGAGTCATTACTGGGCATGTAATGATAACACTGACCCTCAAGTGGCAAGCAGCCAGCTGATGAATTTATAGGGTTGAACATATATCTCTACCAATGTTTTATCATATTAGGAACAGATCTAGTCCTGCTTCACAATTATTTATGCTATAAATGTTAAAGTAACTGGATTCTTTTGATGATAAAGCATATTAGGTTCTTAGGTAGGACATCAATTCAGTCTTAAGTGATTTCCATTCATAAGAGAACTCCACGGAAAGAAGGCAAACCTTAGAAATAGGTGTTTCATCAATTTTTGGCTGCATTCCAATGGATGTGGTGTTTGCAAGAACCATTCCATCCTCTGGATTGAAATTATTCAAATCAGCAAGAGATATGGCATCTGCTCCAATTGTGTTTGCAAGTTCTCTGGCTCGATCTTCAAGTGGAGGAAATAAAACAATTTAACAAACTATAAATCATTGTCAATGCAACTATGAATCTTGATCAATTTGAAAATAAGCCATTTGCTAAAATGCTTTAGTCAATAGAAGGAGAAGCATGGTTAGAAAAGATAAATCATACTCCACAAACTGATTTTAAAGGCTGTGGGAGCTCCCAGACTTGAGTCAGCCAAGCAAATCCATAATTTTGTAGAAAATTATTGGAAGAACAACTAGTGTAATTTCTAATTTGACCTAGAAATATGTTTATTTTACATTATAATTTCATTTCACATGATAAATGATTCTTTGTAGAAGCATATGTCATGAAGAAGAGAAAAATATTCTCATGGAAAAAGATTATAAAGGAAACCAGAAACTGAATCCAATAAATAAAGAGAACAGACAAATTAAATGAACCAAAACAGGTAAATTTGCCAACAAGAAAAAAGGAACAAGTGAAATGAAGCTCTAATTTCATATTTACACTACACCACAGTATAAGACTTTACCATAGGTCCTATTGGCAATGACAACCCTTGCTCCTTTTTCTTTTGCACCATAAGCAAGTGCCTTTCCAGCACCACCAGCACCAATAACCACAAACAGCTTCCCAGCTAAGGGTGAAGCAGCAGTAGTACTCGTCTTAGATGTGCCTGTAAAGAACATTTAAGTAAACATCCTTGCCCAAAAGTTGCTAAAAGAACTGTATGATCAGCTCAAAATATACAAGAAACCTCGTAGTCCATCTTCAATAGCAGAAATAGCACCAACATAGTCTGTATTGTAGCCACACAACTTCCCATCACTTTGTCTCCTCACAATGCAATTAACAGCTCCAATAGCCTGTGATATTTACTTAAAACAAATCAATCATGGATGGATGTGACATAAGGTAAATGTAGTCTTAAATGAAACAAATCATTATTTATTCATGTGGAGATTGTAATGCTAGCATTAGTAGACGAATAGATCATGAGACCTTTGCAACTGGATCAACCTCATCGCAGCACTTTACTGCAGCCTCCTTGTGAGGAATTGTACAGCTGCAAGTGGAATGAAGTCACAACATTCAGTTATTCAGTTTAGAAGCAAAATTGCTACTATTTGCAGTCCTCACAAGGGCATAGCAAGAACAAAACATTCAGATATAATCTTTCAAAAAGTGGTGATGTCTAACAGGAGAAATGAACCTGAACCCAGCAAAATCTGTGGATGAGTAAATCTGGAAAAATTTTGCAACATCATCCACGAGCAAATGCAAGTACACCCCATTGAAGCCGACTGATTTGAATGCTTCATTGTATAGAATAGGTGATTTGCTGTGCCCCACAGGCTTCCCAATAATGCCATACACTTTAGTATCAGGACCTATTAGCCTAAAATTGTACAGATTTAACAGGTCCTTGATTGTTGGCTGACCAGGAGCTGAAACAATTCCACCCTCAAGGGTTCCAAAAGTGAGAAACCCCCCAAATTTTGCACAGAGTACCCTAGAAATCAACCCCCTCTCACTCATAACAAGTCCAATGACTGGAACCTAAAATTTCAATTAGGAACAAATCCTCAGTGAATTCTGATTATATAAGCAATCATGAAAACATCAAATGTCACCAGTCACAACTTCAATCCAGCCAACAAAATCACCATAGTTTTCTTAATTTTAACTTTTAAGCAATGTTAAATACAAAAGGACAGAAAATTTTGTAATATGAAAAAACTTTCCAACTACACTCAAAAGTATACCGTAACAAGTTTCTTAGCATCTCTATAAAAATGGTGTAACTGCTGCATAGTCACCATCTATAAGGATTCATTTCTTTTCCTTACATCCAGATTATCCATTGGCCATGGGAAAACCACTTCTTTGGTAAAAAAAACGTATACAATATCAAGAACAGTCATCCTTAAGATCCAAACAAGTTTCTTTCTTTGTCCAATTTTCTTCAATCAAAATCCAGTTCAAAGTTAGTTAAAGTGACCAATAAACTAGTCATGTTGAACATTTGTGAAGTCATCTCCATCCTTAACATGCCACATACTACCACCATAAACAATAACATGTAGAGCCTCATATGGCTAATGATTCATAATGTTCTTACAGCAGTATCTATTTCAACAGCTAATGTTCTCATCTGCCAAAACCACAAAATGGAAGCTACAAAATAATGACAGATTTTCAAATGATGGCAGGTTAAATACGCTTCTTACTTTAGAATGCACAGTTATCTGGAAAATGCGTGCCACATCAGTTATATCCATGGCAGTTGTTGCTATCTTCACTATGTCAGCTCCAGTTGCTTGTATTCTTGCAACAAGGTTCCCAAGCTCCTCAACGGATGGAGTGTTTTGATAATTGTGTGAGGAAACAATGACTTTGAATTTCTCAGGTTTCTTACCATGAATCGATTTAATGAATTCATCAGCAACCTTCACGGAGAAGCAATGGATATTAGAAAAATAAAATTGACATGGAAAATTCAGCACAAAAAAGGAATGAACAATAATTTCCATCCTTATCAAGGAATTAAAAAAAAAGGTTCAAGTTTGTTCTATCTTTCTTTTCTTTTCGTTTTTTTCCCCCCATTCTCAATTGTTCTACACATTAATTTGGGTATTCAATGCCAAACTTTTTGAATAAATTTTACATGTGCAACTATGATCTCCAACCACAATACTTATTCTTACACATAAAACATCGCAGGATTCAACCAAGGTGGTAAAATACAAACATTCTGTGATAGAGATTTTAAGTTACACATCAAAGAGAGGGAAACCTGAAGCTCAACATCAATGTAATCAGCTCCCAACTCCATGGCCAATTGAAGTGCATCTAAACGCTCTTTTTCATCACCATCATACAGACCGCCTTCCCATTTTGGTCTAAATACACAACCCAAAAAATATATATATATATAAAAATCCATACTTGATGGTTTTTATAAGTTATGCAACCAGACACATATTTAAACAGTAAAGTACCGATCTTCCTAACATATAACGGAAATCAGCAAGTTCCTAAAAATTAATTCAGTACACAATACTCTCATAAAAAAGAAAAATTAATGCAATACTTACACATTGCATGTTATTAGAACAATTTCAAGTCAGTCTAACACAACAAACCAGCTCAATCTTCACAATGTACAACAGAAGACACATAAAAGGAAAACAGAAAGAGAAATCAAATCATGAATAAGAAAAAAAAAAAAACCCAATTTGGACAACCTGTATGTGAACAGAGTGGGCAAAGGGCACTTTTTGACCAAAACCTTGAGATCCTCCTGAGGACGGAAACCCTTCAAACTATCTAATCGAACTTCAACAAGATCAGCCCCACTAGCTTTAGCTTTGCCCATAAAAACCAACATCTCATCCACAGAATCCGCCATTATCGGAGCACAAATCTTGGTCGGTTCCCTCTCCATCCTCCTCCCTCCACTCTCCCTCCCAACCGCAACAGAAGCTGAAGCAAACTAAAATCCAAACACAAACAATTAATATCAAATTTCCAAAACAAGAAATGGGATCGTAATTCAGGAAAGTCAGCTGAATTCGTAGTGAATGTTACGGCAACCAAAAGCGAAAATAAAATTCATACCATTGAATTTGGAAAGCTGGGAACTGTTCAAGGTTTTCAAAGTAAAAGAAGAGAGTAGAAAAAGCAAAATCGTCTGTCGAAAGCAAAGAATAATAATTACCAGAGTGTAGCAGTGTAGGTCCGTAGGAGTTGTAAATTGCCACTAGGGATGATGGACCGATTGACGATGACAGTTCACAGTTTGACAG
>BPVZ01000001.1:1062632-1081319 GCA_020521535.1 Rubroshorea leprosula | reverse complement strand
CATTTGGTGTTTTGCCAGAATCAACAGTGATCATAGGTTCTGCTTCTGAGGGTTTTTCTACATTGCAGGCTTGAACTGAATCACCCTTGGATTTCCCATTTTCTGGTGAGAGATGTTGCCCAACATCCTCATCAACAAGCTCAGTATCATCAGATTTCAAAACAGGATCCTCTGCCTGGAGCTCGGTTCTACCTTGATCATTCGGTTTATTTCCAGATTCAAGTTCAACAGTGACGATAGGTTCTTTTTCTGAGGGTTTTTCAAAATTGCAGGCTTGAACTGAATCACCACTGGATATCTCAACTTCTAGCAACACAGGTTGCTCCGCATGCTCATTGAAAGCACGATCCATATTATCAGAGTCTAAACTGGCAGATTTTGGCAAGTGATCATTTGACTGGGGCTCAGATCTACCTTGGTCATTCTGAAGCTCTATATTTGCAGATTCAACAGCGATCACTTCCCTAGGTTCTGCTTCTGAGGGTTTTCCATCCTTGCACATCTCAGCAGTATCACCCTCAAATATCTCAACTTCTAGTGACAAATGCTGCCCAGGACACTCATTGCTAATAAGCTCTATATTCTCTGAGTCACCAGATTTCAGTGAAGTATCTTCTGTTTGGGGTTCAGTTCTACATTTATCATTCTGAGTAACCTCCATATTGGAAGATTCAATAGTGGTGACTTCCATAGGTTCTGTATCATTGCAGTTTTCTACCTTGCAGGCATCGATAGAATGGCTTGCAGATCTCTCAACTTCAACTGACAGATCTTTTCCTCTATGCTCATCATGAACAAGCTCTGTATTATCAGTCTCACCAGATTTCAACAAATCTTCCAAGGACCTAACTTCTGCATTACCTACCTGAACATGATTATATTCAGTATTTCCAAATCCATCAGGACTCTCTGATCTCTGTGCGCCAGCACAGGAAGGAACTCTACATTCAATCTCCATGTTACTCTCTCCAACAGTGTCCTTGCATTCAAGTTGCAAAGCAATGGTTTCTGAAACAGGGGTAAGATCCACTACAGCAAAGTCATCTGATCCCATAGCAACAGCCACAGTCCCAGACGGTTTGATATGGTCATCATTTGAAAGATTAGAAACTACAAGTGCTGTTTCTGATGTTGGCCCAGCTGATGCTTGTGCTTCTGTGGCTTTATCTTTTACATCACAAACCTCAACATGATCACTATCAGCTTCATCAACCGCCCCTCCTTGTGCTCCAAGTTCTTTGGCATTAACCTCTATCCCAGGTTGCTCTTCATTTTTATCAATCAAAATATCACAAGATGGAGCATCTCTTTCCAGAGCTGGTGTGTTCAAACACTCCATTACTGAATTATCAGTCAGATCTTTTCTTGAATCTGCAATGTTCTCAGAGCAGGAGGTGACAGCACATTCAGGTTCGAAACCATCAGCTCCAGAAAGAGAGGCCTCAATCACAGTGGGAGCATTGCCACCTGCCTCTTTCGCTTCAACAACTATCCCAGGCAGCATTTTATCTAGACCAACGAAAGGAGCCGCTTTTTCCAGAGATGGTGATTTCACACATTGCATATCATGGTTTTCATTGGGAAATTTTCTTGAATCTGCATCAACAGTGGTCTTAGAGACGGTAGGGGCCTCCCATTCAGGTTTCAGGGCTTCAGTTTGTGGAACACTGGCCATAACTGGAAGGGTTGCATTTGAATTAGCTTCTGAACCATTTAGGCTTTTCTGTATATCAATCTGAACACCAATAGATGGGGCTGTCTTTTCAAGAGCTGGTGAGTTCAAACATTCCATTAATGAATTTTCATTATTTTTCAACTCTGAAATGCTCACAGGGACAGCAGCTGCCTTGCACTCAGGTTTGCAGGCATCGGTTTCAGAAACATGTTCCTTGACTGGACCACTGTCATCCTCTGTCACATCACCTTCTGCCACTGGCTGCTTCTTAACAGAACCACTGTCACTTTCTGCCACTGGCTGCTTCTTATGGTCGTCAATTGGAACATCAGAAGATGGAGCTGCCTTTTCTTGAGCTGGCAAGTTCGAACACACTTCACTAACTGGACAATGATTTTTAGCCACCTCCACACTTGATAAAGGGTCAGCAGGAAGATTCCTACTTTCATTCCCAGAAGACTCACCAACTTTAGCTTTTGATAAGCAGGTATCAGAAAAAATTTCCTTCATCACTCGAGCAACATCACTTATATCAGCTGTCTGAATTCGGCTAAATGCTGGGATTGCTGGAGTCTCTTTCCTCTTTGGATCTTGGCCAACTAAACCACCAGGAGAAGGAACTTCAGCTGCATGTACCTGGATAACATTTGACACCTCATGAGTGGCAGTCTCTTGCTTGCTTCTCACAGCAACAGCTTTATTTCCCAATGGATTAGGCTTTGGATCCTGGCCAGATGAACCATCAGGAGCAGCAGGTTTTCTTCCCCTGCGCTTGGGTGCTTCAGTTCTATTTGGGGTCTTTCGACCTTGCCTTCTACCTGGTACAGATTCAGGAGCACAAAGAGGGGCAGAATGAGGTACTGATGCTACAGAAGAATAAGTTGGAAATGCCTGAGAGCTGGAGGTAATGTTGGCAGCAAGCTGATTCATGGTTTTATTGGCACTCTCTAGAGGATTAGCAGCAGACAAGCAATCAGTTGGGGAACTAGAAACTAAAGCTGTATTAACCATTGTCATGGCTGTATGCACTTTATTGTCTGAACTTTGGTTGTTGACCACCTCAGTTAATGTTTTACTCAATACAGGTACAGCCTGGGCAGCCCCACCTTCATTATTGTGGCACTCATCAGAATTACCTTTAGAAGCACTGCCTTCAGATGAAACCTCCTTTGTCACGGAAGCCTTTCCATGCAAATCAGCATTTTGAATTAGTCCAGCAGCAGGACCTGCAAGGAAAATTCCAGAGTCCTTAATTTCAGGATACATGCATTTTCACTAAAAAAAAAAGGGAAGCGGGGGAAGATGCAAGCATTAAATTTTCATCCAGACAAAAATGTGAACTGTTCTTACCAAGGGATATGACAGTGTCTTCATGCACTCCTGATGAACTCTCGGGCTGTTCCTGATGGCCAACAAAATCATTGTGTTCAATTGATTTTTTATCCTCACCACCTCCAGTGGCAGGTGCACTTATTCTCTGCACTTGCGCCGGCATAACTTCCATCTGTGCCTGAGCATCTTCTTGATTACCCTTCAAAGAGTCAGCAGACTTCTCCAGTGGTTGTGGATTCAATTTTGAATCCTGACCTGCTGAAAC
Source organism: Rubroshorea leprosula (assembly GCA_020521535.1). Taxonomy (NCBI): domain Eukaryota; kingdom Viridiplantae; phylum Streptophyta; class Magnoliopsida; order Malvales; family Dipterocarpaceae; genus Rubroshorea; species Rubroshorea leprosula. The sequence goes on along the minus strand of BPVZ01000001.1, from coordinate 1,078,047 downwards.
ATCTGGAATAGCAGGTGCTACTTGTGCCTGTTTCTTTCCCCTCCGCCTAGGTGTTCCAGTGCCTGTTTGACCCTTTTTGCCTTGACCTCTAACTTGGACAGGTATGGAAGGGACAGTTGGACAGGACTGAGGAATGGTAGTATCAGCAGAAGGAAGGGCAGAGTGAGAATCCAAAGCAATCCTAGCATCCTTAGCTCCACTGCTGCACTCTACAGCAACAATGTTGGCTAAAGGAGCAGTTGAAGTAGTTTCACTTGTGTTAATTGTTTGACCATCCAAAGGAGATTTAATCTGTGGTTCCTCATTTACTTTCGGAGAAAGAGCAGATAGACTATCAGCAACAGCATGAGATACTGGTTCTTGTTTCTTTCCCCGCCGCCGAGGTGCTTGTCCTCCACTGTGAGCCTTTCGACCTTGACCTCTTGATTGGATGACTGCAGAAGGGCCAGTAGGAGTAGTCTGAGAACCAGGAGTGCTAGAATGGGAAAGTGCACTTGGCTGCAAGTCAGGAGTAGAAGAAGAACAAGCATTAGGAGTGGAGGTTGCTAAAGGGCTAGAATCTATCCCTCTCTGTAACCCAACGTCTACTTTGCCAACACCAGAAGGTGCTGGAGGCAGTGCTGCAGTAGGAGATTTCTCTGTAGTTGTTCTTCTTGGCCTTCCACGACCCCGTTTAGATGGTGTTGCGTCTTTATTTTGCTGCTGCGGCTCCTGCAAAACCTCCACCATTTGTGGTGGTTGCTGCACAGGTGAAATGAGGGGTTCTGAGCTATCAACAAGTTCAATTGATGTGCCTTTTGGCAAGTTCCTCTCAATTATTTCCTCCTTCAATTTGGGGGATTCGGGAGAGTCAGCCTGACACATCTTTTCAAATTCCTCCTCTGTCAATTGTTCTTCATATGAGCGCACCTAATAAAGAAAAATCAAGATGAAGGTAAATGAAAAGATAATACTAAATTAGAAAGGCTACAAAAATCAGATAGAATCAACTTACTTCTCTTGCTCGTTTGCCTCTTCCATATTGCTGAGTATCAAGACCCCCAAGATATTCACCCTTCCGCTTTACCCCAACATTAGATGCTACTGCAGTCTTTGGCACTTCATATAACTTCATCTTTTCATAAAATTCTTTCAAGTCATCATCTGTAACGAGGCGAGATGGCAGCATGGCTGGCAGGGGCCTTGAACCATCAATCCCTTGGCCTGATACCAACTTCTTCCATGTTGCCTGGAACATTAGAAGTTTTCAGGACAATGCATTAGAAAAACAGGAAGGCCTCAGTACAAGCATATTTTAAGCTACAAAGGGGCATACCATCTCTTCTTCCCGCCTTTGTTTGTCAACTGATTCGAATACATCAATCTCTGACTCACTGCAATGTGGAGAGCATCATTAAAATATTCCACTAAACAATAAATTTAAAGTGAGGTTCCGGGCTGCAGGGAACTAAAGTTTCATTTTGGCCAAAGGGAGCTAAAGGTTAGAAAAACACCAACATGACAGCAATCATCATATTTGACATACAGTACAAGGCCCATGAACTGAATGGGAGAAGAAACTAAATGAGTCCCATCTAAACTAATAGCAGCAACCAGGACCAGCAACCATATATGGCCTTAAATGCAATGAGGCAATGTCCCTTAATTCAAGTTAAATGGATAACGTGACTACTGCTGGCCTAAAAAAAAGGATAACATGACTACTCAGAATGTGGCCTTCATTCATATAAGAGTCCTCCTCCAGATTCCTGCTACAACTACCAATTAATTGTTTGATTTTACAACAACCACAGATAACATGATTTCCAAAATACAGCAAATTAACTGCTCACTGTCACCAATTGCAAAACATACTAGAGGGAGAGTAATCAATAAGAAGAAAATCTGGAATAGATTACCTGCGAGCTAAGAGATAATTTAGACCATCATCATCTAATACTGGGGCAGCTTCTTCCTTCTTAGACTCCCGCAATAGTGACTCCAAGTACTCTCTACGATCCTCAGCACTGTAGATAGAATTCCAGAAATTTCCTTGAGAGCATGAATCAAAAACAATTTCTGAAGCTGCTTCTAACCCTATACAAAAGTACTAATTTACCTTGTATTATTGTCAAAGAAACCAGCAGTAATGCTTTGATTAGCAACTCCCAGTTTATGCTCAGCAGAAGCTCTAACTTGTTCTTCAACCGTTTGGACCTTATTAGACAAAACAAGAAAAGAGAGAGAGAGAGAGAGAAAGTGGATGGTAATTAGTGAAATTCAATTCTAAGTAAAACTACCAGCTGGTAATTACAAGATCATAAAGTATACACATTAAAAAATTATTGGACACCACATCCACTGTGCCACTAGAGCATTCTAAATTTATATACTATTTCAATCTAATTACGTACATTATCACAAAAAATAACAAGCAAATTGGAACTTACTGTTTCAAAACGAAGAACAAGCACATCTTTCTTCTGGCCAATCCTATGAGCCCTTGCTTGTGCTTGCAGATCAACCTGACAATGACCAACGAATATAAAATCAGATAAGAGTCAAAAATTAAAATGGAATGATGATAACGTAAAGGTAACTTATATACAACCTGAGGATTCCAGTCAGTGTCAAATAAGATCACAGTATCAGCAGCTTGAAGATTGACTCCAACACCACCAGCCCGAATACTGAAATCAACACAATCAAATGATCATATCGCAAAGGGGTCTTTTAAATATTAATAACTAGGAGCAGACTGTGATGATTGGAAAGCACTGTGAATCTTATAATAAATTTTCTAGAAGAATTAAAATTTCAATTTTCCAACCCACAAAAGTTGGAAGGATCCCAAAGAATATCAGGTTCAGATATACAAAATTCAAAGCTCCACTCGATATAGGTTCTATTTGGGATTGTTGTGTAGTGCTGTGACTATGGGTGGGGGGGGGGCGGGGGCTACGCTGTTGCCCATTGCCAAAAGCCATTTTAGCATCTGGATAACCATTTATCAAAAGTGTTGTACTTGTGTTATGATCAATTTTAATGTTTGGTAATCATAATGAAAATATTTGTAGCCATTTTTTGAAATTTTATTAATAATTTTAGTGCTTTCCTTGACATGTAGCTTTCTATTTTATTTGGAAAACTGTTGAGGCTGTCTACAGGTTTCTGAGAAAGCAATCTACAAAAAATTTGCCTAACCCAAAGATACCCATAAGACAATGAGGTAGTGGGGAAAGGTGCTATGAAAGCAATGCCAAATAAGGCTTACGGTCCCTCCCTCTTCCCATCATGCTCCAACCCAGTACCTTAATTCCTCACAACTAAGGAAAAAAAACCTAAAATGCCAAGAGAATTATTATGACATAAGTTGAAGTATAGATTACCTGAGCAAAAATATGAAAAAAGGAGAATTTGGTTTGTTAAACCCATCAATAAGAGCACCACGATCATTCCCAGATGTATGTCCATCCAGCCGAAGGTAGCGATACTGTTTCATTGTGAGATACTCTTCCATAATGTCAAGCAACCTAGTCATTGTGGAAAAGAAGAGAACCTGCAAATTTCAACACTTAACATGAGTATTCAGAGAATTGTATTTTCATACAATTCCAGAATGAATCCAAAATAATAACTGAAAAAGAAGGAAAAACAAGGGCCGCAACATGGATAAGCAAAAACAATCATGTTTAAAATGCTTCAACATAATTCAACAAAATATATATACACATAATTATTGAAGAGAAAAGACCTGCAAATTTAAACTCTAAATACAACTCTTCAAATCATTGATTTTTCATGGAGTGTCAGAATGAAACTAAAATATTACTAAGAAAGGAAAAGGGCATATGCATAGATCAGAGAGAGTAATCATGTTAAGAATGTTTCAGATGCTATAGACCACAATCTTTAAGCATATACCCATAAAGCATGAAGCACAATCTTAGAGATAAATATGAAGCAAAACACTTAAATGTTACTAAAAACTAACAACACCATGATCCCTATTGCACACAAACCAAAGGATCAAACAACATACAAGGAAGACTGCCTCATTCACAAATCTAAATCTAAACCCAAATCCCAGCAAGCAGCATTACTACAAAATATCAGAAACAAACCTCTCTAAAAAATTGCCACAATCTTTTGAGGACAGTAATTCTCACATGTGTAAGATACTGATATTGCCCAAAGAATAAACATATAAGCTCATACCCGATGGTCAGTTGCCTTCAGCTTGGGGAGTAATCGATCCAACATCTCAAGCTTTCCACAAAGTCTAATCAATGATGGCAGATAATGTTTTGGTAGCGAACTATCCACCTAAAAAAAGTGGCCCCAGAATTAGTTTTGCCTTAAAAATGGGGAAAAAAAAAATAAAAAAGGCGGTAACAAAATAGGGAAACAAATGCTTTATCCTTTGATGGTAGCTATAATGGAATGAAGAGATGGGAGAAAAAATTTAAGAATAATAAAGAAAAGCACAATTATATATTTCATCTTCCTCCAATGGTATGAAAAATCAAAGTAAGCAAAAGTGGAAAGGCATGCCTCCTCTGCATGAAGCTGGCTTAAATATGGGTGATTACATATGTTACGAAGCTCCATGACAGAGTTATGCACCGATCGAGCCTGCAAAGAGAGATAAGTCTCAACCACAGTAATTGTCTTAAATAATAATATGATTTTGCAGGTTAAGAGATGAGAATTAAAAGCACTAAACCTTTGTATTTCCAATGGAACCGAGATTTTCTTCAACCCTCTTCATTAAGAGCTTCTGATATGCAGAAGCTTCACATCTTACAAGTCTCTCAATCTTCTCAGGAAGTTCATTTTCAACCTAGCATAAAGAAACAGAGTGCAAGCAAAATAACAAATTAAAATACCTTTCAGAGTAATGTTGTTGGGAAGAATGTAACTCAAAAAAACTGTCACTTAAACATATTGGCTAAAACCTCAATTTGGTTATTGGTGTCCAAGAAATGCATAAAACAATGCCAGAACACAACAAGTTTTAATATACAAAGAAGAATTGCCAATTTATTGAAAAAAACTAAAAGCAACTTTACAGACCTTGTGCTTTAGCCTCCGAAGTACAAATGGTCGAAGAACCTGGTGCAGGCGGTTTATGATCAACAGATTCTCCTCCTCAGATAATAAAGCCTACTCCAATTAAAGCATAGAGACAAGATTTTAAATATTAAAGTAGCATATAATATCCATATCTTTATACCAAGACAAGTTCAGAGCTTACTTCATCAGCTGAATTATCTCCATTACTCTCAAATGGTTTGTTGAACCACTGAGAAAAATCTTCTGATGAATTAAATATATTGGGCAATAAAAAATTAAGTAGAGCCCACAACTCCTCAAGATTGTTCTACATAGAAGGGAAGGGATGATAAAATCAAGTCATATATTGCAAGAACAACAAAAAGTTAACAAGCAACAAAGCAGAAAACAAAGATAGACCACATACAAGGAAGTTAGCTTATGTTTGTACTGCTTATGTTGAACAAGAGAAAAGGAAAGAACAAAATGAGAAGCACAGTAGAAATTATATGTGACCTGTAATGGAGTTCCAGTCAACAGCAATCTGTGAGAACTGTGATAATGCTTCAAATCAGCATTCAACTTGCAAGAAGCATTTTTAATACGATGACCTTCATCAATTATAATATAATGCCAGTGTATCTTGCTCAGTTTAGGTCTGTCATGCTTATTCATCAGATACTCATATGTTGTCAGGAGGATATTGAATTTCTGATGTACAATTCTTTCCCTGCAAGAGAAAGGGTTCATGAAGGCAAGAAATATATTTCAGTATCAAAGAGTAAACTATTGGGTGTTTTCTTTTCAGTTCTATGTGTCATTACTTGAATAACCTACGCCTCTCTTCTGGAGGCCCTGCGTAGACAATTTTATGTATTCCAGGGGCCCAGAAATTGATTTCCGTTTCCCATCCAGGCAGAACTGAAGATGGCACAACAACTAAAAATGGTCCTCTATCGTTTTTTGTTTCCATCAGGTAACAAATCAAAGAGATAACCTACAGATACAAAATTACAACATAAATCTGGAAGCAGGTAGTAACCAATTAGAAAATCAACACTGTTCAGAAAGAATAAAGGCTAAGGCCAATCGAAACAGAAAAAAAAAAATAAATAAAAAGGCTAAGAAGCAAAAATACCTGGACAGTTTTCCCAAGGCCCATTTCATCAGCAAGAATGCCATTCAGATGATTATTGTAAAGTGAAACCAGCCATCTTAGACCATTCATTTGGTACCTGTTGGTAAAAAGTTCAATTTCAAAATTTTGAACAAGAGAGTGAAGGAATGCCAGGGAGCTCATATAAAGAAAAATCAATATATATGTATCATAAGGGAAGGGCATAATCACTCACTCTCTTAGTTTTCCACCCTGAAGATAAGTTGGCTGCTCACTGATGTTCTCTTTTATGCTGCAGAAAAGAACATGGATTGTAAGATATTTGGCAATGAATACAAGTCAATACAAGGAACTAAGTATGAAAAAAAATAGCCTCAAAGCATCCAGTTTATGCATTTAAAAGTACAAAATTGAAACAGATAAAAAAAAAAAGGGTAAAAATTGGAACTCTTGATTTTTTTTTTTTTATAAAGCTACTTTTTGAAGAAGGAAAAAAAAGGCAAACTTCATTAATCACCCCCCAATGAGTATCACAAAGGGAAATTATAATTACATAGAAAGAATTGCTATGAAGGACAAAATGAAGTTAATACCTATGAGCCATCAGGTAGTACTTTTCATTGCTTTCCATATAATGCTGCAAATCAGATAATTATATAAAAGAAATTGTTAAAAGTTTCCCTTTTAGAAAAAGAATGACACTGTTCAGCGTTCTTAGCAACTTGAGTTGAGAATAGTTAACAATCTTACCTTTGCCTGATCACTTTCATCTTCATTCTCAACAGCAGTTTCATTTTCAGCAACAGTTGCTGTTCGCACCTCATCATTGTCATTCTCGAAGCTCTGTGCCATAACCTTCGCCTCCCGTAGCTTGGATCCAAGCTTCTGAAGATATTTCTCAGTCTCTTTAAGTAGTTGCTTAACACGATCTGATTTGGCATCCTGCAGTGGAACAAGAATATAATATTCTAATGAGATTAGTATCATAAGAGAGTCCGATTAGCAAAACCCAGTAGTCCAAATCAAACCTGAACCATTCGTAGATAACCCTCCACATCATTGATCTTGAGCAAGTTAATCTTCTCACGTTGAATTCTGTCAATTTTCTCACGATGAATGCGCTCCTTTCTTTTATGAAACTCCTTTACATATTTATTGAAACCCTTCCAACGTTCTCTTCTAATCTTAAACACATCATCTAACCTTTCCCTGAGGTTGAGTTTAACAAGCAAATGCAAATTGTTTATTAAAGCAAACCATGTGAGAGAAATTAATATAGTGGTTAGGAGAAACAAAGTGATGCGTACTTGTGAACTTCTATCTCACTGAAGAACTCCTTTTGCCTCTCACGAATTCTCTTTTGTCGCTCCTCTTTCATTTTCTGCTCATATTTCTCAAGTTGTTTTATCCTTCTACCATGTCTATGTTTCTTAAATGACTTCAGGCGTTCCATATCAGTTGTGATTGGCTTAAAGAAATCATTAAGAAAATCACTGCAGAAAATTAAGAAAACATGTCTAATAACAAAACATAACTTAAATGAGGGAAGCAAGTACAAGTAATTTGGATATGAATCACGAACACACTGTGACTTTACAGCAAAAACTTAAGATGTAAAAGGCAACATTTTGAAGCAAAAATGAAATTACCTCCGTAAACGGCGTTGCAACTCTAACAGTTGAAGTTTTTTCAGTTCTATGACACTTCTGGTTCTTGTGGATATATTATCAGAGGAGCTCACATTTTCCTGCATGTAAAGTATTAGTTCACAGAATATAATGCATGTTTGACACACCAAATCCATAAAAGGTAGCACTTAGAAAGCACTGTGTTGTAACAAGGTCTAAGGTCTAACACATATGTCAGACAGTAAACAAGAAATTGGGAAACCAACTAGTTTTGGTTCTCTTGCCTGGATCTCTTATACTGCTTTCCCAAGATCATCATGAATAAACTTTAAGATACAATCAGAGAATCCTATCAGAACTTAAGTAGCAAACCAGATATCAGATGGTCTGATGCTGACCTAGATCTCATTCTGGTCTGGTGCTGAAGATAGTAATGTTTACCATTCTTCCTAGATGACAAAATAATGTTGAGAAAGGGGGAAAATTTTCCTAATCTTTTCAGTGATCTGGACAAGTTTAAAATATACAAAGTTAAAAGCAGAAAGTTATTCAATTAATTAGCAAAGAAATAACTGTCGCAATCTTTCTCATTAAATCTATTTTTTTATTTCACAGGCTATTAAATTAAAGTTCCAAATTTTCATCATTATGAAGAGAAACTTTGAAAGATTCTCTTTACATCAATTTGTGTGATCAATCTGCTTATGCTGCTTCTGCAGGACAAATTTCTTTTCTTTCCTTCTTTATGCACCAAAGAGCAGAAAGAAGTAATGATCCAAGTAATTTCTTGTTGCTGTCCTCATAGTGCACAGAGAAGAGATTTAAGTCGAGTGCAAATTACTCTGATCTCAATACATAATACATGATAATCTTACAGAGTTTTGTAAATAAATAGGCAAAAAGAATGAGGATACAAAAAGGAATGAAGAACACATACCTTTAACTTGTTAAAACAGGCAGCAATTCTTAGCCTTGTTTTTTGCTGTTTTAGAATCCAATTCTGATCAGTTAAGAGCTTCCGTTTTTGCTGATCCATAATCCATTTCTCTGACATGGTGTGCTTTGGAGATGGTGGTGAATCAGCAGACACTGACTTGTCTTCCTCATCTTGTTCTGAAGTAAAAGAGACACCATTCCTCAGTGGGTCATCAGTAGTAGCACCCTTGGACCCAGCTGAGACACATCTTGTTTGAAATTCAGAGAACTTAGGACCATCTGTGCAATAGTCACCATATTAGCAAAAGCATGATAAAAAAAAAAGTTACTAATATAGATGGTTTAGTGACTATCATTGATAGTCCAAATGGATAAGAAAATAAGCACTATCTCGATGTCAGTTAGTGAAAGCAGTGCTGATACCAGGATTGTGAAGCTGACTTGGAGCATTATCTTTCCTTTCAGGTACCATCTCAGGCTGAACAGAAGAGACAGCTAGTGACGCCCTGGGAACCTCATTATGACTGCTGACACCAGGCCAGCTAATCTCCGGATTCAATTGCTTATTCATGCCCATCACAGGAGAGGCTTGATCAACCTTTCCAACTTGAAGATGACCATCCACCATGTCGTCCACAGGGTTACTAACAACAAAACCACCTCTCATAGTAGCAGAATCAGGTTGTTGTGTTGATATGGTTGAAAAAGCTTGTGACTCCACTGTCTCCTGACTCTGAATTTCAGTCTCCAACTTCCTTATAGCTAGAAGAGGCTTCCTTTCATCTGCAACTACTGAAAGGTAAGGAGAAGGGCCTTTTTTGTCCCCCATTATTTTTAATTTTTCAGCTACTCTGGCTGAGTGATCTGCCTCTAAGAACCTTCCAGAAGATAAGGCACCAGAGGGTACATTACTCATCTTTCCAAATGGAGCAACAACTTCTGAAATGTTTCCTGGCTCATTTGAAGATTGTGCTTTGCCTCTATGGTCAGTAATCTCTTTGCGAGATCCATCTACACAATACACTGATCATTACCAACTAAACAAATTAAAGACAACGTACAGGAGAACAACATTTACCTTCTTTGGGAACGGTGTTTCCAAGTGCAATTTCAAGATGCAGTTTCTTTGGCATCAAATTGTTTCTGCAAGTGTTTAACAACTAAATGAGGGAGGTGATTAGGGAGAAAATGGAAACAAAAGAAAGAAACGAAGGAGCTAAATTTTTCTTTACTTTGTTACCGAGACATGACAGAATGTTGTCCAAAAACCAAAAAGAAAAAGATCCCTACAATATATTTGAAATGGCTAACTGCATATTCTAAGAAACTGCAACCTACCTGAAAGCTAAAAAGACAAGACATTGGGCTCTGAGTTGTTTCAACTGTTGTCCCTTGAAAGGCGTGGCAGGAAACGTGGGAGATGGAGAAAGAGGAGACTTTCCTGTGTCTCTAGGAGCTATGGATCTGTTCATTGACATTTCTGAACTACTATTTGGCCGACCAACCTGTTAAACATAAAACAATCTTAGAGGCAGCAAGTCCATAACACATAATTGATACCATATGCAAAACCCAGTTATCCCTCCTGATCCGATAACCTAGTTATATGCACTTTAATGGAAACTTAGAAAATTCTAGTGAGCGATTTTCATGAAGTCTCCTATTTTCACCCATCAAGATCTTTCAAATGAAGGAGTTAGAAGGTTCACAACACAGTTTTACTGAAGGAAACAATACTACTACTTACCTTTTACTAAAGATACCCTTGAACTCCTACAATGGGAATAAGTATCAAAAGGGTAAAACCTCTAATCAAGAAGTGACAACACTCAAAAATCTCTCAATAACACTTCTGAAAACAAACAAAACCAAACTAGGGTCCGCCCAAAAACTAAAGGAAATGGAAGGTGGACAAAATATGATAACAATTACCTGTACTATGTTACTATTATCAGCAACAATATTAGAACTTCCTCCATCATGCTCGAAACCTTTTGATAATCCATGCCTCTGATAATCAGAACCACTATTTTGCATTGAAACAGGGAAATCTCCAGCTGGGAATGAACTCGATGTGGCAGGAATCCCTCCATGAACCTTCCCAAAAGCACCTAAAATTACAGTGATATTAATTATGAAATCACCATTCACACACCAAAAAGATACTCCAGTTCAGATAGCCCCCAGTCCTAATCGAGACCTGAATGAGCCTAGGAAATTGAAACTGGATAGAACATTTGAACTTCAATAAATTTATTAGGACCTCAATGACAGCAGAAGAAACAAAAACTAAAGAATTTGATCAAATCATTTTCTTTAACTCGCATGATTTAACTCCAAAGTTCTTTTTGCCTACTTGTTAAACCAGTTCAGTCTCGTAAAAACTGAAACAAGACAAGAGATCCATCTTTCCCAGCAAAGAAAACTGACATATACAGTAACCCAATAGCATATTGCATGCAACATACTCAATCCGTACCTGATGCAACAGATGCATGTGTTGACTGCTGAATGGGGATTTCTGTTGTCATGTTGCCAGAAACAACATTAGCTGAAAATCTGTGAACTTGAGATCTTTCAAATGGCACCCCTGTCTTGTTTTGATTCCATACACCTCTAGAAGAAAGTACTTCATGCATGGAGGATAGTGAACCCGCTTGTTGTCCTGAAGCATTATGAGCAGATGAAACTTCAGCATCTTCAGGATACTGCAAATTTGGGACCCTCATGTTGGCAATATTTGTTGAATCCACTATGCCTTCTGGAAAATTTTGACCCTCCTGAGTGGCTCTATGCATTGCTCTCATGTTACCAGAGAACGATGGAAATTGTTCCATATGGCCACTACTTGTTGTCAGATTGAAGTTAGTACTCTCACCACCCTTAACAGAAAAGCCCCTTGATGGCTCAACCTTGTTCATCTTCCCTTTCCGTGTATTGACCACAGCACTGTGAGTATCAAGTTGGGGGTTCTCAATATGTGGTTCCAATGAAGAATCAGCCCTCTTTCTCTTAGTTGTAGCATTTTTCCCTTCATTTTGGTGTTTGTCCTGTGACTGTGAGTTGGCAGACCTAGTCTCCAAACTAGATGGACTTTCATGATCCAAAGACTGACTACTCCTATGAGTTCCAGAACCTTGATAATAATCTTGTCCTGCAGAGGCCACACTACTTGGTCCAACAGGTGGCCTACTAGAGGCAAATGCATCAATTTTAGACATCTCATTTTCAGCCAAGCCAGCTTTAGAATCTTTTGTAACACCACTTGCCTGGGAAGATCCTGGGGAAAAAAATGTTGAAATTCATGAAACAAAAAGTCCAGCAGCCACGAACTGCCAAGAACTTTAAAATGATTTAGAACAGTGGACTAGAGCACTTTGATTAACAGCAATTTACCAGCATACTGTGATGATGCAGAATCTCCTATTTGAGCTCCTCTGGTCAGAGGAATCCTTGTTGACTTCAAAGCCTCAATATCCAGACCATGTTGATTTATAACAGTCTCCATGGCCCTGAAATCGGAAAAGTTATTTCAGAAAAGCTAAAAGTAAAAGATAAAACAAAAACTGAAAATACTTAAAACAAACAACAAGCTCTTTGGAAAGAAAATTTCATGTCTACCATAGCACCACAACTTTGGTGATACAGAAGATATAGACGTAAGCCAAGGAGGGTCATCAGATGCAAGAGAAACAAATGCAATAAGAGGCAGAGAAACAAACAAAGCACCTAAAATAGATAAAAGGCATGCACAATTAGAGAGCAAAATTGTACAAATTTTATTTTATAGGAGACCGAGACACCCAATTTCTACCATCAGCACTACACTAAAATCAACCATTCTAATTTTACCATCTAATAACCATTGTGGATTGAGTTCCTTTAAACTCCATATCCCAATGCAAGAGGGGCTTCAAATTTGGTCATTCAATAGTAAACTATGTTCATGACAGAGAGGAATTTGAGAAGGAAACCCAATGCCAAACTTAAAGACCTTAAGCTAATGCCATTATTAATTTATATTTACCTAATATCGGTAGTAAACCTGAACAATTAATGCCTTCATACATGATGGGATATAATACTAACAGTTAATAAACTCTTAAAATCTGCTCTACACCCTGGATCACACCAAAACATTTCCTTTGTTTCATCTTAATTCTATAAAAGGCAGACAAGACCTCTTATGTCTCCATCATCTCAAATATAATAAAACAATACAAGTAAAAATTAAGTCGATTTACTAGATCAACTATTATATGAGTTGGAGTATCCCTTGTCTCCTTTTTACCAATTTTGATTCATCAGGAAAAAAAAAAAAAAAACTATCATATTGATTTACTTCCCCCTATCTACTAAAAAATTATTTTGGTACAGGCCTCTTATAACTATGTTCTAAAGGCTATTTTCTTTGTTACTCAAGTTAACTGATTTTCAAATGCACTGGAAGGCAGAACTAAGCAGCAAGCAATAACAAACGTTTAAAAAGACAATGATGGTATAAAATTGTTTGACCTCGATATAACTTGATATGGCATTGAATGTTCCTTCCCACTTGTTTTCATGTGCTGCAGTATCTAAAACACTCAAAATAATAAATGTAAACATACAGACATATATATACAGTATTAAAATTTAGAAGTCAAGAATGCAATGAAGACCATTTATTGAGTAAAATTTATACATACCACAAAAAGTTTTGTAGCTAGCTTTGATGGCTCATCTGTAGAATCTTGAATAAGTTTGTGCAGAAATTTTGCAGCCTCCAACTCAACATTATGTGAAGGTGCCGCCATTTCCTTTAAACTAGAGAGCAACATCACAGAACAAATAAATGACAACCAAAGTTTCCACTTTTGCAAAGTATTTTGGAATTCAAAATGAGAATCTACAATATGCTACCAATAGAAGCACAGAATCATATAGCTTCTCTACATTAATACCAAAAATGAAATTGTTAAAACTGCTACTACCAAATTTAACCTGACCCCTTCTTGATATCCACTAAGCTAATCCGTATCTAGCACTTCTGCTGCTTCCGCCCTTACCCTCTCCCTCTCCCTCTCTCCCTTTCCAACAGTCCAACCCAACCCTATCCTCCTTTAAACAAAATAGGCAAATATCAGTACAGAATTAATTTAATGAAACCACGTAAACTCTCCCTTCCCTGCGCACAACTGAGTTCAGAAAAGATAAATTCAGCTCCAAACTCATCTTATTGAACACCATAACAAAAAATACAGGTGCCGATTAAGCTCAGAACAGATAATTTCCCGAAATTTTTCTTCTCCCATGGAAAATTTTCTATTTCGCGGAAAACGTTTTACAGGTAAACAAACAGGATCTGGAAGAGGAAAATTAACCGAGAAAGCATGAAGTTCACCTGATCGGAGATCCACCGGAGTTGCCGAAGTGGGATCACATAGGGGGAGTAGCTCTCAGGTAAACCCTCAAAAGGAAAATGCGAGCCTCCTGGTACCTATGGAGTGGAAGAGAAAGGAGGAGGTACCAAACTATCAATACCCAAACGAGATGTTTAACTCGCACGTGAGAGTGGTGTGCGCGTGCGATTGCCTTCTTTAATTAATTGGTGAAATGTCCTACTTGTACCCCCGAGAAAGGCCCTTATACACGAAGTCGTTCCAACCCATTCAAACAAATTAGGCCCATTTCACAGATTTGCATTGGGGCCGGGGGTTTGGACCGTTTGGTTGAAGACTTTGCCACTACGGGCTTGTTTGAGCTCACTTTCCTGGCCATACTGTAGTTTTACAAGAGAAAAAGTTAATGGAAAAGAAAAAAAAAAAATTTTGAGTCAAGTTTTCTAGGATTGTTAAATTCTTCTTGTAGTGCTAAGGGTCATCATAAAATTTGAGAAAAATTAGATTTAAATTCGTAATTGAGAAATAGCGGTATCCCCTAATCCTTGTTTTTCATTCTCTTTGTTTTTTTCTCATTATTTTTGTGCCTCTTCTATTCTCCATTTTAGATCATAGTTAATGGCAAGGAAAGTTAACTATAGAGTCATAGACTCCTATGAAAATGAAATATATGAAAAGTTGTTTCATCCTATTCCTTTGCTTATTTGAAATAGAAACTACGAAATGTAATAGCCCATACCCCTACTCTCCATTCACAAAAGGACCCAATGGCATTCAAGAATTTCTGCTTTTTATTATATAGCACTGGAGCCTTCGTTGCTGTAATTAGAAGTTTGGTAGGAGTTTCAAGGTTTGAAATTTATTTGAATCACTTAGTGCTAAGTTTGATTGCTTGTATTTGACCATTTGGTACTCTTTATTTTGCAATGGCTTTATTGTAAGCAAATTTGATTTTTTGAAAAGTAATGCTTTAAAATTTATTTTGAGAATTCAAATGTCCTAATTTTTATAACAAGTTTGAGATGAAAGCTCTACTGGGGATCAGATATTTCTCCACAGCATTTACCGTGAGAAAAAATGAGTTCATCTTCAAAGTTCCTATTTCTTCTGAAAAACTTCATAATAATAATGGAGGAAAGAGCGACGAGGAAGAGAAGAAAAGAGAAAGATGTTGAAGAAAGAGACAAAAACGAGGGAAAGAAAGAAAGTGCAACCGATTGGAATTGGATTTTGCCAATTTGAAAATTTCTTAAGATGACATATAATAACATTAAAAGTTTACAATTTTATTCATGATTAAAAATAATATAATTTGTATA
>BPVZ01000001.1:1020120-1030223 GCA_020521535.1 Rubroshorea leprosula | reverse complement strand
ATAAGCAAAAAAAATTGACTCGATTTATCATTTAATTTGATAAGGCTGAATTAAATCTTGAAAGTTTTTTTTTTTTTATATATATAAATATTTCTTTTCAATATATGCAGTTCATGGTGTGGAAATATATTTAAATAATCTTAATAAAAAAATTTAATTAAATGTCAACGTTCCTCTTTTTGTTTTTTTCCCAAAAACAAACACTATAATTCGCCCATAGACTGAGATTGAGAGATGGAATAAAACAAGGTGCTGATAAAAGAAAAATATATTATGAAAAGGAAATAAAAATTAATGTGATGGGTCCCAATTCCATACTTGAAAAGGTGGCATCACTTATCAACATTTTCCTTGCATTTTAATTTAACCCCAAATCAAATTTAATGTGGATTAGGATCGGATGCGTATAGAGTAATTTGTCGTCTTACCAAATCCTTCACAAAATATCTCTACTTGTGTTTCAAAAATACCACATAGATTCATGTAGAAAAAAAAAAAAGGATTCTTTTAGTTGATTTTCCTATCCTCAAACCGATTAAGAGAGTGATTATTAGGTTGAGAGAAATGAGTAAAAAGGGAAATAAAAAAGGAAAGGTAAGGATTCCTAAAGAAAATTTTTTATTCTGATAATCAGAATTTTTTTTTTTTCGGTTTTATAATTCACCATACACCTTAATATATATATATATTTGAACAGAAGAGAAATTTCGGGGGAAAAAGAAAATAGAGACTACTAGTGTAGCTTGAACTCTGACCAAAAATCAAAAGTTAGGCATACTTGAATTAAAGCAATCAAAACTGCAAGCGCATGCACCTTAAAATATTAGTTTGGGATTCATAATAAAAATAAATAAATAAAACATTAGTTTCGGGTTGGTAAAAATATGAATTTTTTTGAAAATTTTGTTAATTAATGAACATTTATTAATAATATTTTTGTCTTTCTTATCTTGAAAGGATGTTGTTAAGTAAGTATACTTAATTTAAAACAATAAGAAAATAATTTAGGGAAAATTTTATTGTAAACTTTATATCATAATTGAGTATTTTCAATCTATTAAAACTTATAAAATTTTATGTATAAATTTATTTAATAATATATAAAAATTATATATAAAAATTATATAAATAAAATATATGTATATCATTACATAAAAATCCGATTCCCAAATAGGGACACACATTTCATGTTGATTATAAACCACTTAGGAAAATGATTTGGTTTTAGAAAAAATCTTTTGAAAATATCTCATATTTTAAGAGGTTTGGATTTTCACATAGACCTTTTAGATAATTTTTGGATTAATTTCTTAGATATCAAAGAAAAGTTTTCTTGTCTTTTCTTGAACAAAAGAGGACAAAGGTCCAAACAACACCGCCTAAAATTATTGACTAACAGTGACAAACGGAGTAAAATTTTTAGTATCAATGGCATACATAAATATCTTTATTTAAAATATTAAAATAATTTATATTATTTAATAATACTTCTTTTTTTTTATTTTAGATTATTTAAATTTAATTGTTTATTTTTAAAAATATTATTTAATAAACTAATTTTTATTTTTAAAAATGATTACAATATATATTTAATAAAAAATTTATTTAAATCACACTTAATTAATTATTAAAAATTAAAATTATTAAAAATAATTAAAAATATTATATACATTAATTTATTTAATCTTTTTTCATCATTAATATACCAAATTTTCATTTTTTGTATCATTGCTCAAAATTATTATTTATTTATTGTTAGTCCCACACTTCTATCCTACTCTCTGTCTCTGTTCTTCACTGCGGCACCAACTCCATAACAAAACAACACATTTCAATCCTAATCTCCAACCCACGAGAAAACCCCAGAAAATTCTCTACCTTTTTCATATATTCTCTTTGTTTTTGTGAAACTGGGTAAGCTTAAATTCATGAAAGTGAAGTACATTACGAGGCTGAGGCCGCAACGGGTGATTCAGGATCAGGACGGCTTGGACGAAAAGAAGGGAGATGGGTGCTGCTGGGCGGACCTGCCGCCTGAGCTTATGAGAGAGGTTTTGATGAGGATTGAAGCGTCTGAGAGCAGTTGGCCGACGAGAAGGAGCGTGGTGGCTTGTGCTGGTGTTTGCAGGAGCTGGCGGCAAATCATAAAGGAGATCGTCAAAGTGCCAGAGATTTCAGGGATGCTGACTTTCCCCATCTCCGTAAAGCAGGTATGGCTTATGGGTTTACCTTGTTCTACCTCTTGCTTTCCTGTTTGCGTTCATGGGGGACTGGGAAGTGGGAACTTCCTGTTCCTAGTACTAACGGGAATTAGAAACCAATCCGCTCATAATTCATTTTATGTGTTTGAGGGATTTTGAATTACTTGATTTTAATTTTTTGTTTGATTATGTTTCATTTCTACTGGGATATTGGGGTGAGTTTTATTAATTTATTTATTTTGAAGTGATGATTTTCGTTATATATATATATGAGTTATATTTCTGGACTCTACTCGTCATAAATAGCTAGAACTGATAAAAATTCAACAAAAGAATTCCTTTTTCTGGTCTAGGCGTTGGCTGGGGGCCCCAAATTTGGGAGTTATTTCACAATCTTTTCCTGGCCAATTTCAGTTTGATTTTCTCGCTTGAGTTAGAGATATTGGAACTTTAAAAGTGTTAAAAATTACATATTGTGATCCTACTGGTCTAACAAAGTGTATTTCAAATTCTACACACTCCAAACACAACCTAAGAAAACGTAGGCAGGGTTTATCCTTCTGATCTAAGGCATGTGGTGCTCAGGGAAACTGGCTTGGTCAAGATAGTTTAGCACTGGGTTATGGGAAATTTTCTTCATTAATCCTTATGATAAAGATTCCTCTATGAATGCACAGGACCACCCTGACAACTTGAAAATCATTGTATGTCTTTTTGTGGTAACTTTCAGGACCATTGTTTTTTTTTTTTTCAATCAGAAATTTTCAGGACCATTTTTTCGTTTACCATGCTAAGTCATTGCTGTTACTACTATCTAAAGAAAAAGTATATTGTTTGTTTAGTTGTCATTTCAAACTGTATTGTATATGCATTGGGTTAAAGCACTAGTGTAAATATAGGCCTTTGAGTATGTTGCAATAGATTAACTATTATGACTAAGTATTTTGGTATTGAAATGTCACCAAAAATTTGTTTTGTATCATTTGCAGCCTGGTCCAAGGGATTTTCCCATCTACTGCTTTATTAAGCGGGATCGATCTACTCAAACATATTACCTTTATCTTGGTTTAACCAGTGGTGAGCAGTTAAACTAAATTACTTGTTAAACTAGATTAAATCAAACTACTTGCCTTCTGATTTTCTTGTTGACCTTACTTGTCTTCTACTTCTCTTCTAAGGCAACATTTTTGTTTTTTGTTACACTGTGGCAGCACTCTCTGATGATGGCAAATTTCTTCTTGCTGCGAGGAAGTTTAAGCGTCCCACCTGGACGGATTATATTATATCTCTATCCACTGATGATATGTCAAAGGGCAGCAGCGCCTATATTGGGAAATTAAGGTTTGCTCAAATGGAAAACTGTATCTGAAATGGTTTCTTCTAATGTTCTCTTGTGGCCTCAGCTCTTAACACTTTTCTTTGTTTCTGGCAAGATCAAATTTTTTAGGAACCAAGTTCACCATCTTTGATGGCAAGCCACCTTACCCTGGTGCCAAGATGACTCGCAGTCGCTCCTCAAAGCTAGTCAGCTTGAAACAAGTTTCACCAAGAGTTTCTTTTGGCAACTACCCAGTGGCTCGAATCTCATATGAACAGAATATGTTGGGTACAAGGTGATAGTTTAGGTTGGATTATTCAACTTTTAATATTTTGCCATTGTTTCCAAGATGGATTTAAAGTTTTCAGTTTTCCCTCAGGTTTATGGGGATAGGTTGTCTGTTATTTAGCACTTGAATTAAATAACCATATACAATTTTGTTTCCAAAGTAGCTATCTCTAACACACTGCATTTCCTATAATGATAATCAGGGGTCCTAGGAAAATGGAGTGTGTTATGGATGCCATCCCTGCCACTGCTATCAAACCAGAAGGGATGGCTCCCACACAGACCGAGTTTCCTCTCTTTAACATGGATTCCTTACCATCAACCCCATTGTCCCATTCAAAAGCAACTGCTCCACAGAATATTATTTCAGGACCTTTGAATGATAAAAGAGATGGCGCACTGGTGTTGAGAAACAAGGCTCCAAGGTGGCATGAGCAGCTTCAGTGTTGGTGCTTGAATTTTCATGGACGAGTAACAGTTGCTTCTGTAAAAAATTTTCAGTTGGTAGCTTCTCCAGGAAACAGACCAGCCAGTCCGGAGCATGAGAAGATCATCCTCCAGTTTGGAAAAGTGGGGAAGGATTTTTTTTCCATGGATTACCAGTATCCAATCTCAGCATTCCAAGCATTTGCAATCTGCATCAGCAGCTTTGACACCAGGATTGCTTGTGAATGATACACGATCTTGCACAGGTTTGAATTTGATTATTTGTAAGTTTAAATAGCTAACTTTTTTTTGTTATTCCTAGCTGCAAATTCATTTCAGTATTACTCCAAAAATGAAAAAATAGAAAGGAAATCAACCATGAGTGATGGTACTAGCTCTTTTTAACTGTTGATTAATTCTGCTGTGGCAGTGTGGATCACTATATTGAACATAAGTTTCACTCAAGCCAATCAAACCCAAAAAAAAAAAAAAAAAAAAAAACCCAATAATATGTATACAGATAGTTTAAGATAATTCATGAATAATTTGAACCTTACTTCTCATTTCTTGTGGAGCAGGAAAGTTTGAAGATTGGTGCAATAACGGTCGGTGGACTTGAGGTGTCTTTGATGCATCAACTTTGATTTCAGATTGGTTCACAGTACAAGAGATGGGAATCTGTAGGGAGTTACTAGAGTGGAACTTATTTGTTGGCTAATAAGTTAACATATTATCTTTTGCATATGTAAATAAGTAACTTATCTGAAGGATCTTTCAATCTTTTCCTATTTGCCCATGTAAATCTTGAACAAACAGACTCAACCTTGTAAAGATTCTCGGTGCACACATCATATCATATGCTTTCATTCCTACCGTGGTACACCTTGCCTGCAATCTTGCTATCTTCCACCAATTTTGCTCACATAATTCTGATATCATTGAAGAAATGAATGAATTTATTTGTTCTGTAAATTCTGCTATTTCTCCTATTAAAGTGGAAATTATATCTGATTCAGATAATACTTTTTCCAGAATCTGATTATCTTCTGCATCTAAAAAAGCTCCAACAGCTATAAAATACGAAAATATATACCATGCCTCAAATGCAATCATTAAGAACAAGCTGTACTGAGCTCTCTACTTACAAATTATGAAAATATTGGTATGGCTATTGTATTGTATTATTGAAAGGAAGCTATTCTGTAGTATGCTTTTCCTAATCCAATCTTTTATAGTACCAAGATATGGCACACACACTTGAATTATACATTATACATGCAATATATACTATGCTGCTTGCATGTGGATGTTTGAGTCTGAGCTCAAGTTCGGAGCACGGTGAACTACTTCCTCCTCCTTCGGCAGATCATCACAATGCAATTCAGGTTGATTGAGATTCCTGACAAACTCGGTGAATGAAGGAAAGTGCTCTGGCGAGAAGAAAAAAGCTCCCATTCTCTGATAAGTGAATGAGTCCACTAATTTCTCACCCAAAGAGTTTTTTCTGATCTGCTCAAATCCACCTGGAGCTCTTGAATCCAGGTTCTCCCCTGAAACCTCAACCCTATGCTTTCTGCATGCTGTTCTGATTTGTGCAATTAATGACTCAGGGCTGGAGAGTGATTCAAGTGGCTGGTGTTCATCAGACAGGTCCATCCCTGGCAATATCATTTTGCATGAATTCCTTGAAAACATCTCCACAACTGCTTCATAACCATCTCTGTTAACAGTATTATAGAAACCAGCTGTTAACTCAGAAGGGTGAGAACGGGTTCTGTTCCATGAGTGCATGAGTGGGATCTTTCCGTAAATGCTTACTGCAGTATCACTGAAAGTTGAAGAGGAAAGAGAGAGGAGACGGTTTCCATGAGAAATGAGCTGGCTTGAGTACCAGGAAAGGAAGAAGTCCCCATATGGAGTTTCCCAAGATCCACCATGATCCTTGAAGAAGTTGTTTGAACTAGGTGATTGGTCATAACTGGCAGCATCATGAGGACCACCTAGTCCCCACAAAGGGTTTCCGGTTGCTTCAGCATGCTGCTTAAGAAGTTGAAGCATATTTTTGTCAAAACACTGGAACTCCCCAACTCCATGGGTACTTTTGGCTGCACAATGGTGTGAGGGGTATCGAAGTTCACCATCTGGTCCAAGACCCATAGAGATTCCCTGTAAAACCACAATATGGAAGCCATAAGTATCACCAATCCACCAAATAAGATCTCAGGCATGGGCTATTTCATTGTATCTGATAATACAGGCTACTCCAAATAAAAGATATGCTTACCGTGATTGTGAAACCCAGGAAAGATGAAAATGTATAGTTAAAGCTCTCACAGAATTCCTGGTAAACTTGAATTGGTGTCTTTCCATTAAGAATGGCAAGATCATCAACAGCCAGTGATAGACACTCTTGGTAATGCTGCCCTGAGCGATCTGTGTAAAAGATATTGGGCTGAGATTCACTAATCTGAATTACCCAGTTGGGGAGTGAGATTTTTGGTTGTTTAGAAGCATGGAAGCAGAGTGACACACGGAGCTTGAGACCCACTTTCTGAACCATCTCAGCAAGGGCAAGATAGGCAGACCATTCATACTTCCCATTAGCTTCCTTCTCAACTATTCCCCACCAGACAGGCATTTCAACACCTTCCACCCCTAACAATTTCAAAGCTTGAAGTCCAGCTGAAATAGCTCGTTTGTGGTTTATAGTATTGCAATCAGACACCACATCCAAAGGGAGCCCAACAAATAATCTAGAGCCACCAAGCTATGAAGAAAACTGCTCCAATCAGTACTAACAAAATTTAACTTAACAGAAAAGTGACTGATATATAGAAATGCAATCAAACTCTGTTCAGCCCCAGCTAGCAAACATACAATTACTTATGTATTTCCTTGTTCTTCTTCTCTCTCCCTCTATTTTTCCTTGGCCTCTTTTTATTTGTTTCAGTTTTCCAACCAATAGAGTTTAACTAACAATTGAAATGGAAAACAAGAAAACCCATTTAATTTTCACAGAGGGAAATAATCAACATCAGATCATAATATCAGCTAATTTCTTCTAACTCATCTTCAGAACTCTCAAAATTCTTCCTTTTCTCCTTAGACTTAACATAAAAAGAGAACAAACTATTCATCCAGGAAAAGAAAAGGAACAGAGTAAAGATAGTAAAGCTTACGGATTTGGGTCTGCTCGAAGGTTTTGATGCAAGAACAGGTTCAGCTTTCATGGATTTCACGGCAAATCGAAGACTGGAGCTTTTCCACCTCGTACTTTGACCCACAAAGCAAACATGATTTGCCTTTCTCGACAAGATCCTACTGCTTTCATCTTTCTTCGCGAAGCAGAACCTGAAATCCCTGTACCCCAATTCCGTTCTCCAGATCTGCGCCTGAGAACTCCCAATTACCGAAACCTCCATACTCAAATCCAACTTTCCACAACAAACCCAGAATCAATCCACGGTCAGAAACCGCAAAATCACCCAAAAAAAAACCCACACAAAAGCAATAGATCAAAACAACCTGATTTAAAAAAATGGGTTGATTGACAGGGACGAAACAAGGAAAGGAAAAAAAAAAGGGATTTTGAACTTTTTTGGGCTCTGGTGGGAAGTTTTTACGAAAGTTGAAAGCTTCCAATCAATCCATGTCCGATAAGCCCTTCATAAACGCTTTTGCAGAAGAGGACAGAAAGTTGTCTTCCGCCACGCGTAGGCAGCAGGGCATGCGAAATTTTGTAGCCGTAAAAATATTGTTGAGTTGTTTTTTTCTCTCCTTAAACAGCGCGACCTGTTCTTCAACCGCGTTCTTCTTCTTATCTGGATCATGGACACAGACCATTGACTCATGGATTTTGAAGAAACAATTCTGTTAGTAAATTAATAGAGTCTCTTCTTTATGACACTGCTACTTAATACCAATTTGGATTGAAATTAGAATGTTATCCAAACTGTCAGAATTACGACTACGAGTTGTTCATAGAATTCCCCCGTATGTGTTGAACTTATTTCATTTAATATAGGTTAAATATTTTTTTTGGTCTCTTTACTATAGGAAAAGGCTCGTTTTTAGTCCCTATACCGAAAAAATCTCTTTTTTAGTCCTTATCGTTCACAAATCCGGCCCCTTTTTAGTAATTAAATTTTAGCTGATGTGGCAGGTTAATTAACGAAAAATTTATTTTTTTCTTTACTTAAATTACGTGGAAAATCCATTCGGCAAAACTCGATGACATGGCCAAATTTTTTGTCTTTAATTACCAATTTACCCTCATCTTCTTCCTTCATCCTCTCCTTCCTTCAGCTTTTTTTTTTGTTTTTTTTCTTACCTTCAGGCGAACCTAGGAGCCTGGGTTTGTCGCGATGAACCCAGCTCGTGGGTTCGTCGCGAACCCAAAAGCTTGGGTTCATCGTGAACCCACAAGCTGGGTTCACGACAAACCCACGAGCCTGAGTTCGATATCGCGAACCCACGAGCTGGGTTCGCCATCGTGAACCCAAGTTAGGTTCATTGCGAACCTAGGCTAGGTTTGTCGCAAGATTCCCTGCTCATGGATCTTTGATTACTAAACATACTTCATTTAAGACACAAATTTCATATAAGAAGACAACATCCGTTTCAATCTCAAACTTCTCCAACTAATGATTTTAATTTTGAATTGATTGTTGAGATTGGACTTGGGAGAGTAGAGACTATTATTTCATATTATTATTGAAAAGCAACAAAAGTGTAAAATCAAGATCCAAATAGGACAGTGTCCAGGAAACCAAAAAATTTTTTTGGAAACATCTTATCTCTACTCGGCTTACTGTTAGTATTTTCGCATAACGTGAAGACCTATTGCATATGAAAGAGCTTCATCAAGTTTTTCTCACTGAAACATTCAAATCCTTCTGTTTCTAGATTGATTTTGATCTCAAATTTCACAAGTAACTTATGAAACATAACTAAGCTCAAAATATAGTTGAAATCAAATAAAAATCGCTCATTCAACTCCCAATCTGGAAACCGACAAGAAACTGCAAATTGAAGTCTAGATCGAAATCATCATCGCATTTAAGGCTTTAACAGTGAAGTAATTTATGAATATAGAGAATAGTAAGCATGCAAATAAGAAAAGTTTAGGCAAAAGCTGAATTCGAGAGTGAAGTACCAACAGAACTTGGAGCAAGCAGTAGGAGATCTGCAGCTGCAAATCCCCTTCGATCTCTTCAATCGATTCCTCATCTTCTGTATGTGTCGTTGAGTTTCTAAATCTCTCTGTACATGAAAATTTTCACGTTTGATTTGAAACTTTCTGAATCTTACGATAAACCTAGCCTGGGTTCGCAATGAACCTAGCTTGGGTTTGTGATGAACCCAGCTTGTGGGTTCCTCTTGAACCCGCGAGCTGGGTTCCTCTCAAACCCACGAGTTGGGTTCGTCGCGAACCTCTTGAGTTGGGTTCGTCATGAACCTCTCGAACTAGATTCCTTGCGAACCCAGGCTCTTGGGTTTGCCTGGAGGTAAAAGAAAAAAAAGAAAAAAAAAAGGCTGGAGGAAGGAAAAGCCGGGGAAGAAGATGAGCGTATATCAGTAATTAAAGGTAAAAAATTTAATATGTCATCAATTTTTGCTACATGGATTTTCCACGTAATTTAAGTAAAGAAAAAAATAAAATTTTTCGTTAATTAACCTGCTACATCAGCTAAAATTTAACAGAAGGACTAAAAAGGGATCGGATTTGCGAACAATAAGGACTAAAAAGGGGATTTTTTCGATATGAGGACTAAAAATGAGCTTCTTCTTATAGTAGAGGGACCAAAAAAATATTTAACCTTTAATATAAGTCCCATTTCTACCAAAAAAAAAAAAAAAAAACTTATAGT
>BPVZ01000001.1:958168-980287 GCA_020521535.1 Rubroshorea leprosula | reverse complement strand
TAGTTTAATAAAAAAAAAAAGGTTATATCTACACTAAAAATACTAAAAATTTTACTCACTCTATCCTAAAATGGCTATCGTTTTTTTATTTTGAGTTTATCCCAATTTTTTTACTTTTTAAGATTGATTGACATTTTTTTCTCTATTTTAACCTTATAATTGTTTATTTATTTTAATTAATTATCTTATTACAAAAAGTTTTATTTTAATTTTTAATTTTTTAAATAATATAAATAAATATATAAATAATCTCTAAATATTTAAGTTAAATTAAAAAAATTAAAAAATGATAATCATTATAACACAGATAGAGTACGAAATATTATCTTATAGTCCTTGCTGGCCTCCAAGAAATATCTCTCTTAATTGAGTATTACTACCCTTCATTGGCTTTCAATAGTCTTCTTAATTATTAGTAGCGTGCTATTTTTTCCATTGGAAAACCCATACCAATAAAAAAGGCTCAAGTGTGCTTTTCCTCTTGCTTTTATTAATTCTTTTGGTTATCTAATTCAAGACTATTATTATCGCTTCACAAGGGTTTTGTTAGGTTGGTCACTACTGATGACATGCATGTGACCTATCATTCAAAACTAGAAGTCAATTATATTTTTATCTCAATCAAGTGATCAACTGAACCTCCAAGAGATCCAATATATATGCATGGATGATGGATGACAAGAATATAACGTGAATATTAATTTGAAAATACTTCAAAATATATTTTCTTAAATAATGAATGTGAAGATATATGAGATAGTTGTATGTTTGATCTTTTTATTGGGTGACCAAAGAAAGTACATGTATTTCCTCTTCTCCTTTCCTTTTGGTACATCTAATACCATGATATATAACAAGGGGAAATTAATACTTCCTTTATTAACATCAATAAATTTTATTTTCAACACTAATGTCATATTGAACATTTTAATTAAACAGATAATAAAATTAAAATTAATTTTTATTTTTTTATATAAATTGATAATAAAACTATATAATAAATACACTCTCAAAAGCATATGTTAAAAAATTCTTTATTTTAAAGGAAAGAAGAAAGTCTTCTAGGATGCAGAGTTTAATACCCAGATATTATTTTTTTAAATAATGATAAAAATATGTAATAAATATAATTTTAATTTGTGCATGAAAAAACCTTAAATAAATATAGTATGTTACATTCCAAATAAATTTACAGGTTGCATACCCTATTTTCAAAAAGAAAAAAAAAAAATCAGAGGTTGCATATGTCAAGAAAAGCTTGGAGAGCAGTGTAACCAAATCTTGTTTTGAAAAGAATATGACAAATACTGATGTGTAAGTTAATCTTTCTAATTAGTCTACCTATCTTGTCTGCTTGCTAATAGTCAAAACCTAATCCAATAAAAAATTTCCCTAAAATCAAGCGAGCAATCAATCAACTCAACCACGGAAATTACATTACTGACACGAGCCAACCAGTCCTCCCTGGCCATGCCACACCAGGAGAAACAGTACCCTATTCCATTTGGCAGCAACCAGCAGATCCTAATAAATAAAGGATTTCTTTATCTTATATTATTTTTTTTATTGACCTCTTAATATTTGATAATTATATTGAGTTCGATTAATTTAAAATTAAGTTATGTCAAACCCTATTAAAGAAAAACTTTTCCAACACTTATTTCTCCATTCATAAGATTCGACCTTAAGATTTTATTTAAAGGAAATTAAATTTTTCTGTTCAAACCAACATATCATAGATTATCTTATATCATTAGAATATATGATAAATATTTAATAAATATATATTTTTTATAATTATTTTTTTATTAAAAATATAAATATTTATTTTATTTTAATTAATTATTCAATTAAAATATATATTAATTTTTATAAATTTTAATATAAATTAATTTAAAATATATATTACATTTTTAAAAACACAAATTAGATAAATTCATAAATAAATATTTGTTAAGGGAACAGAAAAATTATTATCCTGTCTTGACAACAACGTAATGGCGCTCTTTCACTCTCAAATCACTTCTATTTTATAATTTAATGCGAATAACAAAACAATGACTCATTATCACACAATTTTCAATAGGTTAAACTATCACTTTGGTGCCTCAACTTTTAAATTGTATTAAAATTATCCCTTAACTTCAACAAATGCTAAAATTACCCATAAACTTTAATTTTAAATACCAAAGAAGTCCTTTTATTAACAGAAGTATTACATAACTTGTTATTTTATCATAAAATCAATTTTTTAAATACTAATGACATGTAAAAATTAAGTAGTCATATTTTTATCATTGTAACATATTTCTATTTATAAATTGGATTGGTATATAATTAAAATTAAAAGACCAAATTAATATTTGTAATCAAAGTTTAAGAACTAAATTGATACTTATTTTCAAAATTCAGAACTAAATTAGTATTGTTTTCAAAGTTTGAGAATTATTTTAGTATTAGAAATTAAACTGTAGGGATAATTTTAATACTTTTTAAAATTGAGGGATAATTTTGGTATAAATTTAAAAGTTAAGAGACTAAATTAGTATTTTAACTTTTTAAATATTAATTAATTGAATTTTAATTACTTAATATTTTGTGGTATAATTATACAACACTTCTAACAAATAATTACCAAATATTAAAATGTTTTTTTATGACAATACAATAGCATACTAATCCCAAACGCAATCTTAAAATTAGGCGAAATGGCTACACTCTAGTTTTATACTAGTACAATCTAGTTAATTTGCTTTAAATTTTGTTGGCTTCATTAAATTAACTGGATAATCAAGATGAACAAAATTTCACCTGAGTTAGTTCATTTTGGTATCAAACCATCAATATTTCTCTCCATAGGCTTCACTTGAAATCCCTTCAACGTTTGGTGGTCCATCTAATGATGTCAGGAATGGTCCAACAAATTTATACTAGTGGATAAGAACGAAATGTAACAAAATTTGATGGTTGAGATAATGCCACATGAATCCTGAACAACTTCCATGGAACCCTTTGACATAAGCATTGCTCCCCCTTACCATGTGGATGCTTGACTAATAAATGTCACGTGGAGTAGTCGTTCATCTTTCGCTTCCCCACGATTTGGGAAGATTTTTAGGGATTTTGGGAATTAGACCAGAAAATAATTATCAGCCACCCGTCTACTCAAATTATTTATATTCCCATATTTT
This sequence comes from Rubroshorea leprosula, assembly GCA_020521535.1. Lineage (NCBI taxonomy): Eukaryota > Viridiplantae > Streptophyta > Magnoliopsida > Malvales > Dipterocarpaceae > Rubroshorea > Rubroshorea leprosula. The sequence continues at coordinate 977,096 of BPVZ01000001.1, read as the reverse complement.
CAATACTCATATTATATTTTTATACTTGTAAAACATGAAATTTTTTTTTATAAAATTATTGTCAAATAAATAAATACATAAAGAATTTGATATTTTATTAAAAGATTTATCTAAATTATATCTTATTTTATTAAAGAATTTATATAAATATATCTTTAAATAAAAATTAAACGTATATTAAATGTATCATTTTATAATTAATTTATATAAAAATAATAAAAATTAATTTTTATTTTAATATTAATATCACATGAATAATTTAAATTAAGCAATTAATTAAATTCAAGTTAATTTTTATTATTTTTAATATACTTTAATTATTAAAAAATATATTTATTACATTCTTAACATATATCTTCATAACCACATGACAAAAAAATCCTTTATTAAATATCGATTATCAAACAAAAAACCTTTCTTAATTTCAAAAACTCTACTCTTAATTCAATTATCTAAATTTATCCCAAAAGTCAAACTTCAACTGCTTCCACACTTGCCCGCCTCCATGACTTTAATGCATTCATGTTGTGAGCTTTCTTCCTAACTGTCTCTATTATTTATTGCCTCTGTTCCCTAAAACTTGCATTTTCTCATTCCCTTGATAGAGAAAAAGGCTCCTTGCCATTTTTGAGAAGAAATGGAGATCCAAAAGAGCAATATTGGTTCAAAACAGAGAATGGTGAATTTGTTTCTAAGGCTTATGGCTTTTGTGCTGACTCTTGTAGCTGCCATACTTCTTGGGGTTGATAAGCAGACCAAAGTTGTCCCACTCAAAATTTCACCAAACTTGCCTCCTCTCAATGTCCCTGTTCCAGCTAAGTGGCAATACTTGTCAGCTTTTGTGTAAGTTAATTCATTTTTCTTTCTCTCATGGTGGATTAATCAGTTTTTCATTTTTGTTTCTAATAATAAAAGGATAAAGTCCGTTAAAAAACTGTTTCATTCAAAAGTTTAAGTCTGATAATGAAAGATTCAAGAATAATTTTAATAAATGGAATATAATCTTAACTTTCCCATTTCTTTTGATAGGTACTCTTTTGTAACGGATGTCATAGCAAGCTCTTATGCAGCAATATCCCTCATCTTTTTGATAGCAAACAGAAATGGGAAGAAAGGGTTGGAGCTAATTTTGATCATTCTTGATCTGGTTATGATGGCACTGCTAGCCTCCAGCGCTGGAGCCGCCATGGCCGTAGGCCTTATCGCCTACCGGGGGAACTCACATGTGGGATGGAACAAAGTCTGCAATATTTTCGATCATTTCTGTGAACAAGCTCGTGCTTCATTTGCAGTATCTCTAGTTGGGTCCCTGGCATTCCTCCTCCTCATAGTGCTTGCTGCTTTGAGCCTACACAAGAGATCCAAGTAGAACTTTATATTTTAGTATCATCAAAGCACACAATTGTTACTCTAAAGGCCGTCCTATGTTACTTTGGGAAAATAAAAGACTACTGTTTTATTTACTTATGATGTTTGAAATCAATCTTGTACAAAATCCTAGTAGTTCATTTCTTCGTATAAAAAGGTCATGATGAATTACGCTCATTTTTAGAAGAAAATGAATACTTATGATTTTGTATAAGACTTATGTATAATATGTATAATAAAATTATATCTCCTATTTATTTATTTGTAATCATAAACTCTTTTTTTGTTTTCATCTTATATTTTCTTAGTATATCAAATATTATCTAAAAGTATATTTTAAATAAAAAAATATACATTAAATTACAAAATATAAATTATTAGACTTAAAGAAAACTCCAAATATCATAGTCCTTGTTTTGCAGTCCAATACGGAACTGCAATACAACTTATTGCAAGTAATGAAACTTTTCCGAACATCTTCACCATCAAGACATTTTCATGGTAGTCTAAAATAAAAACATGGGCCAAAGAGATTATCTGTCTTGCATGACAGATACATCAAGCAAACCAATGAAAGTGCTGGAACATGCTAACATCTCAAGCTATGAAATATATCTAACCTGGATTACTGATAAATGTCATATTCTAAAAGTCTCTATCTAGGCAAGAGAACAGTAAAAATGCTTTTCAAAATAAATGATCGATTGACAAATGTACAACTAAACTAAGCCAAAAAAAGAAAAAAAACCAGTGATTTAACAGGGTTGAATTACATCCATTGCAAAGAATTAGAAACACAATTTTTTCCAATTGGATGACGCTTGCAACGGGTCTAGCAGTGTGCCGTGAGAATTGAGAAATCAAAGCGTATTAACTCCTTGTAACAATTTAGGAATATCCTTGTAACAATTTAGGAGTAGCCAAGCATGCTAGCAAGTGTCCGCAGAGCTTCAGAAGGTAAAATCCGATATCCAAAGCGTCAACACAGAATTTCGTTTTTGTCTATATGTTCCAAATTTACACTCACTGCTAAACCAGAGCTTAATAGACCACCATGGCAGGAATATCAGCTTTTAAAGAAGCAGCCAATGCCTGATGATTTCACAAATAAAATGAAAGACTAAAGTATAAGTTCTATGGATAGTTTCAGCTAAAAACTTGAAAGAAATCACAAGGTTTATTATCTTAGAAAGATAATTTAACACTCTAAGAGTATACCTTCCTGTCCTCTTTTTGATGCTTAATAACTTCAAAAGGCCACTTGTTTACCAGCTTCTCAAGTTTGTCCATGATAGCTGACTTTTTTGAGTCGGGTGAAGTCTAGCATGTAAAGATTAAAAAATTAAATTATTTTGGTGAAAATTAAAAACTTAAATCATAATCACATAACAGAGTGAAAAAATGCATACAATATGATATGTTTTTGGAGGTCTGAATCAGTATTTTTCTCACTCATTAAAACAGGGCAGATAAATGTCACACAAACAAAAGGGCAAAAATAAAGGAAAACGCTAACCATAAGGATAGATTCCATATGATTTGATACTCATCCCAAGACCATTAAATTTGAATTTATAACTAGTGCATCACAGAAACTCAGCAACAAGTTTTCCCCATTTCTCCAAAAATGTTACTTGCCATAATTGCCTGCCTCCCAACTACTTAATGATATACCAAACTTTCCAAATCAAATCTGGCATAAACCTGTAAAAGACATGGTAGATGCACTTCTTCAATAAATAGCCGCAATATTCAGTGGTCCCTTTACCACAGAATTTGCTTAATATTAATTGCCTGTAAATATTTAATTCCTTTTATTATTTCAGTCCAATTTCAGGTTTTTTATGTCAGGGAAGACTTCAGCAAAAGGGAAAAAATATCTGGGAAGACCAATGCGCATGGAAATCTGATTTACCTGGTTAAGTAATTGAATGATATTTGCAGCATCTTGAGGCTTGCGTTCTAGCAGGAAACCCTGCAAAGACAGCAACAGAAGAAGTTTATTGAAAGAGATTAAACAAGAACAGGACCACGTAGGTTAGAGGCAAAATAAAGATAAAAATCCCCTAGGTGATCATAATGAGATTCTATCATTCTACATATAGAGAAAATCAATTTTAACATTCAGGTATAGAATGCAAAAAGATTATATAAGATTTATTACTTTAGCACATGAAAACCCACTGGAAACATTGTGCTGCTTCACTGTCTCGGATCTCAATTTTTCTATTTTCCATAGTGATTCAGTGTCTCCTGTAAACAAGAAACCAAAAGCTTTATGAATGATGGACTAATAGTAAGCATTGGGACAATTATATTTCACAAGCATTGATGTGATTGATTAATTCATTCAGATCAAAATCAAAGTGACAAGCTCTCGCTCCTCCTTCCCTATCTTCATACAATAAACCACAAGCTTTATGAATGAATAGTCAGCATTAGGAAAATTAAACCACAGGCAACATTGCAAATAAGTTAGAATAATAGAAAAGAATCAAAACAAATGATAAGTGACAGAAAATAAGATAACAGAGAACTACATAGACTCAGTTCTGCATTTAGGAACACATATCAAACCTTGCAAACAAACATGAAGAATCAAAAACAACTTAAAATATATATATATATATATATATATGTGTGTGTGTGTGTACATATATATAAAAGAAATCAAGAACCTGTTGAATTGCCAGTGATGGTTCCTGCTTCTGTAGAGAAAGATTTCCTTGACATCATAGAATAAATCGCATGTTGTGGCATTAGACACGCCCTGTGAAATCAACAGCTTAATATTATATTATCTTTCACTGGAAAATTATGTTTGTTCCAAAAGAAATGCATTGTATTCCAAGATCATCACTTTCTCAGGATTCTCCGCTGACAGAATGGAGAACTAGATTAAAACAGCTAAATTAATTCCCATTTCTCTACAGATTCCCCGCAACCAAACAAGAATCAATCATCAAAAAAGAGAAAATATTCACACAGTTTCAGTACCTGAGGAGGCATTGTTGCAGGGTTTACACTGGAGAGAAGAGCGAGGCAGTACATGAGAAGAGAGCAATCGGTGTTGTGAATGGAGGAGGATTGCTGGGGGCTTCAACACCCTCGCGAGTCGCCGAGCATTTGAAAGGATTCGCATGTTATTGTTTGAATTCAGAACTGAGTCAAAAGGCGGAGTGTGTTGAACCCGCCGGGTCGAGCGTCGGAGCTGCAACTAAAATCTTCGGTGGTTTCTCTCACGGAGGGCAGCTGGTCCGGGTTTTAGGGGAACGACAAAGGGTAGGTTCGCACGGAACGGCGGTCCATGGTTGTCTGCATGCAACTTCAATAATTTTTTCCCTTTTTGTGTAATTTTATTTTATCTCTTTCTAAAAAAAGAGATAAATTTCTTGTTCATTATTAGGGGGGAATCAAGATTGTATAAGAATCAAAGGATGTCGACGGTACTTATGTTTGCTGTTTTTGTTGCTAATGGATGGCACTGAAAGATGGAGATTTATATTACAAATGACACATCAAAGGAAGAAGGCTCCGCAAGGTTTTTCACAAATGAGGCAAGAACCAAGTTTACCTCTTTTCTAAAAGAGAGTAAAGAGGTACCAGTGGTCACCAAAGCTAATGGAAGGTGTCAATGAAGAACAGTCCAAGTGCATTTGAAAATTAGAACAATCCTCACAGCAGCAAGCTAAGACCTCAGAGCCATATGACCCGCATGCCTTGCATACCATAATCCCTTGGTAACGATTGGATTTGATCAGCAGACGATGTTTGGGATGCAATGGATGATGTTCAACTGTTTGTGATAACAATTCAATGGCACATGCGCGATGTAGGAAAAAAATAGCATCTGTGACAAACCTAATAGTCTTGCAATACTGTAATGGATGCTGATGGTAGATATGTGGAATCCACTGAACAGCTTCACAATCAATGGTAAGAAAGAAGGTGCATCCAACATTCAATTCAAAATCACACCTTCCACACTTGTACAGCAAGCCTGTGCGGTTTTTGTCACAAGCTTTACACTTGTATGATGGAGTTGTGAGCAGGACCAGAGTGTGTTGAGGGTGAAAAGAGTGACCATGGATCTTTCGAGGTATGTCCATGCATGACTGGTGGAGGAAGAAATTGCACTTCTCGCAGCCATAGGCAGCATAAGAGCAAAGCTTTCTGCAAAATGAACAGCTAACTTCAACTTCCTTGTTTGGATCAACAGGTTGTAATGGATGCCCATGAGTGAAATGTTGAATCTGCCCAACATCTAATTCAGTGGTGGGCATTAAGGCACATTCGAAATCCAAGTCAAAGTTACACTGGTAACCACAGAAGTAAAAGCCTTAACTTTGTTTCCAAGGCAACAGTGGCAAGTACAGCAAAATTTTGGATTTGTGAGAGTGTGAGAACAAGGGTAAGAGTAATGTTGAAGCTCCAGTTGAATTTCGGCACAAGATTTATGGAGACCAAAACCGCACTCGTCACAACCATAACTAGGACTAGATAATAATTTATTGCATGCACAGCAAGGAAATTGTTCATAACCTTCCTCCTTCTGAAGGAGTAAAAGGGGATTTTCCTGATGGAGGAAATGTCGAATCTCCACCTCCGTATACTGCAAACTCATAAACACTGTTCCTGAGCTCTTGCCCTTTCCCTTTTAATTTCAATTATTGCTCAAATATAAACAGAAACTCAGAGAGATTTGGCTCCTCAACAACACAGGTGTCTATCAACCTAAACAAAAATTAAAAAAAAAAAAAATCACTCTTCATTTATCTCCCCTAACAGTTAAAATTGATATCCAAGTTCTAAATATACAGAATTCCCTGGAACCAAACAGCAATTTAATCGTGAAATAAAGAAATTCTTCATATAGCTTTGAGTACCTGAAGAGGAAACGGCATTGTTGCAGGGCTGGTCCAGATGAGAAGAGTGAGGCCGTACGTTGATTTGAACGTGACAGAAGAGAAATCGACTTGGGCTTTCAAAACCCTAGCGAATCAATGAGCGAGTTAATGGATTCCTTGTCCAAGTCAGGACTCGGGAGTGAGTTGAGTTGGGATACAAAGAGCAGTAACTAAAGCCTTTGCCGGTTCCAGCCTCGTTTGGATTTTGAGGACATCTTTTTCCTTTTAATAGAAGTTTACATGGTTAATTAATAATAATTGACACTCTAATAATTATTATTTTTTATTTTATTATAAGATTTTTAATATATTATATTAATATACTTATTTAATAATAATATATATATAACTTATAAATAAAAGTTGTATATAAAAATTACATGTATGGATTCTTTTGATTTTTAGTTTTCAAATTTTGAAATAACGAAATAAGCAATTCATAGCTAAAATTAAAAATTAAAATCAGTAATTTATTGGTTACAAGTTTTTAAAATCAATAATTAAAATCATTATTTTTTATTTTACTAAACTTTTTTTTTAAATTTAACAATTTTCTTTGACCTTTAATACATGCTAGCCAATTTATTTCATTTTCGTGCATGAAATGACTAAGAAACAGCTTATTCTTAGCATTGATTTAGGTACAATCCTTGGTTTCTATGTAAAAAATAAATAAATAAATAATGCAAGTCTAGGAAACACTGTTGTGTTGTTGTGTCCTTCTCCTTCCCCTTCTAATTTGAACAGTTGGTCAACGATAATCAGAAATTTGAAGGAATGGTCTATGTATCCGTCAGTCTAAACAAATACCAAATCACTCTTTGTTTATCCATAATCCATGCAAGGAGGACGTGCTTATGCCATTACTAAAAGACCAACGAGAAGTATACTACGAGCATGTTTAGTAAATTTGTAAATGTTTTAGTTTTTTTATACTATTTATATTTCATAAATTTAAAATTTTCTTTTAAAAATTTATATTTTTTTATTTTTTTTAATTTTAAAAAAACCTTAAATAATAAATTTTAAAAAGTTTTAAACATTTACTTTTTATAAATTTTCTTTTTACGCACATTTTATTATTTTTTAAAATAATTTTTAAATTTTTTTTTTAATAAAAATTTAAATTTATAATTCATAAATAGTACTAAAAGTAAAAGCTCCAAAAAAAACTCCATCAAACAGAGCCTATAATACTCTAAAATGGTGACTTAACTGGATAACAGACTAAGACTTTAAGTTCCAAAAAAAAGAGAGTATCCTACAATGCAAATAAGATGAAAACAGAAAATTGCTGGAATTATTATGGAAATGATTCTACTCATTATCGATAAATATATAACACTGTAGCTATATGAAAACAGATATTGCCTCGTAGTACTATTGTATTGATATCATTTTATAAAAACCAAATACCAGTTCGCTGTAATAATAGGAGGAAGAAGAAGAATAAGCTCAGAAGAAGTTTCTGAGGAAAGACAAATTCTACGGTTATTTGCATCATAGTACAATGATATAGCAACAGTTTCATAATAGAAATGAGAATTATGAACTCCACCTCATATTGTGCTCCAGGTTCAAACTGAACTTGCCCCAGTGTGTTTCCCGTATACATTTCCCCCATTATCTCTTATTATTGAGGCTGAACTGGAGGTTCTATTGTCCGCGTATTGTATGAGTTGCAGTGGCTGCATTTCTGCCCAACTATGTGAAAGTATACTTCTGTTGTGTCATTGCAGTCGTTACAAAGAATCCAAACCTGCAAATCACATTTTTTTTTAAGATTCTTCCATCAAATTATGACAGCGCTTCTTGTTAGAATGTCAAACCACCACTCCCTGAAGGAATATTACATATTGAAACCTTTTGACCCATTCATTTCTATTGATTTCATGTGCACATAAATTCAGGGAGGAAGTTTGTTGGAACTTGGAAGTATGTTCAATCCTTGGGCCATATAGCGAATAAAGAAAAGTAACAATTCAACTAAGGGGTTTCTCATAGTCATATGCCTCATATCTACTTTCCAGCATCCTTTTGTATCAATGAAAAAACATGCAAGAAAAATACAAACATAGGATGTAAGAAATGAAGAGGGATGAACTGAAACACCTTCTTGTAACGGTACTCCTCAGGCATGACTGTCGCCTGTATCTGAAAACAACGAGTTGCGAAAGAGTCGATGTTAAAGTCATGATTATTGAAGCATGATTGTATGGCAAATGAGATTGGCTAAGATGTTACGGCAGCTTATTAGAAACAAAAGCTCAAAAGCAATTAAATCATTACAATTCAATGAGCTTTAAATTAAAGATATGTACCTCCTCGTCCATCCTTTTCCATATTCTGGACATATCAATGACTGACTTGGAGCATATTGGACAACAATACCTGGGTGATGGATGACATTAATTTAAGTTACTGCCAACAAACAGAAGTTCAATTTGTACACAATTAAAACAAAACTAAGGTTAAAAAGCCTGACAGTCACTTACTTGTCATGCTTCATCATCTCATTATAACATTCACAATGCATCGTGTGCCCACATTTCATTACAGTAGTGTCTTTCAGTGAGTCAAAGAGGTACTACAGAAACAGAAAGAAACTTATGAGAAAACTGATCTTCTTGGTGCAGTTGAAGTATTTATGAGACAAACCTCATAGCATATGGGACAGTGGTGCTGCATGGAGTTCTCCACACACATATGATTATCACGCAAACCAATTCCATAGCAAGTCCCTGTGCTGCCAAATATTAGTATAACTAGACAAGAATGCGTGCTATGTTTTTAAGGGTAAATATTGGTCATTGAAAAACTGATTGCAATGCAAACAAATTAGAGCAGAGAAATTCTAGGAGCGGAAGGCACTCATTTTAACTGCTCCCTTACCAGCCAGTCCACCACCCAATAATGTTAGCTTGGACCAAAACAAATTTAAAAGATGAAGAGAATTGTTGGAAGACAAAAACAAAAAGATGCAATGTAGCTCAGAGTTGACAGAAATAAATTGCTGAAACATGACTGGCAGTTCTATATCAGATTAAAAATACCATCTTTGAAAACAAGAAAAGAGGATGACAGGAGACAACAGAAAAGCCCCGGATGTTAGTAGTTCCTATAACCAATCATCTCTGCAGCAGTAAAGACTAGACAAAGACATACTAACCATCACAAAGTTAGAGAAGAAGGGAAGAGTATGTAGGGGTAGGGTTCCAGACTTCCATTGAATTAGAAGACTAAACAACAAAATGAACAATTTTCATAAGGATTACAGAATCGAGAACACAGATGGCAAAACCATACCACACTTCTTGCAATGAAAGTAGTTCTCACGACCACCAACTCTGTTGTCAACATCATCAATTAGGTGACACCAACATTTAAAATATCAAAGATTTGCATAACCGTTATCAGAAAATCTGGAGGAAAACAAGCCATGCTTCAAACTAAGTCCACTAACCTGCAGATCCCACAATCATCACAATGAAACTGCTTTTTCTCAGTCTGCAATTCAATTAAAAGTTACTGTCAAGATCAATGAAGAAGGAAAGAAACAAACAAGGATCATAGGATGAGAAATGAATCAAATCTCGGTCTACTACATTCCAAGCAAAAACAATTACAAATCAACAACAGCAAAGAAGTGAACTTTCATCCTTTTATCCGTATCTTGGTATCTATAAGGGAAGAGTTCCTTACATCATCATCATAGAACTTGCAAATCTCACAGAAATATTCCCCCATATTTACGCCACAGTTTGTACAGACCTGCACAACCTGGTATAAAATGAAACCAATTTAGAATATGAAAGAAAAGAAGAACAAGAGGCTTTTGCTATTACAAATCTTGAAACATACATACCGGCTGCTCTGTGTCGCAAACTGCACAAATAACCTTAACATGCATATAAAAAAACCAAGATCACCACCACTTTCTAAGACACTAACATAAATAAGACCAAAATCAAGAAAAGAACTGAGATTTCCAATGCCATACTTGTTTAACATCTTGTCGAACAATCTCATGTCGATCATAAGGGTTTCTCAACATGCTCTGAAAAATGAAGAAATCAAGAAAAAATAAATAAATACACAGATCAAGAAAATACAAATGAAGTGAACACATATAGCTTTAAAAAAAAGAAGAAGAGATAAGAGGGTAATGCATCGAAGATCAAAATACCGCAGCCTCATTGTGACAATGGCGACAAGAGAAGACCTCGTAGCAACAAGGAGCTCGAATCCTGCATCTCCTCCTATAATGCTTGCATCTACCAGAACAATAACCCAGAAAAGAAAGAGAAACCTCTTCAGTCATACATCAAGAAAGCAACGTAAATCACCGTAGAACAAAACACAGGAAAAATGGAAAACATACCCGTATCCCATCTTCCCAAACTGGAGGCGTTCATTGGCTGAACAGGCTTCCATGAGTATTTGAAAGAATTATCTGCAAAAAGCCCCAGAGAGAAAGAATTTCCCGATTTGGGAAGATGGAGTTAGTTTTGGTGGGTTGTCCCAAACTCCCAATCCTCAGAATATAAAAAGAAATAATAAATCCTCCATACAAAGATATCACGAACCAACGCATCATTTACAAAATTACATGTTGCACTTGCACGCAACCCTCTTTCTACAACCGCAATATCTTATATTTGGAGCTAATATTATAATAGCAACAATGCTCCTGAAATGAGAGAGGATAAGGTGTGTCATGGGTGGGTGACTGTGTGGGGAGTGGTGACAGCACAGGACTGGTGACTTTGAGAGAAAGTGACCAGGCGCCGCAAAGTTGACGAATGGAGTTTCAGAAAGCTAAATTCTTTATTGCATTTTAACAAAGAGATACAAGACGCAATAACTCCAAACCTTAATAACACCCCACTTGAGAATTGAGATGACCCTGTATGAAAAAACAAATTAAAAAACAAAGAACCCCCAAGCCCCAAGTTGAAACTGAATGGGGAGATAAATCCAACAAAGAAACGGTGAAAATATTCATGGTGGCAAATTGGAAATGCGCAAAGATGGTTACTTTCTTCAACAAAAATCCTTGATTGTTATGCACAATTGAAAGGCTAGAGCAGGGGAGGGGAAAAAATCGTCAACTTTGAATCACTGGGTTGCTTTATATACATGTGACGTCATTAGATCCAGAGGATTCCACGACTTGTATTCCTTTCTTGTACATTCTTCCAGTTCCAGTGTGGGGTAGTGTGGGTCTGGATATTCACACCATCAATATTGGAGAAGGTACCAAAATTTTAGGTTTTTTTTTATTAACTAGTATTTAAAAATATTAATTTGTTAGTTGATTTTAATTTTTTAATTAAGAAATATTAATTATTTTATTAATTATAAATATTAATTATTTTTATTAATTAATTAAATTAAATCAATATTTTTATAAATAAATTTTTTTTATATTTTAATAATTATAACTATAACAGTGCTCAGAAGTATGGAGGTGAATGATTCGTTGCTTCCATGCTTTGAATTCTTTGAAAAGGCAAATTAAGCCGTAGAGGGCTCTGTGCATTTTCAGTTGAACTTAAAAATGGATCCTGAGATGCATACAAAGATCAAGTTGCTACACCAATATTTTATCTCACTTTTCAGATCAGATCCTCGCATGAATTGCAACTTACCTTGAATTTGCTCGTTTCTCTTTTTTTTTTTTCCCCCTTTTTATGGTTATACTGATGTGTCTAATTAAGTAAAAATTTAATTTTGAATTTAATTTTCATTTAATTTTTAGAATTAAAGAATAACTATTTAAAAAAAAAAAAAAAAGCTTGTTAGCATTCTATTAGAAAATGCTCATTTAGGTGCTTAGAAAATTGGAGTTCCAAAGAAGTAGAGGAACTTTTTTGGTCCTAATCCAACGATTATGGGAGGAAATAAACATCAAGAATTGGTGGTAAAAGCGAATCGAAGAGCTTTTATTTTATATTTTTACTTCAAAACTTTGGCATTTATCCGTAAAGAGATATTTGTTTTAACTTATTAAAAATAATTATTAACAAATGATTTTAATTAAATAAATTAAATATTTTAAATTATAAATATCAATAATTATCAATTATCCAACATCAACTATTAATTATTAACTATTAACTGTTTCAAAAAAATTAATCTAAACAACTTAATAAATGTTTGCACCTTGACCTGGCTTTAAAAGTAACAAAACCAAACAAACTAATTATTGGGTCTTTTTTTCTTTTTTTCTTGGACTCGAGTTTTTTTTCCTTTTTATCTCTCTCATTTTAATCTTGGGTTTTCAATTATTTTTTCCATAAAACCTTAGCTTGGGCCCTTTATTTTTCAATTTTTTGGTGGCCATGCCCAACCATGATAAAACATAGTTCCACCATTGCTTAATTCTAAATCAAAGTTTACTTTAGCAAATGTTACTAATTCACTAAACCTTTAAATATTATTAATAAATCATAAAAGAATCAAGAGAACTATATATCTTATAAAATTGTTATCTAATGGAGCTTTCCATTGCACACAGCAACGCCACCTATAATATTATTTGCCGTTTCTAGGTGCTCAATTTTCTTTTCCTACGTGCTTGATGAGCTATAATAATAGGTTATAACCGAAGAATAATTCTTCAATTTTCCTAGTCATTTCCCCCCATAAATTAAAGTGTGGTAAAAATTTACTATTATTGTTACAAGTGCTATTGAAGGTTGTTTACTAAAGAAACTAATGCCTAAAAATATACTTTCTTTTGTTTGCCAAACAACACAAACCCATCTCAGCCTCCAAAACCCAACAGAAAAAACGGTCATCAGATAACCAACCTCCCGAGACAACAACAGGGCCAGTACAAAAGGGGATAGCCTCTCTTTCCTCCCTGCATTCCGAAGATTCAGAAAGATTTCAAAGATGGGTTGTGGTGAATCCAAGCACCAAGTTGCTGATGGAAACACCATGGCCCGGAGGAAATCAAGTATTATATCTAGGTGGAACAGAGGCCGGGAAACCCCACCAGAAACAAGCACAAATAAAGACACAACATCCTCGCCGGAGCAAAATAAATCTGGAGGAGGGGCTGAGAATGTGAAAACAGAAACGGATGGTAGCAAAACAAGCTCATTGATAGAACAGAAAGGAGGAGAAGAGGTCAAGAATGCAGATGGGGTCAAAAGTGCTGAAGCAAAAACAGAGGAGAAAGGTGGGGATGTCAAGAGTGATTCTTCGGTAGATGTGGTGGAATTGAAGGAAGGAGATGAGAAGAGCAATGTTGTGGAAGCTGCTGAGGAAAAATCTGAAGATGGAAAAGAGTGTTTGGCTAATGAGAAAGTGAAGGAAACAGAAGCAGTGGACGCCATCGAAGCAGAGAAGCCTGTAATTGCTGAGGAAGATACCTCGGTGAAGGAAACAGAAGCCAATGTTGAAGCAGCAGAGCCTGAAAAAGTGGAGGAAGCTAAGTTGGTCGAGGAAACAGAAGCAGTGGAATCCGTTGAAGCAGATAGCCTGGTCAAGGAAACAGAGCCTGAAATTGTGAAGGAAGAAAACTTGATGAAAGAAAGGGAAGCAGAGGTTTCAAAGAACCCAACTGGAGAACAGGATTTGACTGAGAACAAGGTACTTTAACATTCAAATTCATTTGCTTAGTTGCTTCCATATTGATTTTATCTCACTAGAACTGAATCGAATTGTCGAGAAAATAAGAATAACTGAAGTGTCTTCTTTTTTGTCAGGAGGAGACACCTGCTGGTTCAGCAACAAAGGAACCCTGAAGCTTGTCCTGCATTTAATATCTGTTCATCATAGTGTATTGTTTTTCATTTCTATTTATGTACTGAAATTATGATGATTCTCTGAACCCACAATCATGGAAAAAATATAAGGGTTGAGGGATCTAGGGGGAACATCAAAAGTAAGTACAATGTGTTTGTTTCATGGTATAATATATATGGCTTTTGACAATTTCTCTGTTTGGTGATGAATGGTTCTAACTCAATATTAATAAGAAAAGTAAAAATGAAGAAATCACGTTAGGAGTGATTATAAAATTATTTAAATACTAAAAAAAATAAAGATATCTTATATATTAATTTATTAAAGATATTTTAATCATTTCATTAACACTCTTAAAATTTTAATTACCAAGATGTTATGATTTTTCTCAATCTTTTTTTCAAGTTGCAGAAGTCTGAACTGAAAATTTGAGGAAACCATGAAAAATAACAATGTCAGACACAGAAAGTAAATACCAGGGGTAATGCTGTATTAACTTGGTGGAGATTTTTCCTTTTGATTCCTCAAAAATGGATTGATTGACTGAGGAGAAATATAGAGAACAGATTAACAGAAGAAGAATTTAAAGGTCAGACCCAATAATCCCATGAATGTGGTAAGGATGAATGTGCTACATGCGTAACGAAGGTTTCTCCCACCTTTTTTGAGAGATTTGAAACATCAGGTTGTTTGTGTAATACAACGGAAATAATCTTGGTTGCATTACGCATGGCCAGTGTTTGTTTATTTGAGGATGTACAACAATTTAATAGCTATATACACAATTTCCTTACAGCCAGAACCACCGCAGCATCATTCTCTGGATGTCAACTTTTTACGTTGTGTCAGTTGAGGAATGAGAAGCAGCTTCCTTGGTAAAAATCCGTTACATTTCAATGATCATGCAAGAGAAATCACACCATCAGCTTACGTGCTAAATGTGATTACTCCCCTCACTGGATTGTGTTTTCATCTTCAGAATTGGAGTGGCTGGATCTTTAGACAAAATGAGATTTCCTTGGAGATCTGTTTTGCCATATTCCGCTACAAGAGGATCACTAACAATTCTGCATGATCTCCATGTCTCACACATTAATTCAACACCATAATAAACTAGATGGTCTGAGATGCTGTTCCCTGTCACCGACCTGAAACCAAATGTCAGGAAGTATAAGAGTTCACAGCAGCCTCGAGTGGCAAACACTTCCTTTTTACCCAAGAAAATGGGGGGAAGACACAATTACAATCTCAACCAATGACCTAATTTCACATTCTCATAATTTTGAGTAAATTTATATCATCATCATGTCAATGAAATCAAAACTTAAATTTTCACTTTTCTGAAATTTAATAGATGCTTAAGCTTGCACAATATTTGATTTAGTATAAACTGTGAATAAAATCCCTTCTTTTTGAAAAAAAAAAAAAAAAAATCAGATACAAGGATAGTCTTACCTACTACAAGTTGGGTCTTCGCCAGATTTGTCACAAATCTTCTCAACTTCATAAACCAGACTTTCCAATCCAATATTATACAGCCACACCTACAAAAGGAATAATGCTATCACTGAAGCCACTATCAAACAGACATTCAAGATAATCCTGTTTTGAGTACACTATATTAAATGTTATCTAGTTACAAGGATGGGGTGCTTGTATGTGTCTAGGTACCAGGATACCAAGAATGTCTACCCTTGCTCATGATAAGAGAAAACTATGCCACATAGAGCTATGTAATATCAAAGTTGCAGTTCTGCTAGTAAAGTCAAAGATATTTACATAGGAAGCAAACATTACCTCTCTAGGAAAGTGGTGGTATGTCTTTTGTGGAAAGTAAGAATAGTATGGAGGCAAGTGAGGGACAATATCATGATCATTAGTGACACGAATTGTATTGGGAACAAGTTGTCTATAGTAAGATGCAAATGCTGCATTGCCTATTCGAGGCTGTCCAAATGTCATGACCTGAACATTCTTGGCTTCATGGTTAACCTGATAACAGAAAAATTATATGTTTCAATATGACTCTGACAAAGTAAACAATAAAGTGGCCAGAATTCAACTAAGAAGTTAATTATTAACACTCCACACAATTTTAATTCCATGGAGCAATTGCAAAGATCTATAAATCGACAAATAACACAATAAATGGCACCAGTTGTACAAAGATTCAAGACAAGAGATTACTGTTAGATCAAGTCCACAAAAGGCTGCCATAGCCCCTCCCATTGAATGTCCTGTTGCCATGATGTCTATGTCTCCATAAATTTCCTTTGCCTGTTTAACAGCATTTAAAATTGCAGGACGCAGGGTTGTATTGTGGTAAGCAAAATAAAACCCATGGTGCACCTGAAAGAGAGCAAAAGGATTAAAGGTGGACATCATTCACTCAAACATAAACAATTTATTTATTCACAAAGACTTCTTTGCTAGACCCACCATTGCATCAGGCATGCCAGGGTAATTTAAATCTAGTTGTTTCCAGAACAAGTCTTCAATCCAATTCTGTATGCTGTGTACACAGAATTAATCAATTAATAGAAATCAAGGATATTAAGATCAATGTTTAAGAAGAATTCTTTAGTTCTGGATTGACTGTTATCATTATGTCTTTCTGTGCCATGAATCATCGTGTTAGAGCATGTCACAAACCAGCATAGCTCCTTTTCGTTGTTCATCCCAAAATCTGGTTTCAAAATACTGTCCAACAGAAATTACAAAAATATATAGCAGTGAAGTATTAGTACCTGTGTTCCTGGGTTCCTCTGAAGGCAATAACAATGGCATTGGGATCCCTTGCCACTCCAACAAATGCCTAGCATAAGATAGCCATTATCATGTTAGTTATTATAAAATAAGTATTCAAACCCGTTAAAGGATCGTGATACTATTTAAGGACAATTAAAAAAATGCCATGTGCAACTTAACCTTGAAATTCCTTTCATTTCAGACTACAACTCATTAATATTGGAGGACCATATCAAACCAGTTTGAAATTAGAGGGCTGCATTGCACATTGCATGAAAATGGGCCCCCTTTTTTTTAATTATCTTTATTGTTAATTAAATATGGAACGCATGACATGGGAAACAAACCTGTAAGCAATGTTGCACATCAACAACAAGATCTATAACTTCAAATCCCTGTTACCATTCAAAAGAGCATCAAAACAACTGGTTAGATCAGACAACTACTTGAACTTGGAATAAAGAAGATGGTACGAAATTAAGTACCGCAGTCAAACCATCACATCTTGGGCATGTCCAGGTAAACAGTTCGGTCAAATCTGACAGGTAAACCTGCAATTATAGAATTTTCCTGAGTTCCTAATTATTGATACTGAATCCCTCAACGGTATTTTTTTAGCACTTAAAGATGAAAACAAGAACAAGATGGATGAAGCATTATGATACTCCAATTGCAATAATTCAAAATTCACTGTTCATTACAATGCAATTCCATTGAAAAAAATTCTTACCGCGGAAGCATACTCCACCAAAATGGTACCCAGAGTGTGATTATAAACAGCAAGTTTATTATCCTCCCTGACCTTCAGCTCTGTGACAAGGAAAGAATGCCTCGTTAAGCACCAATCTTCCCCAAAAAACAACCCATTGAAATTGAAATAACGACAAATATGTGATGCTGAATGAATTTTTACAAACTAAAACTCCCCAGTACTTCACAATGCAAATGAATGATGACAAATAGCCACTTGCTTAATCTCTGTATCTATTACCACATAGAGAGACAAGGAGACAAATAACTCCTTTTTTACTAATGCATAAATGGGATCCCAGAAACATAAATTTCTTTATAATCTAGCACCTTCTTCCAAAATTTGATCTTAGCCTCAAATCAAACCAAAATCTTCCATCAATGTTTTAAACTAAGCTGGAGTTGACAAGCTAAATTTCACTCTAAAAGAAATTGTAATTGCAAGGACCCAGTTGAAATAAATACCTCTCGCAGAAGAAAACGCAATTAGACATGCCAAAATCCCCAGAATTAGCCAATTTCTTCCTCCCATTTCTGCAACAAAAACCCAATTAACAACAGAAAATACATAAAAAAAAAAAAATCAAAGCAAGTAATTGCATTACTCTAGGTTTTCAATTTCCAAATCAAGCACACAGCTTCCCAGCAGTTAAATTAAAATCAAGGAAAATTCAAAACAAATGACACATACCCAATGAGCCCGAATTCGGAGTTCCCGACTATGATACTATTGTATCGTTTTCCGGCGAATATACGGCTCCGGTTGGCTAAGACGAAACGTTTCGAGGTTTATTATAGCAGAAAATGGGTCAATCTTCAGATTGATTTGAGGTGGAGGAAGAAGATGAAAAAAATTGATAATAAAATTAAAATATATTAGTAAACGGTGACGGGACGAATTTCTTTTGGTCGGAATTGCCCCTCCGTTTAATTACTGTTTATGGTTTATTGTCTGAAATATTGGCAGTTAAGGGTGGGTGATATGGGAATTCGGTAAGGTCAACGAACGTGTGAGTCGGCACGTGTGTGTTTTGTTTTGGATTGGATTTGACGAGGTTGTTTTCAACGTGTTAACCTTCCCTTCTGGGATTTCTTTTGCTTTTCTTTTCTAAATTCTATTCTTATTTTTTTAACCACATAAAAATAAAAACAAAAAATATTTTAAGTTCAAGTTATATAATTTAAATTATTAAATAAAAAATAAATTTGTAATATTAAGAGTTGTTTTTTATTCAATAATTTTTTTTATAATTTAATATAATTTGATATATAAAGTAAGAAACTTTAAAAAATTTACTTATTTTGTTCATTTTTAATAAATTTAATTTAATTTATTTAATTTTTTAAATATAAAATTTAAATAAAAATTTAATAACTTATATCAATAACAATTAAAA
>BPVZ01000001.1:939131-958068 GCA_020521535.1 Rubroshorea leprosula | reverse complement strand
ATAGGTTTAGTGTTTGAATTTAGCTGAATGAGAGTTCGGCTCCCAGAGGACTTGAAAAAAATTCCCCATTCTCATTCTTCACAATTCCCGTGTTAAAAAAAAAAACTTAAAATAAACTAACATAATTTTTATAAACTCTTTTTAGTTATATGGTGATGTCTGGATAAAATATGCATTCATATGTTTTTTTTTTTTTTTTTTTTTTGTTATTTTCTCCTCGAGGAAGAAGGCTTCCGAGTCTAACACAGCTAAATTACGGCTTAGACCAACATAAGTATGGGCTGAATAAGACTAAATTACGGGCTTAGCTCAAGTGAAGTATCGGCTGAATTAGACTAATTACGGCTCAGCCCAACTTAGGGCTGAATAAGACTATTAGTCCTCACCGCACACATAAGAATGAGTTGGGCCAAGCCCAATACAAACCACAATATATTGGCGGGACTGTATCAGGAAAAACACGTTTATTGGCGGGAAATTGACCATTTGACGCTCAATCCATTTCCGAACCGCTGATCTCAAAACTCCAGAATCGAACGGTCGAAAAAAAAAAAAAAAATTCAACTCAGCAATCTTACTTCCCTCACTTCCATTTTTATTTCGAGCCTCACGCCTTCACCCTTGTTTCGAAACTACGAAGTCAGCCTCTCTTTATTTTTCTCGTTTCCTTCCCATTCCGTAACAGAGAGAAAAACAAAGAATAGAAAGAAAAGAAAACCCTCGATACGCGATGGCCAGATCCTCCAAGCGGCAGGTGTCCTCCGACGAGGCGCTTTCCGACGGTTCGAATTCTTCCGAAGAGGAGCCAGTCAATGACCAGATCAACGCCGATGAGGAAGATGAGGAGGAGATCGAAGCCGTCGCGCGCTCCGCCGACGAGGACGACGATGATGATGAGGATGCCGTCCCCGATGACAACGCTGATCAAGCCGATGAGGTAGGCTTTGCTTTTTCCCTCCTCACAGTTCAATTGCTGCTTTCTTTGGCTGGAGACTTGTCTTTGGTAGGATCTGGATTTTGCCTGTGGATTGTTGGTTAGGGTTTGATGGGAATCAGGAGGTAAATGAAGAAATTCGAAAGCCTTACTTAGGAGAAGCTAATTAGTTTTATGTGTTTGGTTGTTAGTGCTGGAAAAATTTAGTGCTAAATTACTCAGTAAAGATCTTGTTGCTAAGTTTTAATAGGCTGTCAATGGACTCGTTTCAACCTCAGTAGTTATTTTGAAGTTCTGAGTTCTGGAGGTTCAACTCTGAGGGCGTTCAATTCTGCATTTTCTATTTCTCACTTGTTTCTAATTCGTTCTTTATATGCAGGATGAGAACATTGGGGCTAATACAGAAATAAGCAAACGTGAGAGGGAAAGGCTTAAAGAACTTCAGAAAATAAAGAAACAGAAGATTCAGGAAATATTGGACACTCAGAATGCTGCCATTGATGCTGATATGGTAGGTGCTTTACATGGGAAAAATCATAGTATTTAAATTATTAGTTGTGCTCAAGGTGTGCTTTGGTTTTTTAATATGATGCTCTTTTTGATAGAATAATAAGGGAAAGGGCCGTTTGAAGTATCTTCTTCAGCAAACTGAGTTGTTTGCTCATTTTGCAAAAGGTGCCCAATCATCATCTCAAAAGAAGGCAAAGGGCAGGTAAGCATCTACCCATTCTTTTTGTCAAATTTATTATAAAAGATCATTTACCTTGCTTTTGTAATCTGATAAATTTGTTGGTTACAATGGATAAACATTGCTCTGTATTGGACCTTGCAATATGCTGTCTTTCCTTTGATCTTTGTTGCTTTAACATATTAAGTTTTAGATTTTGATATAAGTATAATCTTTTATGAGGTTATGGATGGACCATAAAAGTGGACAATAAGGAATGGTTTTAAGCAGTAACTCCTCATGCTACATCTAGTTGTCACTACTTGGCCCCACATGGTTGACGGGGCAGTTCTTAACTGGCTCTGCAGTTAAATATGAAACTCTCCAGTAATGACTTTCTCCACTTGTCTGATTTAGGGGCCGTCATGCCTCAAAAGTAACTGAAGAGGAAGAAGATGAAGAGTGCCTTAAGGAAGAAGAAGATGGTCTGTCTGGGGCAGGAAACACACGTCTTGTGACTCAACCTTCGTGTACGTGCTTAATACATTCTCTGCTTGGGATTTTCAGTTGGAGAACTCGATTTTAACTGCTGGAGTCATGTTTTGGTTGTTCTTTACTCTCTCCAGGTATTCAGGGAAAGATGAGAGACTACCAACTTGCTGGTTTGAACTGGCTCATACGGCTGTATGAGAATGGTATAAATGGAATTCTTGCAGATGAAATGGTATACACTCTAATGATGATTTTCTGGATCATCTCTTTTTAACTTGAATATCTCACTTTGGTTTTTGAGACCATGTTAAATCACATTCAATAATGTTATCAATTGCCACCTATTTTCTCCAGGGACTGGGTAAAACTTTGCAAACTATATCCTTGTTAGGCTACCTACATGAGTACAGAGGAATTACAGGCCCTCACATGGTAGTTGCTCCTAAATCAACCCTTGGTAACTGGATGAATGAAATTCGTCGTTTTTGCCCTGTTCTGCGTGCTGTAAAGTTTCTTGGGAATCCTGAAGAAAGAGTAAGTAAATAAAGCAAGCTTTAGTGATTAATTTGTATTCTCTGAGTCTCTGTTATCTTCATCATGATTTTTTTCCTAAACTCCTATACGTCTCCAGAGATATATCCGGGAGGAGTTACTAGTTGCTGGGAAGTTTGATGTTTGTGTTACAAGCTTTGAAATGGCCATCAAAGAGAAGTCTGCCTTACGCCGTTTTAGCTGGCGTTACATAATTATTGATGAAGCCCATCGAATAAAAAATGAGAATTCACTTCTTTCAAAAACAATGAGACTCTATAACACTAATTATCGCCTTCTTATCACGGGTACTCCGCTTCAGGTATGTATTTCATATAACTCACTGTGTAAATGGCACCAAGTTTTTCTATGGGCCTAGATTTAGTGTTGGCATGTATTGGTTTTTATCTTTGTTAGTTTTATTTTTTAGGAAGAAGCAAGCAGATACTGACCAGCTGCAAATGTAAATTCCAATTGCCATTTTCTCATTCAACTTTTATGATTAAGATCTTTGAAGGAATGGGAGTGGCATAAATAGGATCATGCTTTTTGGGTGGGATCGATTTTCTTTTCCAATTTTTGATGGTTTATTCTTTCATTTGTTTGTCTGTTTCGACTTGACCAAGGCTTTGTTGAGAATAGCTATTTGAAATTTTTTTCTGCTTTTTCCTAAATCATTTTACTATACCGATTCATTTGCTATTCTTGGTACACATCATTGGGCAGAATAACCTCCATGAGCTTTGGTCCCTTCTCAACTTTTTACTACCGGAGATTTTCAGTTCAGCTGAAACCTTTGATGAGTGGTTCCAGATTTCTGGTGAAAATGATCAGCAGGAAGTCGTTCAACAACTTCACAAGGTAAATTAGAATCTTTTCTCTTGTCAGTGGAAGTTATGATCTCATTTTTAATTCTGAGATTAATATTCTATCTCTGAATCTGGTAGGTTCTTCGGCCATTTCTTCTTCGTAGATTGAAGTCAGATGTTGAGAAAGGTTTGCCCCCAAAAAAGGAAACAATACTTAAAGTGGGCATGTCCCAGATGCAGAAACAATATTATAGGGCTTTACTTCAGAAAGATCTTGAAGTTGTTAATGCTGGTGGAGAGCGCAAGCGTCTCCTGAACATAGCTATGCAGCTGCGTAAATGCTGTAATCATCCATATCTTTTCCAAGGTGCTGAACCTGGACCTCCATATACCACAGGAGAGCATCTTATAACAAATGCTGGTAAGTTAACTCAGAATTTATTAATTTCTTTGGTATTGGTAAGATTGTCCATCATTATCATGTCCTTCCTGATTTTTGTTGCAGGTAAAATGGTTCTGTTGGATAAGCTACTTCCAAAACTGAAAGAGCGTGATTCTAGAGTCCTAATATTTTCACAGGTACGTTGAGGATTGCATAGAATCTTTTTTTCCTTCTTTGTCTATAGTAATCTGTGTTGCATATTTCAAAATGTCTCAGTTATTGAAATATATACCTCTTAACAGTAATTTCATATTTTACTTTTATGATGCACAATATTACGTGTCATTTCTCTTTCTTTCTGCTCCCAAGTTTACCTGTTTTTGACTTTGTTGTTGTGACTGATTTATTCAGATGACAAGGCTGCTTGATATTCTTGAAGACTATTTAATGTTTCGTGGGTACCAGTATTGCCGAATTGATGGAAACACTGGTGGAGAAGATCGTGATGCTTCCATTGAAGCCTTCAATAAGCCAGGCAGTGAGAAATTTGTTTTCTTGTTATCTACCAGGGCTGGAGGCCTTGGTATTAATCTTGCAACAGCAGATGTAGTTATCCTTTATGATAGTGATTGGTAAGCTTCTTCCTATATTTTCTTAGTTATTGTTTGTGATTCTTCTTTGGATGGGTATGCTAAGGAAATTTTGTAGGAATCCGCAAGTTGATTTGCAAGCCCAGGATCGTGCTCACAGGATTGGTCAAAAGAAAGAAGTTCAAGTGTTCCGGTTTTGCACAGAGGTTTTGAAATTCTCTTTATCTACTAGTTCAGGAGCTACATTATGCTATTGTAAATTCTGATTTTGATTGGTTTTGAACAGTATACCATTGAAGAAAAAGTGATTGAGAGGGCTTATAAAAAGCTTGCATTGGATGCTCTGGTGATTCAACAAGGACGATTGGCAGAGCAGAAAAGTGAGTGGTTTCTGTGATTCGAGTTTGTTCTGAGATGCTGATCTTCTGTATGTTATTGCATATAACACTTCAATGTTTTCTTGTTTCCTTCAGCTGTTAATAAAGATGAGTTGCTTCAAATGGTGAGGTTTGGTGCTGAAATGGTCTTCAGTTCCAAGGATAGCACAATTACTGATGAAGACATTGATAGAATCATTGCTAAAGGAGAAGCTGCGACAGCTGAACTTGATGCCAAAATGAAGAAATTTACAGAAGATGCAATCAAGTTTAAGATGGATGATAGTATGCCCTACTAATTTTTCTTTTTATATACATTTATATATTTTGTTTTTGAGAAGATATGTTATTTTAACTGCTGTTATTGTTTCATTGATTTGCAGCTGCTGAGTTGTATGATTTTGATGATGAGAAGGTAAAGAATTTGTTTTATCTGCTGTTTCCAAGCTACTGTGTCTTCTTTTCTTCCAAACATGACCTCAGTTATGTTTTCTATTTAATTTTCTTAACGTAGGATGAGAACAAGTTTGATTTTAAAAAAATTGTCAGTGAGAACTGGATTGAACCTCCCAAAAGAGAGCGAAAGCGCAAGTAAGGCTAATTTCTCTATTTCAATTAGTTGTGCATTCTGCCTTTTCTATGATTATATAATGTGTTTTCTCCTTCCAATAAACCAGTTACTCAGAATCTGAATACTTCAAACAAACAATGCGCCAAGGTGGTCCAACAAAACCAAAGGAGCCTCGAATTCCTCGCATGCCCCAATTGTAAGCCCTTTGTTGACTTGATTGTTTTTTTTTTTTTTATCAGTATGTCTTGTAAGATATGTTGAGATTAAACTCTTGCCTTTTTGCAGGCATGATTTCCAGTTTTTTAACACTCAGAGGTTGAGTGAGTTGTATGAAAAAGAAGTGCGCTATCTCATGGTATGCATGCTCTATATAAACTTTTATGTTTCTGCTCCTGTCTTTCTCTTAGTGTTGGTTTGAGGTATTTCATACTCATTTATTCTTTTATTGTAATCTCAGCAAACACATCAGAAGAATCAAATAAAGGACTCAATTGATGTTGATGAACCTGAAGGTATTATAGTTTTCCCCATATGATGTGATTAATTGTGTTCTCTGTCTTCTTTGCCTCCTAATGACTGACTTTGCTTTATCTAGAAGGGGGAGATCCATTGACTGCTGAAGAGTTGGAAGAAAAGGATAGATTATTAGAAGAGGTGATTGAAACTTCTTTATGTGTATTGTATGGTTCATTTGTAATTACGTTTTAATTACTGGCTGCTTTGCTTACAGTTTTGGTTATTGATGATCTGTTTTAGGGATTTTCTTCATGGAGTAGAAGAGACTTCAATACTTTTATCAGGGCTTGTGAGAAGTATGGGCGAAATGATATAAAGAGTATTGCTGCAGAAATGGAAGGGAAGATAGAAGAAGAAGTTGAACGATATGCTAAAGTTTTTAAAGAAAGATACAAGGAGTTGAATGGTAAGTAATCTCCAATACCCTTTTTTTTTTTTTTGAACTGGGCTATGCTTTCTTTTTGGGTTGAAACTGGTACACCAGTAGGCTTGATGTGGTGGGTATTGTAGGTTCAAGGAATTTGTTTTAGTGGTTGATTGTTTGGATTGGATTCTCTTAATTCTATTTGACACTCATATATTTAAGGTTCATGGCCCTATCTGCAGATTATGATAGGATTATTAAGAACATTGAAAGAGGGGAGGCAAGAATTTCTAGAAAAGATGAGATTATGAAAGCGATTGGGAAGAAGTTGGATCGCTACAAGAATCCATGGCTGGAACTAAAGATCCAATATGGTCAGAACAAAGGGAAGTTGTATAATGAAGAATGTGATCGTTTCATGGTATGTTACCCTTTGATCTTCTCTGCCTCTCATTGAAACTGCTGTTTCAATCTCTCTCCTTTTTGTTTGGGTGAAATTCATGCAATGTTTCAATCTGTTATGATATTCATTTCTTGAATCATGTTGCAGATATGCATGGTTCACAAGCTTGGGTATGGGAACTGGGATGAGCTGAAGGCAGCATTCCGCACATCTCCATTGTTTCGGTTTGACTGGTTTGTGAAGTCTCGCACAACACAAGAGCTTGCGAGGAGATGTGATACACTTATACGGTTGGTGGAGAAGGAAAACCAAGAATATGACGAGAGGGAGCGACAGGCCCGAAAAGAGAAGAAACTTGCCAAGGTTCTGCATATGTTCTCTCTCAGCACTCATAATCAAGATGCCAAATGCATGCATGCATGCCTTGACACAATACTGGATGAATTGTCATTCTTCATCTTGTGTTGCCATTTCATTGAGTGTGTGTGGTTTATTACTATAATTATTTAACTTTCATTGGATATTTATTTGGCATTTTACATTCCAGGGTTCGACCCCATCAAAGCGAAGTGGTGGAAGGCAGCAGCCAACAGAGAGTCCTAGTCAACTAAAGAAGCGGAAACAATTATCAATGGATGATTACATTAGCTCGGTTAGTTTCTGATTTAAACGTTTGAATTTTATGATAATTCTATCTCTCATATCGCATTTCCTGACTTTTAATTTTTCTTCTTAAAGGGAAAAAGGAGGAAGTAACAATTGCAAACTACAATTTTGGATGGAAGCCTACGATATTTTGGTATGGCATATAAGTATCTTGGTCCGAGTAGGGTGTAGTTTGCATGTTGGAATATGCTATAAAACCCAATGTCATTTGATATGGCAACTGATAGATTGTCGTTACCACTTGGAATGGCTAAAATCATGCATTAGATTTTGTAAGTTGTATAAATGAGTGTATTTAGGGATATTAAGCTACAATTCTTAGAAGTGCTTTATTACTTAATATTTAATTAACTATTTATTTTGGCTACTCAGGCTCTAATTTTAGAGCATTTGTACTGGCTTTGTTTTGGTTATTGTGGGAATATGGAGTCAGCAAGTGCCCAACAGTTTTAGGCTTCAACTTCCCTTCTTACACACAAAATAAGTTACAGGGCGAGGAAAATCTTTCACCAGCGAACTCAATTCAGGGGTACTCTGGATACCACCAAAGAGAAATAATTTATAAGGAACAACAAAAATGCGATAGCAGATGACAAATGATATAATGAAACCTCTTCCTATATGCCGACAATATCAGAGATGACACATAACTCGTAAATTCATACTGTACCACTACCAGCACAAAGATATGTAACAGCAATGTCGAATGGAGACAGCCACATAAATCCCACTAAGTTTCCCCCAACATATAGAACAAATTATGGGGCAAAAATCAGATACCTTCCCCAGATTTTCCCTGTGACAAGAATCTAAGAAAAACCCTACATACATAATAAACACTATATGTTTCATACAACATTAGCCAAGTGGAATTTACCTGCTTATATGCCTCAAAAATCAACCACAACGGCTCCCCATCCTTCTTTAACTTTGTCTTCTTCCTTCAACCACATAGTTGAAGCATTCAGCTCATACTCAAAACTACAATAACGATACAGGACTAGCAACAAGTCAACGTTGGATGGATAGATGATAGGACTCTTTATTCCCACTGTGGAAATGGAAACAGAGACAGTAAAGCATGGTGTATTTTCAATGTTTCTTCTTTTCCATGATGCTGACCCTTAGTATGATACAACACTTATACCCTTATGTTCGAAACGACATGGATTGATGTTGCAGCAGAATCAATCATTTGTACCATCAAAGCTACCCACAGCATTTGCTCGTTTCTTCTCCCTCCAGTTCTCACCCCATACTTTTGCCTCAGCAACAGCACGTTCTCTGTCGAGATCATGATTCCTTGGAGTTTCCCTTGCCCTTGCAATGTTCTGAGGGCTATCTCTTTGAGATTCCTGTCGTTCTAAATCATCCCAACCCCATCTCCTCCCAGACCTACCTCCAGTTTCACTCCTGCCTAGCTCTGCACCAGTACTCAATTCCCTAACATGATGATCCCTCTTCCTGTAATCGGGTGAATTTTTATGGATGGAGGGGGATCCATGCCGTCTCCCACGTCCAGGCTCATCTGGGCTGTCCAGCCCATCTGCCATACTTCTCTGATCATCCTTCATTCTTGGAGTAGATGGTCCAACTCGGTTACTATGGCTGCTCAGTGCATTTGGATCATAGGTTTGGGAGGCTAAATATGTGAGGGCTGTCACAACATCACCTATTAGAGGCCTTGTAGCAGCCTGTTCCTGCAAACACATGGCTGCAACTGCAAGGGCTTGGTATAATCCTCGCATAGGGTACCGACCTTGCAGCAAAGGATCAGCCATTTTTGGAAACTTTCTGCGATCCTTGAAAAGTGGACGTGCCTACAAACCCCAACCATCACAAAATAAAAGACAAGGGAAAGCTTCTTCTTGTCATGTCAATGCATTAGAAGAAAATAGAAGAAAACTAAACCAGATAGTGTGCAACCAGAAGAATTTTGAAAGAAACCTCCCAAAACACAATATTGAAAAGTTGAAAGCAAACAATACTTACCCATGCAACAAGATTGTGCTCTCCATGAGCCCGGGTATTATCAATGGCCTTGCGGCCTGTGATAAGCTCAAGAAAAACAACTCCAAAACTGTAAACATCAGATTTAAGGGTAAGTTGGCCAGTCATTGCATATTCTGGAGCACAATAACCATATGTACCCATCACTCGAGTGGAGACATGGGTTTTGTCACCAACAGGACCCAATTTTGCAAGACCAAAATCCGATAGCTTTGGGTGATAGTCTACATCAAGAAGGATGTTGGAAGATTTTAAGTCCCTATAAATTACAGGAGGATTAGCTTTATCATGCAAGTACTCCAATCCCTTGGCTGCACCAGCTGCAATTTTCATTCTTGTATTCCAGTCCAGGGGCTCCTTGTCTGGTGGAAGATCTGACAAACATTCGAAAAAAGAGTAATCAACATGCTAATATCTAGTTCAGCCTTTCATATGCATGCTTCTAGTGAAAACTTCAAAAATTGTAAATTGACATCACTTAAAACCCACATTCAACTAGCACCTTTCAAATGTTGAATTCAATAGTGATAACATAATTAGTTATAGTATCATTTATTTATGGTTAAATAAGCTGCAAAAAGGAAAGTTCATTTTTTTAACTGAAATACAACAGGTAAAGTTTTTGATTCAGATCTTCGCCCATTCACATACATGCACATAGCTGTGCATGCATACCTCTCATAATAATTGGCGTCGAAGTAATATGTTATATAGTATTGAATTACTAATTTCATTTATACTAGGAGAATTATGTCTAAATGTTAGACTTTCAAAAAGAAAGAACTATAACAAAAATGCTTTTGTGAATCAGCTTGTTTATCATCATAGCCACCAAGACAAGACTTACAAATAGCTGCCTAGGAAACTAACTTGAGAACTGTCATGCTCATCTAATTAGACATTTATTGATATATTCAACATAGTTGTAAGAAGAGAGAGATCTAACTATTGCAAAGAAATATGGTTGAAGACATCTAGAAAGGTACAAGATAAGAAGAATACTAGCCCCAGCTAATAAGGAGAGTTCCATATCAACCATGAAAATATATCCAAGGTATCATTCAGATGTTTGGTCTTATGGATGACCCAGAAGATGTAGATGAATTTTAGAGTCTTAGATGTTTTCAACTGATGACCAATGACATTAAAAATTAAAAGATTATCTCACAATCAGTATTACAATGCATTCATCAAAATGTTAATTGGTTTGAAACTGATCACCAATAAAGAATTTCAATTATCCAATGTATTTATATCATGAGACAGAACTCTATGCATGTGCCAAAACCTTTAACTGCCATTCTAAGAAAATTTGCACCAAACGAATATTCCTTGGCTTCCTTACCAGTTTTGGAGCACAAAATGTTGGAGAAGAAGAGTCAACAAACAAAATATTGTAGCAGCTTCTTGGACTGGAAAGTAAGAATAACATGAAACTAAAAATGTTGGGAACAACATTTCATGCAGCAATATGAGAACCTGACTAACCCAAGTGCATATTCCAAGACTAGCACATGCATTCAACTTAACATATAGAAAATGTATGATGTTAATTGTGAAAATCCAAGCATTACCGTGTGAGTACCAATGGTATTCATAAGCCCAACTATTGGACCAAATTGTACCAACAACATTGATGTCAAATTTAACAATTGCCCCTGAAGTTGATTATTATGTATTTATTTAACCTTATCAACAGCTTAGCAAGCTATTTGGTTTATAATTCAACTTACCAACTGACCACTATTACTAAAACTGTACTGCAGGAGGACTGCCTAAGAGTACAACGATGCTAAATAAAAGTACTTCTTCCCTAATCTGTAATACCAAAACAAGTTCAATTAATAAGACCTAAGTCAACCAGTAAAAAGTCTTATGAAACCCAACATAACAGAGACAATTATCTTAATTATCACATCAGGGCTTTCTAACAGTACTGTGCCCCAAGACACATCTTTTAACTTCTCTCATGTTGGAGCTCAGAAGGATATTCAGTTAAGGTGAATTTCACCCCTTTCTGTTAGGACTAATCAACATCTTAATGCCTTGTCATTAATAGCTTTAGTTTTGTGTCCAATCTGATATTACTTGAATAGGGCCAAAAACTTTATTTGCAAACTGTATTCATCTCTAAACCTCTTTTAATTATGGTTTTCTTTAAACAAAGTTCAATGTGGTTTGATATGATACTCACAGTGCATGATTCTATGTTTTACACTTGGAATCTTCACTTAAAGATTGACAGGAAATTTCAAAATCCTTGCTTGTTTTCTATTTTGAATAGGGATATATTTAATTCCCTGAATTATTTCCTAAAAATTTCACAATCTGGAAGCTATATATGCCTATAAACAACTGTAGATCATTTTACTAGTTTAATTGTAACCCAACATTGCTTTATCTCATAGAAAAGAATACATAAGGTTGCCGAACACCTCAAAGTATGGTTTCCATGAATCTCTTAAAATATAAGGACATGTACTATGTTCAAGGTTACACATGGGTACTATTGGTCTTGTGATTCTTACTCATTGAAACCCCCTCACCCTACAGCAAAGACCTGATAGAATGAATTATTGTCAAGCTATCAGCATTACATGCTGCTTCACATACTTGCCTTTCAGACCCACTCAACTGAAATCTTGGTGCTAATGTATAGAATACAACTGATTCTCATGAGCAGTACACAATGCATGAGGACCTGAAATATTTTGAAACAACAAAATGGTGGCAGTTTCTGTAGTCATGAACTACTGCTTGAAGTGTCATAATTCAATTTTAACCTTAAAATGAACAAATACTTGCTTACCATCATAAAAAGCTAAAAAAAGGCCATGGAAAAAATAAATAAAATATCCATTTAACAGAAACTTGTGGTAGTACTAAAAGGTAATTTTGGGGTGTAATTTAGTTTTCAAGAAGAGAGCACAATCAAGCTATACACAAGACTAGATGAACAAGAGTATGGGCAATTTACCATGTAAGTGATCCTCCAAGGAACCTAAAGGCATAAACTCATATACAAGGAGGCGTTGGTCACCATCAGCACAATAACCAATCAAGTTGACGAGGTTTGGATGGTGTAACAGGCTAAGCATTAGAACTTCAACCAGAAATTCTCTATTTCCTTGAAGGCCATTGCGGTCAAGTTGTTTCACTGCAACAACCTGTGAACAATAAAAAATAGACAATCAAAAAAAAATTATGAATTAATAGATGGAACTCAATGATAGGCATTCTTCATAACTGCAATTCTCAATAATTAATAAAAGAAAAAAAAAAAAAAAAAACACAATGCAGAAAATTTTAATATCAGAAAGATCCTACATGTAGCAGACAACATAGATGTGCATAAAAATTCAGTATCACTGAAATCTATTTCAAGCATTCACAGTCACAGGCACAGCTTACTTGTCCTGTACTCTCCAAGCGACCCTTGTAAACACGTCCAAATCCACCTTCACCTAATAGGCATTCTGGCCTAAAGTTCTTAGTTGCTGCAGCAAGCTCTCGAAATGTAAATGTTTGTGCAGCAATATGTGCTGTTGGTTCTTTGGGAAGTGCAGGTTCTTTCTTAGGATCCGAGCTGCTTCGAGATTTTGATTTGTCTGTTAAAAGAGCCATATCATAAAAATTAGAAAGGCTAAAAAGGAAGGAATGGAGAAGAGGAAAACAATATAATTTGATTCAAAAGATTGCAAGACCTAGAAGATAACTTCCTGCAACAGCAAAATATATTTCAATACTATACAAGACTTGTCTTGTGTTTGCTTGTGTGTAAGATTGCTATAAACCAAATTACCTACTCTCTGTCAAGATAAGCCCTAATTGTACAGTTCACACTGAATAAAACAATGCAAAATTTATCACTTGACACTACAATCTCCACTGTACTTGAGAGCCAGAAATGTCGCAGATGGATTTTCATCCTTCCATTCCACTATAGTCGAGATTTTTTTTGCCAAGCACTCTATTCCAGACTGGCATTTAACTTTCCAAATTATCACATGAAATGTACTTATTAGCATTTAATTCTGCACAAACCTGACATTAATGATTAAACCAGAAATGCAAACAAAAGAAAGCAAGATAACTGGAGCTCACAAAACTAAAAACAGATCTCCTCAATAATTATTTTCCTGCCTCATCATGATAAAATTCAAACATAATTACCAACAAAAACAACCATCCAACTAGCATGTCTTCAATAAACTACAACTCTCAAAGCTACAAAACTATACTTCAACGGACCACTGAAATTGATTATATAACCAAAAGACCACAAATGCAACAGATCGCACAAATACCAAATTCCTACAGTTAACTATCAACAAAACAAAAGAAACGACCTCACAATTCAATATACCTAGTTCATCAGAATAACCAATTAAACAAAACCAATTGCCTAAAAACATAGACTTTTACCTGAACTAACTCCGTTGAGATGGTGAGGCTGAGTCACTGAGCCATCTTTAGCTGAATCCTTATTGCTCACTTCCTTCACAGCTCCTCCACTACCACTACCGTCCTTGTTCGATGATCGCAAACAAGGAAAACACCCATCCATATCAAATCCGACCAAATCGAACCAAACCTACAAAATCCCAATTCAAAGAAACAAACTTCAACACAAACCCTCCTAGGAAATCCTCCCCTCCATCTTCACTCCCTCACACACACACACCCCCCAACTGAAAATTCCCACCAAAATCCACTCTTTCAGCTCTTCCTCTCCCTCGAGCTTAACTCTCTAGGATCCTCTGTGCCCATTAACGAGAAAGATCGGACCATAGAGCAGATCAACAAATCGAAGAAAACACTGCTGTGCAGAAAGAAGAGAGAGTAAAGAAAGACTACCAAAGAGAAGCAGAGAAAACAAAAAGAATAAATAATTAATTACATGGAAAAAAGAAAGGAAGAAGAGAAATTTTAAATGGCAAAGACAACGCATGAGATGTTTTTATTACACTTTTTAAATATTAATTATTACAATATAAAAATTAAAAAGGTGGTGTTATAAAAATAATTATTTTATTTTATTTTTTAATATAATTTTTATATGTAATTAAATTAGTAAATGTATTTAATATTATATATTTTATATAAATTAAAAGAATTAATCATTTAAATAATATGTAAGGTTGTAAAAAAAATAAAACAAAAAAATTATATAAAAATTATTTCTCAAATTAAAAAATATAAAAATTGAGATTATCTATTAATTTAAATGGTAAGATTTTATATAAAATCAATTAAATATTTTTAATAAATGTTTTTATATGTTAATTTATTTAAAATATTTTATTTTATTTTTTAAAAATTAAATATTTTAATTAATATGATGTCTTTATTTTATTAAATCACTATAAAAAATACAAAAAATACTATTATTTTTTATATATTGACATTCTAAATTTCACTCATAAAACAACATCTATATACAAATCCACCACTTTTAGAGTTTATAATTCTAAGATAATGTTGACCTTAACTCATGCTAAAGCTCAAAAGATTCTTGTTTTAAAAGTATTATATTTTTATAAATTTAAAATTTTATTAGGGAAAAATATTTAAAATTAAATTTTAAGTGAATTTTAAATAATTTTTTAAAATAAAAAAGTGATATTAACTTGTATTGTAAAAAAGTAAGTAAAAAAATATTTTAAAAATATTAAAATATCATAATTATTTTTAAAGTGAGGATGTAGATATTTTAGTTTTTATCATAATATTTTACTAAAATGACATAATTTTAAAACATTTTTTACTTAATTTTTTATAAGTTTAACTATAAACATTATTCTCTTTTGAAAATACTACATATTTAAAGTTCTTCAAGTTTTACTTAAAAGTTTATTTTAAAATATAAGTTTTAGAATTTTATCTAATGAAATTCCAAACAAACTTATAAACTAAGGTCTATAGTTTGAGTTTTGTATATGCAAAAATAAGTGTTAGAAGAATTTTTCTTTATAAGTTTTGATGAGTTTGATTTTAAATTAATTAAAATTTAATATAATTTTTTAATATTAAAAAATTAATACCAAAATAAATAATATTTTCAAGTAAGTACTTTTTAAATTTTGGCAGGCACTCTATCCAAGGGTCGGATTGGCTTTCACTAGAGTTAAATCAGACACCCCCTCAATGTATTCCGAAAAAAAAAAAGTTCTATAGTCAAATGTACAACTCAATTAAAACAGATGGAGTACTTGAGGCCCAACTGACGTGGTAAAATGGACGTGTCGGGTCGGGCCGGGTTGATGTGGTCAATTGGACGGTTTCCATTGACGGCCGTCCATCTTCCAATATTTAAACACGTGGTGCAGTAACCGTGGTCAGTGATTGTTGACCAAAGACGCCTCATTTTTTTTAATAAAAATATTCTAGAGATTAACCGTAATATAGCATTATAAAGGTTAAACTTTTAATATACCCCTCAATTATTATACAGATTCATAATTTAGTTTTTAAACTAAAAAAATCCTGAATTTGAATTTTATTATTCATTAATTTGATCTCAAATTAATTATTTTATATAAAAATAAATGACGTGTCTTATTATTAACATAATATATAAACATTAAATAACAATTTTTTATTGTTAAGAAATAGAGATGTCAACTGTTTTCTAATGAAAGGGTCCATTTGAAGTTAAATTGATAACAATAGATTAAATTAGAAATTTTTTTAGTTTAGTAATCAAATTAAAAGTTTGTACAATAGTTGAATAAAATTAGAGGTTTAACCCATTATAAATTTATAATATAATATATTATTGTATAATTAATTTTTTATTTAAAAAAATATATAAAAACTCATTTCATGTTATATTATATTTATGTAATATAATATTGTATTATAATTATAAAAGCCCACTTATATGTTAAAGTTGGTTATCAGCACCACACCGTGGAAAGTCAAATGGATTAGAAAAATATCGAGCAGACAATGGGCCCCTCATGGGCTTGGGCCTTGTCCCACTGCAGAAAATTAATTAATTAACGAGTAATTTTGCAGGCTTATTTTTTGGTTTGGGTACATCAGTAATAAGAAACAAACTAAGTTCGTTTTGGTGAAAGCTATTCCCACAGCGTCACCAAGCAAAATGTAACTCAGACCCAAAGGAGGGGAGGGTAGCAAGGCAGTTCCATGAGGGGATGAGTGACCCAACGAAGCTAGATAACCTGCCCGCTGCATTGCCCTTATGGAGAGTGTGGCAACATAACAATAATCACAGAAATTCATGAGAAACCTGTTATCGAGCCCAATTGCTGCAACGAGACCGCTTAAATTGATGCTTAAATGTTACAAATATACTTATAGGCCCATTTGATATACAGATTTGGGCTGAAATGGGATCACTTTTTGTATACTTGAGGCCCAACTGACATGTTGGGCCAGGAATGCAACCACGTAAACTTAGGCCCGACTCCAATATTCTTCAATTCATTGGGCTTTAAGGCTAGAGAGTTTCTTCTTTCTTTTGAAATTGATACTGTACCAAAGATGTCCGATCTTATCTTTTGTGAAGAGTGGAACATGCAAGCTTCTAGCCATTAGTTTTGTCAAGATATGAAAGGTTTATCTCTATATTCCAAAAACAAACGGCAGAATTACAAGTTTATATACAAGTAAAAATACCAAACTTAGTTGAACTAGAGCCTAAAATAATGGTAACAAAAATATTTGAAGAATTTAGTTCCTTGAACTCCGAAATAGCTAGTATAGCTGATATCTGGTATAATTGTATCTGTTATGTTGGTATTGCTCCCCCTCAAGCTAGAGCATGAAGGTTGCGAATGCCAAGCTTGCCATGAAGGAATTGAAAACTATCTTTACTTAATGCCTTGGTTAAAAGATCAGCAGGTTGATAGGAAGAAGAAATTGGCAAGGGGCAGAGAACACCAGCCAAGAATTTCTCACGAACAATATGGCAATCAATTTCAAGATGCTTGGTCTGCTCATGAAACACAGGATTTTTGCTATATGCCGAGTAGCTTGATTGTCACAATAGAGCGACGTAGGATGAGGGAGATGAATGCCAAAAGTGGAGAGTAAAGCATGCAACCAAACAACCTCCATGGTGGTTTTGGCCATAGCCTGATTCTTGGCCTCTGTTGAGGAATGAGACACAGTACCCTGCTTCTTACTCTTCCATGAAATGGGACTATCACCAAGAAGGATGAAATAGCCTGTAGTAGAACACCGACTTGTTACAAAACTAGCCCAGTTAGAATCACAAAAAGCTCGTAATTGAAGAGAACTTCCAGAATAAAGAAGAATGCCTTGCCCAAGAGTTTTCTTCAAGTAACGAAGCAAGTGATGAGTAGCATCAAGATGGGGTTTCCGAGGAGATTACATAAATTGACTTAATATATTGACAGCAAAACAAATGTCTGGGCGCGTAATGGTGAGATATATTAACCGACCAACTAATCTCCGATATAGTGAAGGGTTTTCCAATAAGGAACCATCGAAAGGGGTAAGTTTCAAATTTTGTTCCATAGGAGTTTTAGCAGTTTGAGTGCCTAAAAAACTAGCATCATTAAGCAAATCAAGAGTGTCTTTTTGTTGGCATAGATAAATACCTTGAGAAGAACGAGCAACCTCAATGTCAAGAAAGTATTTGAGATGACCCAAATTCTTGAGCTTAAACTTACTGAATAAGAACTGCTTCACTTGAGTGATTAAAGAAGAACTGTTGCCTGTAATTATCATATCATCAACATACACCAAAACATAAATAGAGGTAGAACCCCGAGTCAAAGTAAACAGTGAGTAATTTGCATAAGATTGTTGAAACCCAATGTCAAGTAAAGTAGCAGAAAATTTAGCAAACCACATGCGTGAGGCTTGCTTCAAGCCATAAAGAGACTTATGGAGTTTACAGACAAGATCCTTCTCCCCCTTTCGAGGATGCAAAGGCCACTGTTTCACAGCTGCAATGGCTAAAAGAACACGCACTGTCACTAGTTTAGCAACTGGTGCAAATGTATCATGATAATCAACACCCTCCACTTCAGTAAAACCCTTGGCAACAAGACGAGCTTTGTATCATTCTATACTACCATCATATTTTCTTTTAATTTTGAATACCCATTTGCATCCAATAGGCCTTTTATCTAGTGGCAAAGTGACTAAAGACCATGTGTTGGTGTCTTCCAAAGTAGTAAGCTCAGCTTGCATAGCCTATTGCCACTTAGGAAACTTTACAGCTTGATAAAAAGTAGTGGGTTCAATAGTAGAGGATAAAGAACTAAGAAAAACACATTGTTTACCAGAGAACCGAGAATAAGAAATACATTTGTCAAGAGGAAATTTTGTACCTGGAGACGTAGAAGTTGATTGATCTTGAGTGTTGAAGCAATGATAATCCTTATATTTGGATGGTGGCTGAATATGATGTTGGGAATGTCGTAAGAGAGGAACACAATCATGTTGAACATGGTAGCTAGTACTCAGGTCATCTACTTCTTGTGTTTGAGGTAATAAAGGGATATAAGAGATGGATGGGGAAGCTGTCGGTTCATTTGTTGTATTTGGTGACAAATTAAAATAAATGAGATTTGGATCATGGATTGGAATAGGCAGAGACTTGGCATCTTTAGTCACAAAGAAAGAG
>BPVZ01000001.1:922509-932535 GCA_020521535.1 Rubroshorea leprosula | reverse complement strand
CATAACTGCAATTCTCAATAATTAATAAAAGAAAAAAAAAAAAAAAAAACACAATGCAGAAAATTTTAATATCAGAAAGATCCTACATGTAGCAGACAACATAGATGTGCATAAAAATTCAGTATCACTGAAATCTATTTCAAGCATTCACAGTCACAGGCACAGCTTACTTGTCCTGTACTCTCCAAGCGACCCTTGTAAACACGTCCAAATCCACCTTCACCTAATAGGCATTCTGGCCTAAAGTTCTTAGTTGCTGCAGCAAGCTCTCGAAATGTAAATGTTTGTGCAGCAATATGTGCTGTTGGTTCTTTGGGAAGTGCAGGTTCTTTCTTAGGATCCGAGCTGCTTCGAGATTTTGATTTGTCTGTTAAAAGAGCCATATCATAAAAATTAGAAAGGCTAAAAAGGAAGGAATGGAGAAGAGGAAAACAATATAATTTGATTCAAAAGATTGCAAGACCTAGAAGATAACTTCCTGCAACAGCAAAATATATTTCAATACTATACAAGACTTGTCTTGTGTTTGCTTGTGTGTAAGATTGCTATAAACCAAATTACCTACTCTCTGTCAAGATAAGCCCTAATTGTACAGTTCACACTGAATAAAACAATGCAAAATTTATCACTTGACACTACAATCTCCACTGTACTTGAGAGCCAGAAATGTCGCAGATGGATTTTCATCCTTCCATTCCACTATAGTCGAGATTTTTTTTGCCAAGCACTCTATTCCAGACTGGCATTTAACTTTCCAAATTATCACATGAAATGTACTTATTAGCATTTAATTCTGCACAAACCTGACATTAATGATTAAACCAGAAATGCAAACAAAAGAAAGCAAGATAACTGGAGCTCACAAAACTAAAAACAGATCTCCTCAATAATTATTTTCCTGCCTCATCATGATAAAATTCAAACATAATTACCAACAAAAACAAACATCCAACTAGCATGTCTTCAATAAACTACAACTCTCAAAGCTACAAAACTATACTTCAACGGACCACTGAAATTGATTATATAACCAAAAGACCACAAATGCAACAGATCGCACAAATACCAAATTCCTACAGTTAACTATCAACAAAACAAAAGAAACGACCTCACAATTCAATATACCTAGTTCATCAGAATAACCAATTAAACAAAACCAATTGCCTAAAAACATAGACTTTTACCTGAACTAACTCCGTTGAGATGGTGAGGCTGAGTCACTGAGCCATCTTTAGCTGAATCCTTATTGCTCACTTCCTTCACAGCTCCTCCACTACCACTACCGTCCTTGTTCGATGATCGCAAACAAGGAAAACACCCATCCATATCAAATCCGACCAAATCGAACCAAACCTACAAAATCCCAATTCAAAGAAACAAACTTCAACACAAACCCTCCTAGGAAATCCTCCCCTCCATCTTCACTCCCTCACACACACACACCCCCCAACTGAAAATTCCCACCAAAATCCACTCTTTCAGCTCTTCCTCTCCCTCGAGCTTAACTCTCTAGGATCCTCTGTGCCCATTAACGAGAAAGATCGGACCATAGAGCAGATCAACAAATCGAAGAAAACACTGCTGTGCAGAAAGAAGAGAGAGTAAAGAAAGACTACCAAAGAGAAGCAGAGAAAACAAAAAGAATAAATAATTAATTACATGGAAAAAAGAAAGGAAGAAGAGAAATTTTAAATGGCAAAGACAACGCATGAGATGTTTTTATTACACTTTTTAAATATTAATTATTACAATATAAAAATTAAAAAGGTGGTGTTATAAAAATAATTATTTTATTTTATTTTTTAATATAATTTTTATATGTAATTAAATTAGTAAATGTATTTAATATTATATATTTTATATAAATTAAAAGAATTAATCATTTAAATAATATGTAAGGTTGTAAAAAAAATAAAACAAAAAAATTATATAAAAATTATTTCTCAAATTAAAAAATATAAAAATTGAGATTATCTATTAATTTAAATGGTAAGATTTTATATAAAATCAATTAAATATTTTTAATAAATGTTTTTATATGTTAATTTATTTAAAATATTTTATTTTATTTTTTAAAAATTAAATATTTTAATTAATATGATGTCTTTATTTTATTAAATCACTATAAAAAATACAAAAAATACTATTATTTTTTATATATTGACATTCTAAATTTCACTCATAAAACAACATCTATGTACAAATCCACCACTTTTAGAGTTTATAATTCTAAGATAATGTTGACCTTAACTCATGCTAAAGCTCAAAAGATTCTTGTTTTAAAAGTATTATATTTTTATAAATTTAAAATTTTATTAGGGAAAAATATTTAAAATTAAATTTTAAGTGAATTTTAAATAATTTTTTAAAATAAAAAAGTGATATTAACTTGTATTGTAAAAAAGTAAGTGAAAAAATATTTTAAAAATATTAAAATATCATAATTATTTTTAAAGTGAGGATGTAGATATTTTAGTTTTTATCATAATATTTTACTAAAATGACATAATTTTAAAACATTTTTTACTTAATTTTTTATAAGTTTAACTATAAACATTATTCTCTTTTGAAAATACTACATATTTAAAGTTCTTCAAGTTTTACTTAAAAGCTTATTTTAAAATATAAGTTTTAGAATTTTATCTAATGAAATTCCAAACAAACTTATAAACTAAGGTCTATAGTTTGAGTTTTGTATATGCAAAAATAAGTGTTAGAAGAATTTTTCTTTATAAGTTTTGATGAGTTTGATTTTAAATTAATTAAAATTTAATATGACTTTTTAATATTAAAAAA
Organism: Rubroshorea leprosula; assembly: GCA_020521535.1. Taxonomy (NCBI): domain Eukaryota; kingdom Viridiplantae; phylum Streptophyta; class Magnoliopsida; order Malvales; family Dipterocarpaceae; genus Rubroshorea; species Rubroshorea leprosula. The sequence goes on along the minus strand of BPVZ01000001.1, from coordinate 929,739 downwards.
TTAATACCAAAATAAATAATATTTTCAAGTAAGTACTTTTTAAATTTTGGCAGGCACTCTATCCAAGGGTCGGATTGGCTTTCACTAGAGTTAAATCAGACACCCCCTCAATGTATTCCGAAAAAAAAAAAGTTCTATAGTCAAATGTACAACTCAATTAAAACAGATGGAGTACTTGAGGCCCGACTGACGTGGTAAAATGGACGTGTCGGGTCGGGCCGGGTTGATGTGGTCAATTGGACGGTTTCCATTGACGGCCGTCCATCTTCCAATATTTAAACACGTGGTGCAGTAACCGTGGTCAGTGATTGTTGACCAAAGACGCCTCATTTTTTTTAATAAAAATATTCTAGAGATTAACCGTAATATAGCATTATAAAGGTTAAACTTTTAATTTATCCCTCAATTATTATACAGATTCATAATTTAGTTTTTAAACTAAAAAAATCCTGAATTTGAATTTTATTATTCATTAATTTGATCTCAAATTAATTATTTTATATAAAAATAAATGACGTGTCTTATTATTAACATAATATATAAACATTAAATAACAATTTTTTATTGTTAAGAAATAGAGATGTCAACTGTTTTCTAATGAAAGGGCCGATTCGAAGTTAAATTGATAACAGTAGATTAAATTAGAAAATTTTTTAGTTTATTGATCAAATTAAAAGTTTATACAATAGTTGATGAATAAAATTAGAGGTTTAACCCATTATAAATTTATAATATAATATATTATTGTATAATTAATTTTTTATTTAAAAAAATATATAAAAACTCATTTCATGTTATATTATATTTATGTAATATAATATTGTATTATAATTATAAAAGCCCACTTATATGTTAAAGTTGGTTATCAGCACCACACCGTGGAAAGTCAAATGGATTAGAAAAATATCGAGCAGACAATGGGCCCCTCATGGGCTTGGGCCTTGTCCCACTGCAGAAAATTAATTAATTAACGCGTAATTTTGCAGGCTTTTTTTTTTTTTTTTGGTTTGGGTACATCAGTAATAAGAAACAAACTAAGTTCGTTTTGGGGAAAGCTGTTCCCACAGCGTCACCAAGCAAAATGTAACTCAGACCCAAAGGAGGGGAGGGTAGCAAGGCAGTTCCATGAGGGGATGAGTGACCCAACGAAGCTAGATAACCTGCCCGCTGCATTGCCCTTATGTAGAGTGTGGCAAACATAACAATAATCACAGAAATTCATGAGAAACCTGTTATCGAGCCCAATTGCTGCAACGAGACCGCTTAAATTGATGCTTAAATGTTACAAATATACTTATAGGCCAATTTGATATACAGATTTGGGCTGAAATGGGATCACTTTTTGTATACTTGAGGCCCAACTGACATGTTGGGCCAGGAATGCAACCACGTAAACTTAGGCCCGACTCCAATATTCTTCAATTCATTGAGCTTTAAGCCCAGAGAGTTTCTTCTTTCTTTTGAAATTGATATTGTACCGAAGATATCCGATCTTATCTTTTGTGAAGAGTGGAACATGCAAGCTTCTAGCCATTAGTTTTGTCAAGATATGAAAGGTTTATCTCTATATTCCATAAACAAACTACAAAATTACAAGTTTATATACAAGTAAAAATACCAAACTTAGTTGAACTAGAGCCTAAAATAATGGTAACAAAAATATTTGAAGAATTCAGTTCCTTGATCTCCGAAATAGTTGGTATAACTGATATCTAGTATAACTGTATCTAGTATGTTGGTATTACTCCCTCTCAAGTTGTTACACAACTAGCCCAGTCAGAATCACAAAAAGCTCGTAATTGAAGAGAACTTCCAAAAGAAAGAAGAATTCCTTGCCAGGAGTTTTCTTCAAGTAACGAAGCAAGCGATGAGCAGTATCAAGATGGGGTTTCTGAGGAGATTGCATAAACTGACTTAATATATTGACAGCAAAACAAATGTCTGGGCATGTAATGGTGAGATATATTAACCGACCAACTAATCTCTGATACAGTGAAGGGTTTTCCAATAAGGAGCCATCAGAAGGGGTAAGTTTCAAGTTATGTTCCATAAGAGTTTTAGCAATTAAAGTGCCCAAAAAACCAGCATTGTTAAGCAAATCAAGAGTGTATTTTTGTTGGCATAGATAAATACCTTAGGAAGAACAAGCAACCTCAATGCCAAGAAAGTATTTGAGATTACCCAAATTCTTGAGCTTAAACTTACTAAATAAGAATTGCTTCACTTGAGTGATTAAAGAAGAACTGTTGCCTGTAATTATCATATCATCAACATACACCAAAACATAAATAGAGGTAGAACCCCGGGTCAAAGTAAACAGTGAGTAATCTGCATAAGATTGTTGAAACCCAATGTCAAGTAAAGTAGCATAAAATTTAGCAAACCACATGCGTGAGGCTTGCTTTAAGCCATAAAGAGACTTATGGGTTTGTAGACAAGATCCTTTTCCCCCTTTCGAGGATGTCCCCGAGGTAAAGTCATGTAAACCTCTTCATATAAATCACCATGTAAAAATGCATTTTGAACATCTAATTAATGCAAAGGCCATTGTTTCACAGCTACAATGGCTAAAAGAACACGCATTGTCACTAGTTTAGCAACTGGTGCAAATGTATCATGATAATCAACACCTTCCACTTGAGTGAAAGCCTTAGCAACAAGACGAGCTTTGTATCATTCTATACTACCATCAGATTTTCTTTTAATTTTGAATACCCATTTGCATCCAATAGGCCTTTTATCTGGTGGCAAAGTGACTAAAGACCATGTGTTGGTGTCTTCCAAAGCAGTAAGCTTAGCTTGCATAGCCTGTTGCCACTCAAGAAACTTTACAGCTTGATAAAAAGTAGTGGGTTCAATAGTAAAGGATAAAGAACTAAGAAAAACATAATGTTTACCAAAGAACCAAGAATAAGAAATACATTTGTCAAGAGGAAATTTTGTACTTGGAGACGTAGAAGTTGATTGATCTTGAGCATTGAAACAATGATAGTTCTTATATTTGGATGGTGGCTGAATATGACATTGGGAACATCGTAAGAGAGGAACACAATCATGTTGAACATGGTAGCTAGTACTCAGGTCATCTCCTTCTTGTGTTTGAGGTAATAAAGGGATAGAAGAGATAGATGGGGAAGCTGTTGGTTCATTTGTTGTATTTGGTGACAAATTAGAATCAATGAGATTTGGATCATGGATTGGAATAGGCAGAGACCTGGCATCCTTAGTCACAAAGAGAGAGGGAAACAGTCTTTCATGAAATATAGCATCTCTACTCACATAGACTCGTTGAGTGGAAAGATAAAAAATTTTATAACCTTTCTGACCAAAAGGATACCCAATGAAAATACTAGGATGAGCACGAGCATCAAAGTTGTGTTTAATGTGAGTATTTCGTGCAAAACAGAGACATCCAAACACATGCAAATGAGAATAAGAAGGAGCTTTGCGAAATAACAGCTCAAAAGGAGTTTTTCCATGAAGTACCTTGGATGGAGTGCGGTTAATAAGGTAGGCAGCAGCAAGAATACACTCTCCCCAGAATTTGATAGGAAGTTTGGATTGAAATCGAAGAACTCGAGCAACATTTAACAGATGGCTATGCTTATGTTCAACAACACCATTTTGTTGAGGTGTATCAACATAGCTGTGTTCATGAATAACCCCAAGCGAGGTAAAGAAGTCATGAATTGTATGATTAAAAATTTTTGTGCCATTGTCACTGCGAACACGACGGATAATAGAGTTAAATTGTGTTTGCACCATGGGAAAAAAACTTTGAAGTATAGAAAATGTCTGTGACTTATGATGCACTAAGAAGACCTAGATATTCCTAGAAAAATCATCCACAATTGTGAGAAAATAATGAGCTCCAGTAAGTGATGGAGTTGAATATGGTGCCTCAATATCTATATGAATTAAATCAAAACAAGCACTTGTTGAAATAAACCAATGGGAAAGGATAAATGAGTTTGTTTTGCCAAAGGGCAAACTGTACAATGACATTTATTAGAAAAAGAAATACTCTGATTTAGATGAGAAAAATGAGGTGCAACACTATAACTAGGATGTTCAAGCCTGCAATGCCAAAGATCCAAAGGTAAAGAGGTTGCTGCAAAAGAGATTGCTGGAGATATTTTATTGTTGATGTCAAGATAATAAAGGCCATTAAGCTCCTTCGCTAAACCAATCACCTTCTTCGTCACCAAGTCCTGGAAGACACAAACATTAGGTAGAAAAAGGACTAAACAATTAAGTGACTTAGTAATTTGACTAATGGAGAGGAGAATAAACTTAAAAGTAGGCACATGAAGAACATTTTTTAGATGTAAAGAAGAATTGAACTGTACAGATCCAGAATGGGTGGGTAATGAATACTCCCTATTGGGTAATTTAATCGGTAAACCTTTATATGTTTGTGCATTTTGTAAAGATGAAAAACTACTTATGACATGAGTGGTACATCCTAAATCAACTACCCACTTTTGATGAGAAAAATTGGTATCAGCACCTGCCATGTTAACTAGAGGATTACAGGTGTTGAGAGTACTTGGTTGAATGAGTGCAAGAAGCTGCTTAACTTGATCCTGAGTGAAAGGTTGGCTTTGATTTGAGCTGAATGCATCTTGGTCGACAACTGTTGCCACATGGCGATTTGAGTCACTTTTTGGAGAATTCTAATTGTGTCTCATGTTGCTAAACCTTGGTCGAGCATTAGCCTCTTTGAATTCTCGCCTATATTGAGAAGCATGGAAACTTTGAGTCCCTTGTTTCTTCCGGCACTGTGTCTCCATGTGTCCATCTAGGCCACAAAAATCACAATGATAAAAAGGTCTTCCATTTCTAGTCCTGAACTGTTGATTAAAACGACCAAACTCTTGCAAGTTGACAATTGCCATGGCTAACTGTTCTAGATATGGCAGTGATGAGATAGATTGAATAGATCTTTGCCTTTCATCCTGAAGAACCAAAGATAAAGCCTTTGAAACATTAGGCAATGGATTCATCAAGAGGATCTGCCTCCTCAAGTTGCTATAAGATTCATTAAGCCCTATGAGGAATTGCATCAACCGATTTTGTTCATCTAAGGTACTGATCTCCATTGCTACCTCACATGTGCAAGCTGGATGTGGATTATAAATTGTCAACTCATCCTATAATCCTTTCAAAATTGTATGATATTTTGTGATAGAATCATTGTTTTGCAAGTGATTCACGATTGCTCTCTAAAACTCAAAAATCCAAGGTGCAGTGAACTAAAAAAATTGATCCTTCAAATCAATCCAAACATCACAAGCAGTCTTCATAAACACAACGCTATTGGCGATGTCTTTGGAAAGTGCATTCAAAATCCATGAGAGTACCATACTATTGCATCGACTCCAGATTGTAAACATAGTAGAATTTGATGCTGGTTCATTGATGGTTCCATCAACAAATTCTAGCTTGTTCTTTGCTTCAAGAGTCATGGTCATTGCTCGGTTCCAAGTAAGATAATTATCACATGTTAATGGTTGTGTGACTAGCACTATTCTAGGATTGTCTGAGTGATGCAAATAAAATCGAGAGGTAGATGAATTTGTTTCACTGCTGAATGTGTCTTTAGGAGCTGTGTGCTTTTTAGGTAAATCTTCTCCACCAGACATGTTGAGTGTTTTAGAAAAAAAAGAAGAAGATGAAATAAAGATGAATCACGCAGGATTGAAACATTGCTTAGATACCATGTCAAGATATGAAAGGTTTATCTCTATATTCCATAAACAAACTACAGAATTACAAGTTTATATACAAGTAAAAATACCAAACTTAGTTGAACTAGAGCCTAAAATAATGATAACATAAATATTTGAAGAATTCAGTTCCTTGATCTCCGAAATAGCTGGTATAACTGATATTTGGTATGCTGGTATTAAGTTTCAATTGAATTAGAAGGGTAAAAGTTTGATCTCACTCTAGACATAACAAGGAGGAAGTAATTTTTAAAATTCATATATATATATATATATATATATATTTCTCTAAAAAATTTGAATTTTTGTGAAAGAACAAAGAAGTAATTTTCAAAAATGTTTGCTTAAAAGCTCTGCCAAACATGCCCACACTCCGGATCTTCATCTAATGATAATATATAGGGTACGTGGTTGACTCCTGCAGGTTAGTGTCTATATGATGGAGATTCTCTGTTCCATGCTTGTTGAAATGCAAAAGCAAATGCAATGCATTTTTTTTGGAATACTTGGTGTGGAGAATGTAACATATTTTTGTATATATATTGAGATAATAAAGGTAGAATCTGTTCCATCGCTCGTATGCTTTAGAAAAGGTGAATATTTCACCGTCTATCTTTCTTTCTTTTTCTATTTTTTTAACTTTATTTATTTTTTAACCTTAGGTTATATAGCCATCTATCTTTTGTTTCTCCAAAGGAAAAATGGGAACATACCATGCGATTTATCCAAAAAGTTAAAAACACATATATATAGACACATAGGCGTAATCAACTTTTTTAAAACTTCTTTTAAAAAAATAAAATATATCCCTTCCATCTAGCATAAGAAAATTTAAAATTTCAGTCAATTACCAAATAAAAAAACAAAAAAATTTGATGATTCTCAATTAAAGAGGTTTTGATGCTAAATTAAATTAAAAGCTGTAAAGATATATATTAAAATGGATTCTCTATATGTAGTTATTTTAATTAGTACAAAAGTGGGCAGCCGGATTACATTGAAATGATGGTTTAAAAAAAAAAACTATATATATATATATAATATGGTTATGAGGCTAATTTGGCTCCAAAGACTATATGGTTATATATCAAAGCCATAAAGTGCCTGCATTTTTGAGCAGGTTTTTCAAGGAGCCGTTGAGGTGGAGGGTAATGATGGTGTTAGCAGAGCCAACGAATTTACCCCCAATGAAAACCGCAGGTACTGCCTAGGTTCACCCTAGCCGCATAAGGGCCGACTCCATTTCCTTCCCCCTTGAGTCTTGGTCGAGCTCATAGATGGCAGGACTCACCCCTAGCTCATAGAACAGTCTCTTGATTGCATGGCACATGCAACATGAGCTCTTGCTGAAGATCACCACTGCCTTTTGTGATGCCAATTTTGCTACTCGATCCATATCTAGGGCCTTTTGAGTTTGATTGAAACGAACGCCAAATTAGAAGAAGTAAAGAAAGTCTTTACAATGGGAAAGGTCAATTAGTTAGAAATTAAAGGCTTGGTT
>BPVZ01000001.1:884946-896022 GCA_020521535.1 Rubroshorea leprosula | reverse complement strand
TCTTAATTTATAATTTGAATAAGCAATTTGTTGTTACATTTTTTTAAGGGAGAATTTGTTCTTACTTCCCTATTTGAGGGAGTAAATTTAAGGGTTTTGCAGTATATACTACCTCTCTTTATTATTTTTTAGATTTTTTTTTCTTTTTAATCAATTGTGGTCTCCCATGAGCATGAGAGAAAAAAAAAGAAAAAAGAGTTGATCTCAACATCCAAATTGATTTGGATATCCACTCTCATTAATAACTTTTAGAAATTTATGATTGATATTTGAGAAAGAATTAAAGGAAGCATGAAAAGGGAAACCGTTGGAAATCGCAAGCGAAACAAAGCTGTAACGACAGATTAAAACAAACAAAACAACCTGTAAATGAAACCCCAACCAAAATAATAGTCAAAGTAATGGACATCGATGAAGTTGGTCCTTCGGACCAAGTAGCTCTAGTCATGTTTGTAAAATTCATGTTCTTTTTTTCAGGACAATGGTTCGAGCCGACCCCATAACAAAATGTTCAAAAAAAAAAAAAAAACATAGGGAAAGTTAAAGGGGGAAAAAGGTTAATTTACATGGGAAAAAAAAACGTTGGAGACACATTGACTCAGCTGCCTTAAAGACCAAACTACCCCCAAACTAACCAAAGAATTACAAAGAAACTATTAGAGCATCTTCTAATACCTTTTGATGTTAATTAGTAAATCAAATGAGCAAAATAAAGTGAGAGAAGGAAAGAAGGAAGTGTTGAGAGAAAAAGAAAGAGACTAGAACTTAATTTTCTTATTTTTAGATTTTAGCATAAAAATTCATGTAAAAAATGTAATATACTATAAAGTGATTTGAGTAATTATTTTTAAATTTATAATCAATTATTTTTTTAACATAATTAATTATTTGAATATAATTATTTTTTTTATAATAATTGTATTATAGTTTGCCAAAAAAAACTTGACTGAATTGATTTTTAGTAATTAAAAACCTTTAATTTAACATTAAAGTTAGAAATTAAAACCTCTATTATGCGAAGTAATTAACCTCAAATGTATTAAAAACCACCAATTATGATTTTTCTAACATGTAAACATAATTAATGCACCCTTTTCATAACTAATTTTTATTAAAAATGTAAAGCTGACTTTAATTTATTTAATTAACCAATTAAAATTATTTATGTATTAGTGGTGTTAAAATATTAAGAGTCAATATATTTATAATTTTTATATGAATTACATATAAAATAATACATTTGTTATGCTTTTAATATGTATTATTAGAATAATTTTCTTCTCACATTTTTTTATGAATATTTCTATAATGTACCTCATGATAAGGGCAAAACCCCACAAATTTCTTTGTAACTTTTCGAATGTGTAGAATTTTACCTTTTATTTTATAATATATGATTTTATACTCTCTTAATATTCAACTGTGTGAAACTTTACTCCTTGTCTTGCAACTTTAGGAGGGTATAACATCATAAATTTAAATATTATGTAAGTATAAAATCATATATTGTAAGATGAAAAATAAAGTTCTACGCATTCGAAAAGTTGAAAGGTAATTTGTGGGTTTTTGACACATTATAAGAATGTAATAAATATATTTTTTTATAATTAATTTTTGTTAAAAATATAAATGTGGATTTTGATGTAATCAATTAATCAATTAAAATCATCAATATATCAGTGATGTTAAAATATATGTCAATTTTTATAAATTTTAATGTAAATTAATTATAAAAAATATATTTATTATACTTTTAACTTGTACTTTAATATATAAATTAATTAAATCTTTTTTTATTGCGACTCACTCAGCACATGTAGTCAATTATATCTCACGTAAAAAAATTTTAACTTGTCTCATTAAATTAATTGTATATTTATTGTATATTTTTATTATTAACTTATATAAAAATATAAGACCAAATTTTAATTTTATAGCACAATCAAAATATTATATAATATTAATCCTAAAAATAAATTTTATTTTTATATTTTTTATATAAATTAATAATAAAAATATATAATAAAAGACACAATTACTTGGTCTTAAAATACAAACCCACGTTTCAAAGAACCATCCTATATAATCGACGCCAATGGAGCAAATGATCGGAAGCAAAATTCTAGTTACCCAACAACTATGCCAATGAAGCAATGCTCATGAACCGACTTTAACGGCGACAGCACTCATCGTCGCTCTCTGTATTTCCGATGGATTCATCATCTTCAGGAAAATCATCGAATCGCCGGAGTCGCGAGAAATTTCTCCGTGAAGTAATTTCGCCGGCGATCAAGGGGCAAACATGTCCAATATGCTTGATAATCCTCGACGACCGTCGGGCTGCGGTGCTAACGGTTTGCGCCCACGCCTACTGCTTGAACTGCATTCGAAAGTGGAGCGATTTCAAGAGGAAGTGTCCCCTTTGCAACGCAAGCTTCGATTCTTGGTTCTGCAAAATCAGTCTCTCATCTCGGAGGTTCCTCAGGCAGCAACTACCAGCTCTCGTCGGGGATAAATCGGTCGTCGAACGAGATCACTTTACGACAGCAAATCGTCGACGGTAAGACGTCTTTTTGAAAAGTAAAGAGAAAAGTGATAATTTTGCTGATTAAGAACAAAGTAGCTCTTGGATGTTTGATAATGAACAGGATTGTTAACCTTTGCTGGAACTTGAAAGTAAATTGAAAGTTCAAAGTTCAAACAATTCAATTTCTTTTGCTTTCTTACGCTTTCCTGGTAACCAAACGGGTAGCAAAGTTGGAGCTTTAAGATAAACTCACTTCCCTGTTTTTGATTTGATTAAATTAATTAGGCCTTGAAGAAGAAAGAAAATTAGCTTTGCTTAGTGAACCTCAATATCATCTTGAATTTAGTTGATGAAATCAAATATATGGTAGACTTTTATTTCTCTTACTTTGCAACCAATTGGAGGTTATGGAGTGATTGGCTGTGGTTTTGGTAGCTTCTTGTTGAATATGATCTCAGCTAGTCTGTGTTCCTGTTTGTGTAGGATTATTCAAAGAACAAGGGAAGAGTTGACCAGTGTTAGCCGGAGAACAAGGCCTCTGCCTTGGCAGCGATCATTTGGAAGGCCTGGATCTGTACCTTCTCATGTTATCGCTGAAAGAAAGCTTCAATGGCGAGCCAGGTAACATGGATATGAAATGTAAATAAGTAAATATAAGTATATCAGTGCTTTACTATGATCTGCCAATGATTCTTAGTTATCAAATGATTTTTTGAATTGGAAGTAGTCATTTTTGGACAAATCACCCCATAGGAAGATTGCTCTCAGATTTCTAGCATTTTCTTTAAGTTTGGTTTAGGTGTATGTTGATATATTTTGGAATGCAATAGTTAGCAGATCAGCAGGGTAGGGTAGTATTTGATCAAATGTGTGAAGATTTACTATTGGATTTTAGAAGTTACTTAAGCTTCAGGGTAGTTGCCATTGGTTCTAGTTGCAATTTGGTTTTCAAGTGTTTTTGCCTCTGAGGGTCTGGTAATTGAGTTAAACCTTTTTTTGGACCATCTGATAGTCAAGCTAGAGTTTGCTAATTTGAATTAGAAAAGAAAAGATGGCCAAAAGATGACATAGGATTATTGTTTCGGTGCAGTGTATATCACCAGCGGCTGCAAGCTGTACCTTCACCTGCTTGGAGTTCTTCTCAGCAGGTATGTTTTTTTTGGATTTAAATCTCTGGAAAAATGAGTACTATGGACTGGATCAGTTCAGTAAACCTGATCTTTTTATCTTCTTTTTTTTCTTTTTTCTTTTTTTTGAACTTTCAGAATGCATCACAGAATAATTATACAAAAGAGAAAACAGTGCAGAAAGTAGAGCCATGGATCCTTAGGGAACTTGAGGCAATTCTTGGGGACCCCAATCCATCCATTATTGTTCACGTGGCCACCTCACTTTTTGTTGCCAGCCTTGAAGGAAAATATAACATTGCGTCAGCAGAAGTAGGCAGTGGAGATGACTTCCTGGCCCCTTTGAGACCTTTCTTGCAGAATTGGACTGAAATGTTCTGGCATGAACTAAGGTGTGTAATTACCTCAAGGGATCTTGAACTAAACAAAGGGTACTCTAGTCTGTTATCATCCTGTTCCATACAATCAGTACATGTTGCATCAAATTTCCAAGTCATGTATAACATATTGAAATTATATCCTTCCAAATCCTGATCATGCTTTTTGAAGTCTTGTCTTTATGTTTGGGCTTTAGAAGGGGCGCTAATGACACCTCTGGGTCTTGAGAGGAGATGAAGATGGTGATGAATGAATTTATCCTCTCTCTGACACATTAACTATACCATTAATAATATGGTTTAGGCCATTATCTGCTTTAGGCTAATGCATAAGATGCACAAGTATCCTAAATTAGCAGTTTGTAGCCTAGTGATCAGAAACAATGCTGGAGAAGGGTGTGTGAATGTGTGTTTAAAGCTAGTCATGAAATAGATGCTTTAGCTTTTCATATCACTTTCATCGTTATTTGTTGCTTGGCATGACTAACGGCTATTATTTAATAAGAAAATACTCTTCAGATGTTTTGCAGAGAGTCAATTCAACATGGAGACATATGATGTGGTCATTAGATATGAAAGGCTTGCTTAGATGTTACAGGGAAGATTCTCATCATCGCTCCTGTGAGAGATGCCTCATTGTAGGAATGACCACTGAATGTTCCTTATTAAGCAAAGCCATGCCCATGAGTGGATTCTTCATACAAGCCAAGAATCATTCTGGAATACAAACTGAGCTCTCCTCTCTCACTGTGCTATAATGACAAAGTGGTGCCAGAAAGTTTGAGGAAAAGGTGCAGCTTCCTTTTTGCGAGTTTGGAAGGGATGGTCAGCCGGAGAGTAGGTTGTTTTCGGCACAGTGCGTTACAAATTTGATCAACTTACTTGGAACTCGAGGTTCCTCAGTTTTTTCTTGGTTTCATCATCAATGGCATATACGTTTGTTTTTTTGTTTTGTTCTTTTTTTTATTTTTTCAGTACATCTGAGCGCAGGTAACTTGACGGTGTGGAGATGACCTCAATTTCAAATCAAGTTAGTGAGCAACTCAACTAGACTCTTATTGATGGCACATACTTTCTGCGGGTAAAAGCCAAGATCTAGGCCAATGTGGTGAGATCTGCCAAGTACTCACGTCACAAGCACCATTGCACTGTTTTTCTCTCTATGACTCTCTATCCTTGATGTAAAGTGATACTTTTACCAATTAATAACTATACAAGCAATTCCATTTTTGAAGGTTACATTCTTCTTAATTATTTACGTAGGAATTTCAGTAATAAACTTGAAGTGGGTGACCAAAAAGAAGAAATAAACTTGATATGCACTCATTCTGTTTTTATTACAGAGCAATTTACCAATCAATGACAGAAGTGTTTTCTTCAAAACAGTTCTGTCAGTTTCTTCTACCATTGAATACAATTAATCAAACACAAAACATATATTAAAATTAGCAGCAATGTAGCATGATACATCTCATAACAATCCAACCTGAGCTTGAAGACTAGTTCTCTGTTAGTATAGATGGTGGCAATATAACAGACGTGGTTGCTATTCCTCTTCAGGTTCTTCTTCTTGGAGAAGATTTTCCCTATTGTCGTGTGCCCAAAATCCACGGACATCTATAAGCATGCTGGCTACCGTCCCACCTTGTTTACAGGCTAGCAGATCAGCCAATGTAATCCTTAGTGGGTCAGCTGGCTTGACCATATCCCAGATTTCATCTCTCACATCTTCAATACATAGTTCATAGTTTCCACCTTCAATCCATTTCTGGTGTACGTCTCTGTTTCAAAAGTGAAAAGAGAAATCCATTTAGAAGATAAAATTTTATTTTCAGTGAAACTGCAGAAGAAAATTAGTCATGGTCTAATGACTAATGCTGCAAGCGATGACAACAAGCTTTGAGGTCAATCTATGGATTAATGTCCCTGGAGATTCGAGACTTGCAGAAAGTTGCTCAAGTACTACAAGCAGGAAACTACAGAGTTTTTTTTATAGGAAGATTGTATCAGGTAACATCACAGCTCTTGGATGCTCCCCTTCTTTACTTCCATGTGTGACCTAAGCTTTATTCGTTTGCTCAGGAGAGTAAGTAAAATAATCAAGCTCCCGCAATAAATTGAAGCAAAAAAATGGAAAAACATTAAAATAGAAATTGAAAATGCATGATAGAAAAGGGACTTCCACCTGAAAAGGGAATGAATATCAGCAGTAGTGAGGTATCCCCGACCGTGAAGATCAAGACAACGAAATAAATATGTTAACCCTTCAGGTGTGTCTTTGTTTTCAAGGGCCAAAACAAAGTCTAGAAAACTTTCAAAGTCCATCTCTCGAGCATTTGGTCCTCCACTTTTGCCACGCCGGACATGCTCATCAAATACTATTAAAAGCACAAAAAATGCAAAAAATGAGGACTGGTTGAAAAGACACAGAACACACATTCATCATGACAACCAAAAAACAATGAATTCCTACACACTACAAGATAAATAGACAACATCATCAACTAGTACCTCTTTCAATGAAAATTTCAGTGAGTGTCCCGTCTGCATATTCTTTAAGCTCCTGCTTGCTTAATGTTCCACTTGCATCTTTATCAAGGGCAAGAAACATATCTGCAGAGAAAGTAGCAGCACTTACCTAAGTAATAATACTCTAGTTATGTGGCCTTCACAGAGAGTATATATTACATATCCACATGAATGTAGTCTCTCAAAAACTGCTTCAATTATTGACACTGACACAGTTGACACTATCACATCAATATAGCTTTTCTGTTATCTCCATCCTATAAAAGAAAGCTTCTTTGAAACAGAAAGAGAACACCTTTCTATTGTAATATTCAAATCGACAATAATATAACTTAAAATTTTCAGAACAGGTTCAAAAGGAAAAGAAGAGGCTTTATTTCTAGGAAAGGAAAGTCAAGTTCATCTACATTGCAGTTTTTGACCTATCATTGTACTTGCTCAGCTGCATGATAAAAAAACTATTCACTTAAAACAGATGAATAGAATAGTAGTCTGAAAAGAAAATAGGAGACAAGAAGGCACTCACCACATATACGCTGTGCAGATGTCAAAGAAAACCAATTTTCAGCTTGTTCAGTATCAGTCACTTCTTCATCACTTTCCTGAGGCAAAAGTTTAAAAATGGCAAAAAATAAGCAACTAAGATTTCTTATTCACCTAAACAACTGAAACTTGACAAATGATTTGAAAATTCTTTTCATTAGATAAATAAAGTGTAAAATCAATAAACTGCCTAAAAGCATAGAAATAAAATCTTCGTGAGTCCTAATGGATGAGGATCATCCAGATAACCAAGTTCCTACAACTTTTGCATTGACATTTTAGGACCTCCACTTGAAAAGAGAGGAAAAAAAAAAGGAAAAAAAAAGGGTTCCATCCTTCTACTTTAATATCAAGGGAAGCAAGTCCTGAGCAGCTATTGAATTATAAATGATACATTTATCAAAAGAAAATCCCCCAACAACCTACCTGGTGCAGTTCCATTAGCTCCTGGAGACAGTTGCTCAGAAGCACCTGCTTTATGCATGCTTTTCCTGCAATCAATATAAGTGTCAAATATTTTAAACAACCAAAAAGCATAAATAATATAGACCCACAGAATTAATAAATAACAATCACCTTGAAAATAAGCATCTTAGTGGTCAAATAGAGTAAAAACAAATTACCCACAACACCAAGAATATTTTCTATTATTTGACAGTTTACAATGTATGGGAAAAGATAACAAATAAAGATATTAATATTATCATGAGCAGAAAAGCAAAGAAATATTCCCAGAAGTAAATAATAATATTGGCTTTAAAAGAAAACCAATAGGAACAGTGAAAACAAACAATACTTGGTTCGTAACCAAAACATAAACCAAACAGACCTCGCCTATTAGGATCACAAAAGAAGAAGAACTTGTGTGCAGCTATGCGACAGTACATCTGAACAAAGGCTGCCGGCATGTCCCGTAGTTGGGCCAGATTAGGAATAAGACCTCGAATGTAGGCCTCCATTTCCTGAAAATAAGGAAGTAATGGCAGTTTGTTAGTGCAATAAGCGAAAAACAATTTAAGCTGACATTATGAAGAATTAAAAAGAGATTAATAATTATTTAAAAGTTTTAAGCAATAGGATGCAGACTACATACATGAGGTTGGAGGAAACCATCTGAATCCTCATCAAGCTCACTCATATCAATTCTGGCCTGCGTAAGTGAAACCTGAAGAACACAATGAACTGTGAGCAGCAACTAAGGAGTTGCATCATTGATCAATAAAATAAGGAGGGGAAAGAGATGATATCCAGATTTCAGTGGGTCTTAATAAGGAGAAATTCATTAAAAAAAAAAATTGATGAACAATTTTCTTTATGTAAATATTTTATTCTGTATTAATTTCGTAGGTGCTAAAATAGCCACCGTTCTAAGGTAATCAATTGTAGGATATGTAAATAATAATGAAGGAATTACATACAAGCCTTCACAAATCACAAACAACATAAGTACATGTGTATGAATGAATTACTTACCGTCCGCATAACATATAGATAAAAGGGCAAAATGGCAATCCTTCCTGACTCATCCTTCTCAAACTTCATGAAGTTCGAAGGGCTGAAGAAGCGTCGACATTTAGGGCCAATCTGTTCTGTACATACAGATGCAATATGGCAAAAATCTTCATAGTTCATCTGCAAGATGACAAATAACAGCATGTTTCATGCGATGAAGGACGATAGTAACATGACATCTAAAAAAGAACAATACAATGAAAAATTCATCAACCAAGAGTAATTCAAAGGTTCTTTATTTGGTTCTGAAGAAAAAGAGAAGCTCAATCCACAACTTGCTATAACAAGTAAAAAAACCAAGTCAAGAGAGAGTTTAAAATGGCTTAGCCTAAGACCTTTTCCGCACCAGTGACATCATCAATCACACAATTTTCTCTTAAACAAACCCACATTGCATCCAGATCGTCAGCATTTAGCAAAAGATCAGATTGCTTCTGCAAAAATGTGAGTGACAATTAAAGCAGATTATGTAAACTCTGGAAACCGTAATCACAAGAATTAGTACTTATACCTTAAGAAATCGATATTTTGCCAGCCTCTGGACCCTGTGACTGATGGATCCTTCTTCAGGTTTCTGAAAAGAAGAGAAAATACAAACAATAGAGTTAAGATACACTTTTTCATCACTGCTTGCTTAATGCATAATCTGTTAAGATAACTTTTTCAACTGTAATATCAATCAGAAAACAAATGCACCAAAATAAGGCAGTTGAACAACTCCTTTACATGTAGTTCTTCCAACACCCATTAATAGATAATCTTCTAAAGCGCCCACATAAAAAATGTTAGAACATGCCTTTTTGTAGAAACTTGGTATTGTCCCAGCTTCAGCACTTTTCTGTTGCTTCTCTTTAAAAATATCAAGCAAAATTCTCTTTGTCTCAAGCTCTACAAGGGAGGGGGAAAAAAAAGGTCCAACAAGTCAGAGTTTTACTAAAGAGTGAAAAAATGCATTTCAATTTTATTCTGTCAGCAATGCAGCCGAGAAAACATATTCTTCAGAAAAATTCTACGCACTACTGCATATGATGCATTCATAAGAAATTGAAGCAGAAGTAAATTAAGGTTTTTTTTTTACCAGAAAGACGTAATCATGTAAACACTACAACTGTCTTATTTTGGCAATGAACAAAGCTATGACATTATAAGGGCAGATAAAAAAAAAGGGCACGTGAGGGCCATTGCAAGCACATATTTACACTTCACCCTGACTAAAGACATGACAGTCGAACTGAAGGAGAAATGGAAAACAGCTCCAAACCCACTAAGTCAATTCATAAATCCACTCATGCAAACTGCATGAACTTGCTTTTTTCCCCCTACCCTACAAGAACTAGCTTTAGACAGGAAAAAAAAGGGGAAAAAAATCGCACTCGACAGTCCCGCATTCGAATTGACTTCCCAAATCCATTCACATTGCACACGGCTGAGGACATTCCTAAACCAGACACACATTTCCAATTTTTGACTAACAAAAAAGAATGAAGATAGAATCAATTGAATTTCCAAGGAAATGGTGTATGGATAAAAACGGACCCATCAGGGCTTCCGATCCAAGGCCAGCACCGGAACCAATGTACCGCCGGAGATTTCTGACCCAAAGCATTGACGAAGCCGGTGGGATCCTCCTCTGAGTGGCAGCCTCATGGCTCTCGCCATCACTGGATCCACTATACATGGCCAAGTCAGACTGATCTGATAACTCGAGGGGACTTGTACAAGTTCGATCTTCAGTGTAAAGTTCAAATCTTTGAATTGAAACCCCCAAATCAACACCAAAACCCTAGCTCTCGAAATTTTCTAATACGACCAAGAGAGTTCGCCGAGGAGACGTATTTTTCATTTTCCATTTTTTTCACTCTGAATTTTAAATGAAAGTCTGGAGAAATTGCAAAAGAGCCTCTTAATTTTTAGAATTTTTAAAAATTCCCCCTGGGTTTTGCTATCGGGCTTTGGGAAAAGGGGTAAGGGATGTTTGGTTTCTCTTCCTTTTTATTTATTTATTTATTATTATTTAAGTTTCATAATAAAAATATTTGTTTTATTTATTAATTCATTCTATTGGTATATTATTTACCTTAAATTTAAAATTTTTTAATTTTCATTTAAAAAAATACCATTAAATTACTTAAATAATAAATAATCTTAAATGATAAATAGTCTCTTTCCTTCTTCATCTAGTACAATTAGCAAATCAAAATCACTAATGATTATCTCTTACTTCAAATCAACCACTTAAGTACAAAAGACAACATAGCCAACTAGAGATGTCTTAACTCCTAAGTAAATAAACGTAAGCAAGACTAGATAGGAAAGTTATTATTTTATGTAACTTAAAATTTTCTAGTAATTTTGATTGCCATTTCAACTTAAAATGAATTAAATCGCACAAAAACTACCAAGGAAAGATATCAAGTATCGAATCCAATTCTCTAAAAATAACCAAGATTATTATAATGTA
>BPVZ01000001.1:861561-872968 GCA_020521535.1 Rubroshorea leprosula | reverse complement strand
ATAAAGTAACCAAAAAATGAAGCATACCTTAGCTCTCATGGTGGAAACTGGAAAGGCACTGAAATTTGCTCTTGCGGCGGAATTGTGGAAGACGATTTTGAGATTTCATGAGGAAAGAGAAAAAATTTCGATGGATGAAGACATGGGCAAAACAATCATCACGGTTGAAAGAAAATTTTCATTTCCGTGGCAGTAACAGTCGAATCCAACTAAACCAACTGATTAAATAATTGGACTTTTTAACAGCCCAAAAAAGCCCCACTTATTGGTGCCCTTGTTTTCATCAGAGGATGGACATGGATATTGTGAAAGGGTAATATTGGCAGGTCCAAGGCTTCAAGGGCCTGATGGTCCACCCAAATCAATATTTCCAATTGTTAGTCACTATGGAGCCAAGTTATTTACATCAACACCATTGTTGGGTCAAAAATGGATTGCTGGATTGAAGAAGTAGATCGACGACAGCTAATCAAAACAAAACGGCGCTGTAAAGCTCCGAATCATAAGCAATGACACGTGGACCCAAACCAATCCCCACAATCCAGAAAAACCCGTCAAAAACCTCAGACGTTCCGCTTCTCTTTCTATGTCCAGAAAATGCCTTCCATCTCCATTTCCGTAGCCATGAGCTGCTTCGCTCGCCCTCAATCTCAAGCTCAAGCTCGCTCCAAAGCCAGAGGCATTTCTCAAAGAGAAACCCCAATTCGAGGTTCAAACCTAAAAGGAGCACTAAGTGCGAGCCCCTCTCTGTGTCTGCTCCTTCTTCAGGCGTAGAAGCCACCACCTACACTCGCCTCCCTTCTAAACAAGACTTCTCTGCTCCATCCTCTGAATCGTCCAACGAAATCAAGCTTTTTGGTTCTGATATCGCCCAATTCGACTGCAATGATTTGTCTGGGACGGAAACGGATAGCGGTTAAGAGGAGGAAGCTGAGGAAGGACTCCAACATGAGCAATTTGAGGGTTTCCATGGAAATTCGGAGTATGAAGACGAGGGGGAGGAGGATTTTTATTATGATTCTGAAGGGGAAATTTTTCGTAATGGCGATTTCAAATTGGGGACTTTGTCGGATAATGTGGGCGATTTGGAAGTGAAGGAGAGGCGGATACCGGCCGTAATGCGATGCTTTGACCGGACTAAGATTTATGTTAAAGCGGGTGGATGCGGGGAATGGCGTTGTTGCGTTTCGTCGCAAAAAGTATGTTCGTTTGGGGGGACTGTCAGGTGGGGATGGAGGGAGGGGAGGGAACGTGTATGTGGAGGTGGATGCGGCAATGAATTCTCTGTTGCCTTTCAGAAATGGAGTGCATTTTAGGGCTGGGAAAGGAGGGCACGGCCAAGGGAGGATGCAGAAAGGGGGGCAATGGAGAGGATGCGGCTGTGAAAGTGACGCCGGGGACGGCTATCAGGGAGGCTGGGAGGGAGGAGGTATTGTTGGAACTGTTGTATCTGGGACAGCGAGCATTGCTGCTTCCTGGTGGGAGAGGTGGCCGAGGCAATGCCTCTTTTAAGTCTGGCGCCAATAAAGTTCAAAGGTTGGCCGAGAATGGTGAACAGTGTCCAGAAATGTAAGCCCTGTTCTTTATCTCAAGAAAAAGTTTTGTTGATCAGTGCCCTTCGTTTTTGTTGCCTGTGTTTTTTTGCTATGTCTAACTTTTAGCATTAAGACTGATAGTTTTATATGGTTTTCAAATGATAGCTGTAACTTAAGCCAATGCTTTTGCTATTTTCAGATCAATTTGATCTGTAGGTTTGGTGCATGAAATAGAGGCTATCTATGTTTAGATGAAGCTGGATCTCTTTATCATCTTTTGCCAATATATATGTGTAACATTTTGAATTCCAATGATTGGTTGTTTTATTTCCTTAATGCTCATTCCTTTGTTGAGTGGCCAACTTTCTCTTCTATTATACTCTTCTATTATACACACTAGGACTAATGGTATTTTTAATCACGTGGTTGGAATTGGAGTTAAAGCTGATTGCAGATGTTGGAATGGTAGGTGCTCCAAATGCTGGGAAAAGCACACTATTGAGTGTGATAAGTGTTGCTCAGCCAGCAACAGTAAATTATCCTTTTACAACTTTACTTCCCAATTTGGGAGTAGTTTCATTTGATTATGATTCTACTATGGTAGTAGCAGATCTGCCAGCTTTACTTGAAGAAGCACACGGGGGGTTTGGTTTATGTCATGAGTTCCTACGGCATACCAAAAGATGTTCTGCACTGGTGTAAGCTTCTTTTCACACATTGCAACTTCTATGAAGTTAAAGTCCTTGAGACTCGGAGGTATTACAATTTTGGTGCATTCAAACGACAATATAAATGTTTGGGCAAAAAAATGATAATATAAATGTGATGTGATCTTCTTCAACTGCTTAAGTTTCATCTCCTAAAGCTTATCTATTTGTTAATTTGAAATGAAATGTTTGTTCTTCAACTTTGATGAACACCACTTGTAATGGGTATTAATTTTATTTTCTTTTATTTTATTTTTTTGTCTTATTGAGAGAAGGTTAAAGATCAAAACTAACTCTGTAGCTATAACCAAAGGGTGACCTTAACTTCACATCTGTTTTCTGTTTTGTAGATTCATGTTGTTGATGGTTCCTCTCAGCAGCCAGAATTTGAGTCTGATGCTGTACGTCTTGAGCTGGAAATGGTTAATCCTGAACTTGCAGAGAAGCCTTATATAGTTGCCTATAACAAAATGGATATTCCAGAGGCATATGAAAATTGGCCTTCATTTAACCAAAAGCCTACAAGCACGTGGAATTGAGCCCTTTTGCATGAGTGCAGTGAGCAGAGAAGGCACACACAAAGTTGTCTGTGCTGCTTCTGAGCTTCTTCGGAAGTGTAAAGAATCCAATATGGAGTTTGAAGGTCATATTTTTATATGGTTTAGTTCCTTGAATTTATTATATTGCATCCTTATTTATATATATTTCATTTTCTATGCTATGCAATCTTGTCATGATCCCTTTATGGACAAGTCTGTCTACTTTAAGTTTGACAGCACCAGAAGATCTGAATCACGTGGCTGATATGATACATAAGCAGTGCAGTGCCTCTATTGATGAGTTTGAGATCATTCATGACAGTAGTTCAAATACTTGGCACGTAATTGGAGCAGGATTACAACGTTTTGTTCAGATGACAAACTGGCGGTAGGAGTTTGAAGTTATTCCTTTGATTGTAGCCTTGCTAGCCTATCTGCTATCCTCTTTCACTTGCTCTCATGCATTTCTATTTTGTCCTGTTTCATGATCATCCCAAAGCACATTATGTTTTGAATTATAACTTTACGAACCTTCTAATCTGTGAATGTTATACATTCATGAAAATGAAATCATTTTCATTTCAAAGAGAAATGAACTTAAAAATGTATTCGTAGGAGTACTTGAGAGCAGCCATGTACCAGGTTAAAGTACCACCAAACAACAAACAACAATTTACATACTTTCTTTGATATACCTATCTTTTTGTCTTTCTGGCTTATCTTGAACATCGCCAATACTGCTTTTGATATAAATTGTGATTCTTTTGAACCAGATATATGGATTCTGAGAAAAGGTTCCAACATGTTCTCGAGGCTTGTGGTGTGCATCGTTCTCTTATGAAGCTTGGTGTCAAAGAAGGTGATGCAGTAATAGTTGGAGAGGTATGTTCATACTGTTCTATAATTTGCTATAGCATGTTTGTTTTCCCTTGTGATGCATTTGGTATACGTATAAGCAATTTACTTAAACAGATCAACACATGTAATATGCTTACATTGATGCCCCTACCTTTAAACCTGTCTGTTTTTGATATATGGTTTCCAATTAAATTTCACTTCATTGTGTGTCCATGACAACAACCAGTCAACATGTAACACTTCACAATAAAACCAATTCTAATGATAACAAACAAACTTAAAGTTGGATGATAACTTGTGGTACAAAGCAAGATTCAATTTGAGACCTGAGGGTATCACCAGAGCGTGCACGTTAACCACCAGGCCAAGGTTTTATTGACAGACATATTGTCTCGTTAACCATCCATCTTTTAAAACTTTGATTTTTGATGATATATGACAGTTCAGAAAACATCCACTTTTAAAACTGGTATCCCATTCAACTTGGAGCCTGTATAATACAAGTTCATTTTTAAAATCTCAATAACAACTTGCTTTGCCTCTGCTAGATGGAGATGGTGTGGCATGACTACACTGGAAATTCTGGTCAACCAAACATGAGAAGAAGATCAACAGAATCCCTCAAATCGGCTCAGTGGGGAAGTAATCAACATTTTTTTTTCCTTTGTACACTGCTGGTATTAGCAGGTTGGCAAATTAAGAACAAAAGGTAATAGATCATAAGATCACTAGTTTTAAGAGCATAAAGTTGCCTTTCAATTTGTTTTCTATAGTTCAGGAATTATCTTCATTTGCAACCTAGATGATGAAGAGTATTTAAGTTTTAGAAGAAATGTTTTAACTTTTTACTAATATTCAACTGAAGTGTAAAATTAATAATATATATTTTTAACTGGTATATATTTATCTGTTAACTTCTGAGCTTGCAACAAAAATTACATAAAATTTTTCTAAATTCTTGTTCTAATTTGATTTTCTACATTGTAGTATAATATTTTTTCCTTCAATATATACTAATCTATTTTTACATTAATCACAAAACAAAAGAAAAAATTTTCTAAGGAAACAGTTGCTAATATGTTCTATTTTGTTTATTCTCTATTGATAAGGTTATGTATCATATGGATGCAGCAACAATAATGGAGGTTCTAAGTTGAAAATGGCTGAAGTGGTGGTAATGCTGCTCATTGTCATGGTCAACTTATAAATCAATATAAGGTACTGGATCCTAACAGTCAATGTTAACACTGTCAAGTCATGGGCAACAAACAAGATTTAGTTTAGGATTGAGTAGTTGAAATTAGAACTGTTGGGAGTGTGTTTTTCATTTATGAGTTCCATGTAATTTAGACAAAAAATTTGGAAAATCAAAACCATAAGTAAAATTCATCATGTATTCTAGACCTTCAAATTTACTCCAACAATTTAATTCGTAATGAAAATTCGATTGAGGGAGGTTCACATGTTTTGAGGGAAATCAAAACCATGCACATTCGTGGTGGTAGATGCTGATCTACTTCATATCATAATGTCGACATCACATGTTTTGTTCTATGGCATCTTCAGTGATGAATCTGCATCTCACACTTCAAATCTACAAAATATCAGAAACACCTGTACGGGCTAGTCTATTATGTTTGTATAATCAGAAATAATGCTACATCATAGATCAGCTTCAATTATTTGTGAACGATGCAAGAAAGATATGAAAGAAAGGTGGTTTTAAAGGAAAAGGGAAATAACTATAGAGAACTGTTTGTTGATTCTCTGATTAGATTCTGCAGCCATTCATGAGATTGATGATTCAGAATTCTGTTATACATTATCCCATGTAATCAGAAACCAAAAAAAAAAAAAAAGGTCCAATCACCAGAATTCATCATATTTCTAAATCCTGTGTATGATCATCAAAAATTAAAGAGTATCTGAAACAGGGTCAACCTAAAAATTAACCAAACACCATGCAAAGGTGTAAAATTTCCCATCTCCTAGACTGGATGACTTAACCCCACAAGATAGCATGTCCTCTCATTGTCCCATGAGAAGATCTGCCATTATAGGGTGGGGGCTGACCGGCTGAGCCATTGAGATTCTGAATTTTACCCTCTTATAATTTCCCTGGTTTGTGTTGGAGCTCCATTTGAAAAACAATTTATAACAACATGGAACCAAATTCGAGCTTTACGTTCTAAACCAAGCTCATTCCTTATTTCTGCTGCATAACACACCATAAAAAATCTATGATTTAAAAATTGAACTTGTTTAAGTAAATGAATCAAACTCGATGCCATAATGACATTGCAGTAACTCTAAGTAGCTCGACTTGTTGACACCCTTGTTGGTATCAGAAGAGGCAGTTGGGAGAATTGTTAGGGGCATTATGGCAGGGCCAAGGGTTCAATGGCATGGTTGGACAAACAAATCAATGTCTCACATTATAAAAGTTACTGACAAGATCCATGGACAGCAGATACAAACAATTTTTCTAGGCTGGAAAATTGTACTGGAGTACCCTCAACCACATTGCACGTTTTAAAAAACAATATAAAGGTATATGTTTCTCAAATTCAAACACTCGAACAAAATCTTTTGAATCAGATATAATTCAATTGAAGTAACAATATCACTCTTCTTGGAGGAACAAATGGTACATAGTAATAAAAATTAATGATGAGAAACAAACAGAAATCATATACCAGAATTCAAATCTGTAAAATTATGTAGTTGATGCCAAGGAATTGAAAATGCATATGCCTTTTAATGAAGTATAACTAGTGTAAACTTTGGTTTGGTTTTTACCTGCAACAGTTTTCCTTCAAAGTAACACATGAGAGATAAAGGTATGTTCCTAATTGATTAAAATTGAGCACCTCCAAGAACATCCTGTATGATCCAAAATTTTTCAAGAAGCAAGTTTACCGTAAGACTAAGTCCTCACTCAATTCTCAAATAATAATTAGGAGACATGATAAAATATTTAGAAAGCATACCAAAATCATCTTTTGCTTGGTGAAGCTACTTTTATTCCATTCCTCTGCTATTGCTTGCTTCTTGGATGAGGGTCAGTTTGGTGTTTTAAGGCAAATAGTGTTTATGTTTCTTCAAGGGAAAAGTAATTCCATGCCTGCAACCAAAAATGAATTCCATTTGTGTATATATGTTTTGCAACGAGAAAGGATATAACTAATATGGATCTTAGTTCCAATTGTAAAAGAAATAATAATAATGCAATTGACAAAGAAAACTTTGATTCACAAAATTAACATAACATATGTGCTCCAAGTTGCTGGAAGTTTTGGAGTCTGTTGATTTCAATATAAGCTTCAAATGAAGAATGCAACAGTTTAGTGTTGCAGTCACATTTTATACATAAGACCAAAGGTCTTTTATACAGCTAATATCTTTATTCACATAAACAAACTGCTGAAGAAAAACTATATAAAATAGCAATTCAAAATGGAGAAGATAGAAAATTAAGAAGTCTTCAAGTTGAACATTGGGAAAAGGAATTGAGGAGCCTCATTCAACATTTGAGTCGATATAGTTTATTGTATTGCTCCCAAAATTGACAGAAAGACAAAGACTTAATTGATAGAATGAGCCAATGAGGAGAAAATTAGTGTTGGGAATTTATAAATTATTAAGAAGTGTAGTTGCGGGAAAAAGAGGAGTTGGGATTTCAGAAATCAGGCATACCTGTTGCCTCTTGCAAACCTCAATCTTGGGATTAGATGATGGGCTTCTCATTTATGTAGATGCTGGGAATGTGAGAAATTTTGGACCACTCAGGACCGCTTTCCTTGGCGCATCTTTCCTCTAACAAGGAGCAATCACCAATGCCAAGAACCCGCAATTTGGAGAGTGGTCGAAAGGCTTCCGCAGAAGGCAGTTGTTTCAGATTCTTGCAGCTTCGAACAACTAGACATTCAAGGGAGGATAAGTTTCTCAACCACTCTGGTAAAACTTCCACTCCATCAAATCCGGATACCGACAAGTACTTTATAGCAGTGAGGTGTTGAATTTGATGAGGCAATTGACTTAGCTTTTCCCAACCAAGCAAATACAACTGCTCAAGGGAGGTGTTGATGGAATTCAAACCCGGGAATTCCTCCAACTCTTTTGAGAAACCACCAATTGACAACCTCTTCAATTGAGTTAGACGGCCGAGAACTTCCTCTGAAATAGAGACAAGATTAGGACAATCCTGTATAGCAAGTTTGTCGAGACCGGTGTAGAATGACAGCCCACTCAATAAACATCTTAATCCAGAACAAGAATCAACACGCAATTTTTTTAGGGACGATAAGTTTCCTAACCATTCTGGTAATGTTTCCATGTCATCAAACTTACTTATAACCAACTTCTTTAGAGCATTAAGGTGTTGAATTTGAGGTGGCAATGTAGTTAATTTTTTCCATCCATGCAATCGCAACTCCCGGAGGGAGGTCTGCAGGCAAAGAATGGAGCCAAGCCCAGGGAATTCCTCTAGCTCTTCCCCAAAACCACCAATACTCAATTTTTTCAAGCTAATAAGACAGGCGAGGGGATTCTCTGGGATGCTTCTCAATTTTGAACAATCTACAATTTTTAACTTAACAAGAGAATGTAATTCCTTCAATTCTTCTGGAATGGAGATCAAGTTATGGCACCTGCTTACTATCAGATTTTTAAGAGCAATGCAGGATGACAACCCGCTTGGTAGACACTCTATTTCACATTCAGACAAATGTAACCTTTGAAGAGAGGTAAGCCCATCTACACTTGGAATAAACCTCAGATTAGGAAGCCCAATCAGATAAATGGTCTGAAGAGATGTAAGCCCATCAATACTTGGAATAAACCCCAAATTCGGAAGCTTTTTCAGAGATAACCACTCAAGGCACTTAGAGGCTGGTAGTATATCTCCAATGTTGCTTACAGAGCACTCGGAAATGACGAGTGTCTGAAGTGATTGTAACCCACTTGTTGGAACACTTTCCAACATCTTGCACTCTATAATTCTCAATAGCACCAAGTTCTCGATCAAAGACATTTCATTACTGTAACTACAATCACTCTTCAACATCCATGACGGTAAGTTTTTACCTCCATAACCACCAACAGTTAATCTTTGCAGATTTGAGTGAGGTTGGAGGCCTTCTAAAACATCTTCATCCTGATTGCCTTTTTTTCCCCACCATAATGTCAACTCATAAATTACCTTCTCATGTAATTTTGCTCTCATGGCTTCTGATTTGTCTTTAACAAGATCAAGGTTACAGATCTCTAAGCTTCCTCTCAATTGGCTTAAACATCCCAATTCTTCAATTTTACGCCCCTTTGTTGCACCCACAAAGAACAATGGCAATGTTTGAAGATTTGTCAGTCGCCCAAGGTTTGCAGGCATATTCTCTTCATAAGAGAAGTAAACGTGCCTCAAGTTGATTAAACTTCCTATTCCTTCAGGAGGCATTTTGATAGATCTGCAATTAAGATATCTAAATGTTTGTAAATTGTATAGATTAGTAACGAACCTGGGCACTTCTTTTATTTGAGTTCTAGAAATGTCTAAGTATCTCAAACTCTTCATGTTGCCAAAACATGCCGGCAATTCTTCAGCATCAAAAGCATAAGGAAAATTGAGAACCCGTAACTTTTTAAACTTCCTTGACATGCCACGGGGAAAACCATGCTTTGAAAACAAAGTGTGTAGCTGAGCAACATCTCCTAAAGTTGTTGGCACCATTTGCTGATCACAGATGAGATTCAAATGTCTACAACTAGAAATATTGCTCCTTGAAGAAAGAGTCTCCAAAATCACTGTCTCAGATTTTGAAATGGATTGTGCAAAATCATGAATCAAATCATGCATTTTACAACCAACAATGCTCCCGAATGAATCTCTGCACTCCTGTTGAAATAAAGAATATGATAACAAGTCATTGAAATACTCGTCGCCAATATCCTCCAGCATCATAGAAGTTTCTTTAGGCAATTGAAGGAACCCTTCTGCCATCCATAGCTGAATTAAAATCTCCCTTCTCATGACATAATCTTTGGGATAAATACAACAAAATGCAAAACATTGCTTCAAACCTGGCTTCAACAAGTTATCAAAACTCAATTGTAATATATGCATAATTCCATCATCCTGATATTCAAGTGAACCCAGTGCATCAATCTTGCTTTTGATTGGCAACCATTCAGCTTTATCTGGCCTTTTGGTGCATAAAATCCCCCCTATAACACTTGCAACTAACGGCACACCTCTACATTTTCTTGCAAAATCCCGTCCAATATTCTCCAATTCTGAATCTAAATGTTTAGAAGCATCTCCAAATACTTTCAGCTTAATTATAGACCAACATTCAACATCTTTTAGTAGCCCAAGATAATGCATGTGCCCGGGAAGTGTTCCCATTGTCAATGCAACATTTTTATCCCGAGTTGTTACAAGAACTCTATTCCCTGACATCTTACACATCCCCAACAAACACCTCTTCAAGTCTTCCCATTTCTGACTCTCTTTATTCCACACATCATCCAGTATGAGAAGATAATTTTTTTCCCCAATAGCTGATCTTATTTTTTGAACCACAGTGTCTTTGTTCCTTATTGCATCGGATTTCTCGCTAAGAGACTCCAACATTTCTGCTAAAATCCTCTCTACATCAAAATTTTCAGACACACAAACCCACATTATTTTACCAAAATGGTTTTGAATTTGGTCATGACTACGCACAGACTGTGCTAGAGTGGTTTTGCCGAGACCAGCCATACCCACTATAGACAGGACACACAGGGGTAGTCCATCAGTTGGATCAGTCAACAACTGCACTATTTTAGAGACATCATCTTCTCTCCCCACAAATTGTGAGAAAGTACCAATAAAAGATTGGGTCTGTAAATTTCTTCTTTGTTGATAATTGGTGGTAGCAAGTCTGGATTGAAGTCCAAACCCATGGGCCTCATTGTTAATACCATCCACCATTGCAATAACTTTCTTAATCTTATGAGCCATCCTTAAGCCAAATGCCAAGGGATTCTTGGGGGTAAAAAAGTAACGCACCTTTTTCATCATCTGATTTTGAATCTTCATCCTGCGCTTCACACTTTCATAAGCAACTTCATCCAGTATGTAATCAGCATCATCAGCCACTTCCCTGAGCTTGAGGAGCCATCGCTTCACAGCCGGGTCTGTCACTTGCCTTTGTCCAGCATCTTGCAACACAGCCTGAATCAAGACTAGCTTGTCTTGGAGCATGATGAGTTCCTGCTTCCAGCTGACTGCAAGGCTGACTTGCTGAGCAACAGCCGAAATCAGGTTGGATACGGTGGTATCAACAACGGGAGAAAGGATGAGATCACCCATTTGTGCTTCAACAGCTTGGAGAAAACTAAGAAAAGCTTGAGGTTGAGTAGTGCTCTGTTAAGCAGACGAGAAGACTAGAGTGCATATGATACAGAAGTAAACGACAGTGAGTCAATATCAACTGTACAAAACTTTTCTTTATTTCTTTTTTTATTATAACCAGCACTATGGTTAATTGATTTCTTGATCTTATAATAATTGTCATTTGATATATAAAAATTTAACATAACCTCCCAAAATTTTTGTTTATTTTGTTGTCGCAGAAGTTTTTTTAACTTTAATTTTAAGTTATATAATAAAAAATAATTTTTTATTACTCCATTCATCTAAATTATATGTCACAAGATTTATATTTAAAATTTTTATTTTAATAAAAAATTATTATTAAATTATTTAAATTATAAACTTATTATAACA
>BPVZ01000001.1:831393-845394 GCA_020521535.1 Rubroshorea leprosula | reverse complement strand
AAGGAAATTCGATGGTTGAAGGCATGGGTAAAACAGTCATCACAGTTGAAATAAATTTCTCATTTTCGTGGCAACAACAGTCGAATCCAACTAAACCAACCGGTAAATAATTAGGCTTAACAGCCCAAAAAAGCTCGACCTATTGACTTGACGCCCTCGTGAAGCAAATGCACATGGATATTGTGCGAGGGGCAGGCCCAGAGCTTCAAGGGCCTGATGGTCCAACCAAATCAATATATCCAATTGTAAGTCAGTAAGATTCATGGGCAGCAAGATATACACTACAGCCAATTTTTCTCTGCCTGAAAATTGTATTGGAGTGGAGCATCCTCAACCAAAATGCACATTAAAAAAAAAAAAAACCTACGAAAACTCAATCACAAATGGTGAAAAGATTAAATGCTCTATTTAAACTTTAGCTTTTTTTCCTAATGGTAATTTAAATTGGTTTCGGTATTCGGACCACTGGATACCTTTCTTCCCCGGTGCATATGTTGCCTCTAAGGTATTGAAATGACTTCAAGGCAACGCAACATCAGTTAGCTTCTTGCAGTTTGCAGAATTTGATGGTCTGACCATTATGTGTGGATAGCGTTCATGACAAAGATTGTAATGATACATGGCATTAGGACTGCAGCCTTGTTACCTGATTCCAACCAAGCCAATCTTTTTTCGAAATAGAGCTCCATCCAATGACAGTTAAGTAAAGATATCACAAAACACAATAGGAAATATAAGGAGTAGAGAACACAAAATTTACGTGGAAAACCCTCCACTATGGAGTGAAAAACCACGGGACCAAACCGAAACAGAATTCACTATTATAATGAATAATACAACAATTGTGTCACAATTTTTTCCCTAGACATAAGAACTAAAGCAATTTGGAAAAATAGTACAGCTCTCCAAGCACACAACTCTCACTCAAAACACACTCAAAAGATTGATTCTCTGCAATCAAAGTACCTTAAGAAAACACTCCAACGAGAAACCCCCAGAAATTGCCTCTTGCAGTCTTGTTGTAGTAAATCCTCATTAAGACTTCTGCACAACCAATTGAAATAATTTGTCAAAATGCATTCACATCATTGTTAACTTTATCTAGTAACAATTCAACTAAAATACCAATATCATCCTTTTGAGAGGAACAAATGGTACGTAGAAATAAATTACTGATGAGAAACGAATGAGAAATCAGGTACCAGAAATGAATTATTACTTTATGTAACTTTGTTTCGGTTTTTACCTGCAACAGTTTTCCTTGCAAGTAACACATGAGAAACACAGATATGTTCCCAGTCATTCAAAATTGAGCGCTTCCAAGAACATCCTGTATATTTCAAAATTTTTCAAGAAGTTTACTGTAAGACCAAGACCTCACTCAGTTCTCAAATTATAACTAAGACAACTTAATAAAATATCTTTGCTGTGCATACCAGAATAATGTTTCACTCTGTGAAGCTACTTTTCTTCCATTCCTCTGCTATTGCTTGCTTCTTGAATGAGGATGTATTAGGTGTTTTAAGGCCAATGGTCCAAACATGTTTGCTGATGACAGATGACAGATTATAGCTGAATCATCTTTTACAACTTCAAAGGAATTCCATGCCTGCAACCAAAAATGAATTCCATTTCCGTGGCCACGAGCTGCTTCGCTCGCCCTCAATCTCAAGTTCAAGCTCGCTCCAAAACCCAGAGGCATTCCTCAAAGAGAAACCCCAATTCGAAGTTCAAGCCTAAAAATAAAAGGAGTACCAAGTACAAGCCCCTCTCTGTGTCTGCTCCTTCTTCCAGCGTAGAAGCCACCACCTACACTCCCCTCCCTCCTAAACAAGACTTCTCTCCTCCATCCTCTGAATCGTCCAGAGAAATCAAGCTTTTTGATTCTGATATCGCCCAATTCGACTTCAATGATTTGTCTGAGACGGAAACAGATAGCGGTGAAGAGGAGGAAGCTGAGGAAGGACTCCAATATGAGCAATTTGAGGTTTTCGATGGAAATTCGGAGTATGAAGACGGAGGGGGAGGAGGATTTTTATTATGACTCGGAAGGGAAAATTGTAAATTTTCCTAATGGGTAATGGCGATTTCAAATTGGGGACTTTGTCGGATGATGAGGCGATTTGGAAGTGAAGGAGAAGGGGATACTGGCCGTAATGCGATGCTTTGACCGGGCTAAGATTTATGTTAAAGCGGCTGATGGAGGGAATGGGTTTGTTGCCCTTCGCCGCGAAAAGTATGTTCCTCTGGGGGCACTGTCAGGTGGGGATGGAGGGAGGGGCGGGAATGTGTATGTGGAGGTGGACGAGGCAACGAGTTCTCTGTTGCCTTTCAGAAATGGAGTGCATTTTAGGGCTGGGAGAGGAGGGCACGGCCAAGGGAGGATGCAGAACGGGGCCAAGGGAGAGGATGTGGTTGTGAAAGTGGCCCCGGGACGGTTATCAGGGAGGCTGGGAGGGAGGAGGTCTTGTTGGAACTGTCGCATCTGGGACAGGACAGCATTGCTGCTTCCTGGTGGGAGAGGTGGCCGAGGCAATGCCTCTTTTAAGTCTGGCGCCAATAAAGTGCCAAGGTTGGCTGAGAATGGTGAACCAGGTCCAGAAATGTAATTCCTGTTCTTTATCTCAAGAAAAAGTTTTGTTGATCAGTGCCCTTCGTTTTTGTTGCCTGTGTTTTTTGCCATGTCTAACTTTTAGCATTAAGACTGATGGTTTTATGTGGTTTTCAAATGATAGCTACAACTTAAGCCAATGCTTTTTCTCTTTTCAGATCAATTTGATCTGTAGGTTTGGTGCATGAAATAGAGACTATCTATGTTTAGATGAAGTTGGGTCTCTTTATCATCTTTTGCCAATACGTATGTGTAACATTTGAATTCCAATGACTGGTTGTTTTATTTCCTTAATGCTCGTTCCTTCTGAGTGGCCAACTATTTCTTCTATCATACACACTAGGAATAATGGTATTTTTAATCAGGTGGTTGGAATTGGAGTTAAAACTGGTTGCAGATGTTGGAATAGTAGGTGCTCCAAATGCTGGGAAAAGCACACTATTGAGTGTGATAAGTGCTGCTCAGCCAGCAACAGCAAATTATCCTTTTACAACTTTGCTTCCCAATTTGGGAGTAGTTTCATCTGATTATGATTCTACTATGGTAGTAGCAGATCTGCCTGGTTTACTTGAAGGAGCACACAGGAGTTTCGGTTTAGCTCATGAGTTCCTATGGCATACCGAAAGATGTTCTGCACTGGTATAAGCTTCTTTTCACACATTGCAACTTCTATGAATTTAAAGTCCTTGAGACTTGAAGTATTACAATTTTGGTGCATTCAAATGATTAAGTTTGGCCAAAAAAAAAAATGATAATATAAATGTAATGTTATCTTCTTCAACTGATTAAGTTTCATCTCCTAAAGCTTATCTATTTGTTAATTTGAAATGAAACGTTTGTTCTTCAACATTGATGTACACCACTTGTAATGGGTATTAATTTTATTTTCTTTTATTTTATTTTTTTGTCTTATTGAGAAGAAGTTAAAGACCAAAACTAACTCTGTAGCTATAACCAAGGGGTAACCTTTTATCTTCACATCTGTTTACTGTTTTGTAGATACATGTTGTTGATGGTTCCTCTCAGCAGCCAGAAATTGAGTTTGATGCTGTACGTCTTGAGCTGGAAGTGTTTCGTCCTGAACTTGCGGAGAAGCCTTATATAGTTGCCTGTAACAAAATGGATCTTCCAGAGGCATATGAAAATTGGCCTTCATTTAAGCAAAGCCTACAAGCATGCAGAATTGAACCTTTTTTCATTAGTGCAGCAAGTGGAGAAGGCACACGCAAAGTTTCTGTGCTGCTTATGAGCTTCTTCAAAAGTGTAAAGAATCCAATATGGAGTTCGAAGGTCACATTTTTATGTGGTTTGGTTCCTTGAATTTTTCATATTGCATCCTTATTTATATATGTTTCGTTTTCTATGGTATGCAATCTTCTCATGAATCCTTTTATTGACAAGTCTGTCTACTTTAGATTTGACAGCACCAGAAGATCTGAATCATGTGGCTGATATGGTACATAAGCAGTGCAATGCCTCCATTGATGAGTTTGAGATCAGACAGTAGTTCAAATACTTGGCATGTAATTGGCGCAGGATTACAACGTTTTGTTCAGATGACAAACTGGCGGTAGGAATTTGAACTTATTCCTTTGAGTGTAGCCCTGCTAGCCTATCTGCTATCCTCTTTCACTCGCTCTCATGCATTTCTATTTTGTCCTGTTCCATGATCATCTCAAAGCACATTATGTTTTGAATTATAACTTTACAAATCTTCTAATCTGTGAATGTTGTACATTCATGAAAATGGAATCATTTTCATTTCAAAGAGAAACGAAGTTAAAAATGTATTCTTAGGAGTACTTGAGAGCAGCCATATACCAGTTTAAAGTACCACCGAACAACAATTTACATGCTTTCTTTGATATACCTTATCTTTTTGTCTTTCTGGCTTATCTTGAACGTTACCAATACTGCTTTTGATATAAATTGTGATTCTTTTGAACCAGATATATGGATTCTGAGTAAAGGTTCCAACATGTTCTCGAGGCTTGTGTTGTGAATCGTTCTCTTATGAAGCTTGGTGTTAAAGAAGGTGATACAGTAATAGTTGGAGAGGTATGTTCATACTGTTCTATAATTTGCTATATAATGTTTGTTTTTCCTTGCGATGCATTTGACATACGTATAAGCAATTTACTTAAAAGGAACAACACATGTAATATGATTACATTGATGCCCCTACCTTTAAAACCTATGTCTGTTTTTGATATATGGATTCCAATTACATTTCACTTCATTGTGTGTCCATGAGAACAACCAATCAACATGTAACACTTCACAATAAAACCAATTCTAATGATAACAAACAAACTTAAAGTTGGACGATGACTTGTGGTGCAAAGCAAGATTCAATTTGAGACCTGAGGGCATCACCAGAGCGTCTACCTTAACCACTAGGCCAAGGTTTTATTGACGGACATATTGTCTTGTTAACCATCCATCTTTTAAAACTTTGATTTGTAATGACATTAGACGGTTCAGAAAGCATCTACTCTTAAAACTGGTGTCCCATGCAACTTGGAGCCTGTATAATACCAGTTCATTTTGAAAATCCCAATAAATTGCTTTGTGTCTGCTAGATGGAGATGGTGTGACATGACTACACTGGAAATTCTGGTCAACCAAATATGAGAAGAAGATCAACAGAATCTCTCAAATGGCCTCAGTGGAAGTAATCAACATTTTTTTTTTACTCGGTACACTGCTGGTATTAGCATGCTGGCAAATTTCGAACAGAAGGTAATAGACCATAATCACACTAGTTTTAAGAGCATAAAGTTACCTTTCGGTTTGTTTTCTATGGTTCAGGAATTATCTTCATTTGCAACTTAGATGATGAAGAGTATTTAAGTTTTAGAAGCAAGCATCGTTTTAACTTTTTACTAACATTCAGCTGAAGTGCGAAATTAATAATATATATATTTAACTGATATATATCTATCTGTTAACTTCCGAACTTACAACAAAAATTACATAAAATGTTTCTAAATTCTTGTTCTTATTTGATTTTCTATGTTTTAGTATAAATTTTTTTTTCTTCAAATATATACTAATCTATTTTTACATTAATCACAAAATAAAAGAAAATTTTTTCATAGGAAACAGTTGCTAATGTGTTTTATTTTCTTCATTCTCTATTGGTAAGGTTATGTCTCATATGGATGCAGCAACAGTAATGGAGCTTCTAAGTCAAAAATTGTTGAACTGGTAGTGACACTGCTAATTGTCATGGTCAACTTATAAATCAATATAAGGGATTTGATCTAACAATCAATGTTACACTGTCAAGACATGGGCGACAAATAAGTTTCAGTTTTGTTCTATGGCATGTTCAGTAGTGAATTTGCATCTCACACTTCAAATCTACGGAATATCAGAAAAACTTGTGCCACCTAGTCTATTCTGTGTCTGTATAATCAGAAATAATGCTACATCATAGGTCAGCTTCAATTTTTGTGAAAAAAAGCAAGAAAGATACGAGAGAAAGGTGGTTTTAAAGGAAAAGGGAAATAACTATAGAGAACTGTTAGTTGATTCTCTGATTAGATTCTGCAGCCATTCATGAGACTGATGATTCAGAATTCTGTAATACATTATACCATGTAATCAGAAAAAAAAAAAAAAAAAAGGGTCTAATCTCCAGAATTCATCATACTTCTAAATCCTGTGTATGATCAAATCATCAATAATTAAAGAGTATCTGAAACAAGATCAACCTTGAAATTAATTAAACACTATGTAGAGGTGTAAAATTTCCCATCTCCTAGACTGGATGACTTAACCCCACAAGATAGCATGTCCCCTCATTGTCCCATGAGAAGATCTGCCATTATAGAGGGGGTGCTGCCCGGCTGGTTCATTGAGATTCTGAATTTTACCCTCCTATAATTTCCCTGGCTTGCGCTGGAGCTCCATTTGAAAAAAAATTTATAATAACATGGAACCCAAATTTGAGCTTTATGTTCTAAACCATGCCCGAATCCTTATTTTCTGCTGCATAACACAACATAAAAAATCTGTGATTTAAAATTGAACTTGTTTAAGTAAATGAACTGAACCCGATGCCACACTGACATTGCGGTAACCCTGAGTAGCTCGACTTGTTGACACCCTTGTTTGCATCAGAAGACGCGGTTGGAGAATTGTTAGGGGCATTATGGCAGGGCCAAGGCTTCAATGGCATGGTTGTACAAACAAATCAATGTCTCACATCATAAAAGTTAACTGACAAGATCCATGGACAGCATATACAGACAATTTTTCTAGGCTGGAAAATTGTACAGGAGTACCCTAAACCACCATGCACGTTTTTAAAAACAAAATAAAGGAAAACCCACTCGCAAACGGTATCAAAGTTGTCTATTTAAGTTTTAGTTTTAATGGCAATCTAAAGTGGTTTTGGACCACTCAATTCAACACCTCCTGGTGCTTGTGCTGCCTCTAGAGTATTGAAATGGCTTCCATACAAGGAAACGTGTGTTAGATTCTTGCAGTTAAAGAATTTGCTGGCTTGACCACTAAAGAAAGTGTTCATGACCAAGATTCTGCGGATACACGGTAAAATTGTTAGGATTGCTAGGGTTGCACCCGAGGTTACTTGATTCCAACCAAGCCAATCTTATTCAAAATAAAGCCCCACTCTTGTGATGGCCAAATAAATATGTCAGACACCACAAGAAATATAAATGGAAAGGAACACAATTTATGTGGAAAACCCTCCAATATAGAGGAAAAACTATGAGATCAAACCGGGAACAAAATTCAATATTAAAATGAATAATACAATAATGGTGTCTCAATTTTTTTCCCAGATATAAGACCCCTAGAGCAATATGGAAAAATAACAGTGACTGTCCAAGCACACAACAACTCTTACTCAGAAACCAAGTACATTGATTCTTTGTAATCAAAATATCTTAAAAAAAGCTCCAACGAGAGAGAACCCCGTAAAAATTTGCCTCTTGTTGCAGTAATACTCATTAAGACTTCTGCAAAACCAAATGAAACAAATTGTCAATTTGCATTCGCATCATTGTTAACCTTCCTATTAACTTGAAGTTAAAGATTAATCTAGGATTTGCATAATCTTTCAAGCAGAGCAACTTACTATTAAATCAGCTTGAACTTGTTCCTCATATCCACGTCTTGGTGGGTGGAATGCTTCTACATATCTGAATTTCAAAACAATCAAGTAATATTAGCTGCGCTGGGAGTGATATATGTTTCTCAAATTCAAACACTTGAACAAAATCTTCTGAATCAGATATAATTTAACTGAAGTAATAAATGGTACATAGTAATAAAAATTAATGATGAGAAACAAACAGAGATCATATACCAGAATTCGAATCTATAAAATTATGTAGTTGATGCCAAGGAATTGAAAATGCATATGCCCTTTAAATGAAGTATAACTAGTATGAACTTTGGTTTGGTTTTTACCTGCAACAGTTTTCCTTCAAAGTAACAGATGAGAGATACAAGGTATGTTCCTAATTGATTAAAATTGAGCACCCCCAAGAACGTTCTGTAGTATTCAAAATTTTTCAAGAAGCAAGTTTACTGTAAGACTAAGGCCTAACCCAATTCTCAAATAATAATTAGGATACATAATAAAAGAAAGCATACCAGAATCATCTTTTGCTTGGGGAAGCTACTTTTATTTCATTCCTCTGCTATTGCTTTATTCTTGGATGAGGGTCTGTTTGGTGTTTCAAGGCCAATGGTGTATATGTTATGTTGGAGAAATAGGGGGTTAAAAATGAGATCATTAGATCATTGGCTTCAAGGCGTGCTGCAAATGCCACTTTTCTTTAGGCTAATTTCGCCCCCACCAAATCTGGTATGTAAAGGGGATAACCCGAAATGCTCATAGGATACAATGAAGTGCCTTGTTGATCTCGCCTTTGCACTAGCAAGATCAACCACTGAACCATCATTTGGAAAGCGACAAAACAATAGTTTTTGCATAGGGATTTCTCGAGCAATCGCAATACAAAAATGGGCTATTTTATTTAGATATTTTTGGGTTCAAAAAGACTCCATCAGAGAAGAAGAGATAACTCCATATTTATAGGGCAAGATGTATGTTGGAATAGACACTTCTTTTCAAGATGTCTATTGGGAACAAACACTTCTTTTCAATTTTTATTCATTGGAAACTCTTCTAAAAGTCATTTGGTTTGATTTGAATTCCAACTCACGTGTTTCCTTGCCTTTCAAAGTTATACACTCTCTTCAGAAACTTATCTGGATTTTATCTCTTATTCTGGCGTAAATGGTTCGAATCAGATAAATGTGATTCGAACCAAAATCGTAAATTTTCGAATTCTGGTTTTATGTAAATGATTCGAACCATAATTATATGGTTCGAACCAAAATTACACTTTCTCAAATACATTCTGTGCAATTGCTTCGAACCAACTTTTTATGATTCGAACCCAAATCCTGGAAATATTTTGAAAATTCTTCAACATGGGAAAAGTAGTTCCATGTCTGCAACCAAAAATGAATTCCATTTGTGTACATATGTTTTGCAAAGAGAAAGAATTTAACTAACATGGATCTTAGTTCCAAGTGCAAAAGAGATAATAATTATGCAATTGACAAAGAAAACTTTGATTCACAAAATTAATTTAACATATGTTCTCTAAGTTGCTGGAAGTTTTAGAGTCAGTTGATTTCAACATATGCTTCAAATGAAGAATGCTAGTTTAGTGTTGCAGTCACATTTCATACATAACACCAAGGTTCTTTTATACAGCTAATAGCTTTATTCACATATAAACAAACTGCTGAAGAAAAACTATATAATAACCCATTTTGGAGCAAAATAGCAATTTAAAATGGAGAAGATAGAAAATTAAGAAGTCTTCAAGTTAAACGTTGGGAAAAAAAAAATTGAGGAGCCTCATTCAACATTTGAGTTGATATATATTATTGTATTGCTCCCTAAATTGACAAAAAGACAAAGACTTAATTGATAGAATGAGCCAACAAGGAGAAAATTAGTGTTGGGAATTTATATATTATGAAGAAGTGTAGTTGCGAGAAAAAGAGGAGTTGGGATTTCAGAAATCGGGCATACTTGTTGCCTCTCGCAAACCTCAATCTTGGGATTAGATGTGCTTGTCCTTCATGTAGATGCCTGGAATGTGAGAAATTTTGGACCATTCAGGACCGCTTTCCTTGGCGCATCTTTCCTCTAACAAGGGGCAGTCCGTAACTTCAAGATACTGCAATTTGGAGAGTCGTCGAAAGGCTTCCGCAGAAGGCAGTTGTTTCAGATTCTTGCACTTTCGAACCCATAGACATTGAAGGGAGGACAAGTTTCTCAACCACTCTGGTAAGACTTCCAATCCATCAAATCCGGATACCAACAAGTACTGTAGAGCAGTGAGGTTTTGAATTTGATGAGGCAACTGACTTAGCTTTTCCCAACCATACAATTGCAAGTTTTCAAGGGAGGTGTTGACGGAATTCAGACTCGGGAATTCCTCCAACTCTTTTGAGAAACCACCAATCCACAAGCACTTCAATTGAGTTAGACGGCCGAGAACTTCCTCTGAAATAGAGACAAGATTAGGACAATCTAGTATAGTAAGATAGTCGAGACCGGTGTAGAATGACAGCCCACTCGATAAACATCTTAATCCAGAACAAGAATCAACACACAATTCTTTTAGGGACGATAAGTTTCCTAACCATTCTGGTAATGTTTCCACATCATCAAACTTACTTATAACCAACTTCTTTAAAGCAGTAAGGTGTTGAATTTGAGATGGCAATGTAGTTAATTTTTTCCATCCATGTAATCGCAACTCCTGGAGGGAGGTCTGCAGGCAGAGAGTGGAACCAAGTCCAGGGAATTCCTCTAACTCTTCCCCAAAACCACCAATACTCAATTTTTTCAAGCTAGTAAGACAGGCGAGGGGCTTCTCTGGGATGCTTCTCAATTTTGAACAGTCTACAATTTCTAACTCAACAAGAGAATGCAATTCCTTCAATTCTTCTGGAATGGAGATCAAGTTCTGGCACCTGCTTACCATCAGATTTTTAAGAGCAATGCAGGATGATAACCCACTTGGTAGACACTCTATTTCACATTCAAACAAATATAACCTTTGAAGAGAGATAAGCCCATCTACACTTGGAATAAACCTCAGATTAGGAAGCCCAATCAGACCAATGGTCTGAAGAGATGTAAGCCCACCAATACTTGGAATAAACCCCAAATTCGGAAGCTCTCGCAGAGATAAGAGCTCAAGGCACTTGGAGGCTGCTAGTGTATCTCCAATGTTGCTAACAGAGCAATTGAAAACGGCTAGTTTCTGAAGTGATTGTAACCCACTTGTGGGAACACTTTCCAACTTCTTGCACCCTTCAATTTTCAATAGCGCCAAGTTCTTGATCAAAAACCTTTCATTACTGTAACTACAGTCACTCTTCATCATCCATGACGGTAAGTTTTTACCTCCATAACCATCAATAGTTAATCTTTGCAGATTTGAGTGTGGTCGGAGGCCTGCCAAAACATCTTCATCCTCGTTGCCTTCTTTTCCCCATATCAATGCCAAATCATCAACTGCCTTCTCATGTAATTTTGCTCTCATGGCTTCCAATTTGTCTTTAACAAGCTCAAGGTTACGGATCTCTAATCTTCCTCTCAGTTGGCTTAAACATCCCAATTCTTCAATTTTGCGCCCCTTTGTTCCACCCACAAAGAACAATGGCAATGTTCGAAGAGAAGTTAGTCGCCCAAGGTTTGCAGGCATACAATTTTCATTATTGAAGTTGACATGCCTCAAGTTGATTAAATTTCCTATTCCTTCAAGAGGCATTTTGAGAGATCTGCAATTCTGGAATCTAAATGTTTGTAAATTGTATAGATTGGTAACGAACCTGGGCAATTCTTTTATCTGAGTTCCAGAAATGTCTAAGTATCTCAAACTCTTCATATTGCCAAAACATGGTGGCAATTCTTCAGCATGAACAGCGTGAGGAAAACTAAGAACCCGTAACCATTTAAAATTCCCTAACATGCCATGGGGAAAACCATGCTCTGAAAACAAAGTGTGTAGCTGAGCAACATCTTCTAAAATTGTTGGCACCATTTGCTGATCATAGATGAGATTCAAATGTCTAAAATTAGAAATATTGTGCCTTGAAGAAAGAGTTTTCAAAATCACTATCTCAGATTTTGAAATGGACCATGCAAAATCATGAATCAAATCATGCATTTTACAATGAGTGATGCTCCCCAATAAATCTCTCTGGTCCTCTTGAAATAAAGAATAGGATAACAAGTCATTGAAATACTCGTCACCTATATCCTCCAGCATCATAGAAGTTTCTTCATGCACTTGAAGGAACCCTTCTGCCATCCATAGTTGAATTAAAGTCTCCCTTTCCATGACATAATCTTTGGGAAAAATAGAATAGAATGCAAAACATTGCTTCAAACCTGGCTTCAACAAGTTATCAAAACTCAATTGTAATATATGCATAATTCCATCATCTTGATATTCAAGTGAACCCAGTGCATCAATCTTGCTTTTGATTGGCAACCATTCAGCTAAATCTGGCCTTTTGGTACACAAAATCCCCCCTATAACACTTGCAACTAATGGCACACCTCTACATCTTCTTGCAAAATCCCATCCAATATTCTCCAATTCTGAATCCAAATGTTTAGAAGTGTCTCCAAATACTTTCAGCTTAATTATAGACCAACATTCAACATCTTTTAGTAGCTCAAGATGATGCATGTGGCCAGGACGTGTTCCCATTGTCAATGCAACATTTTTATCCCGAGTTGTTACAACAACTCTATTCCTTGATTTCTTACACATCCCCAACAAACACCTCTTCAAGTCTTCCCATTTCTGACTCTCTTTATTCCACACATCATCCAGTATGAGAAGATAGTTGTTTTCCCCAATAGCTGATCTTATCTCTTGAACCACAGTGTCTTTGTTCTTCATTGCACCAGATTTCTTGGTAAGAGACTCCAACATTTCTGCTAAAATCCTTTCTACATCAAAATTTTCAGACACACAAATCCACATTATTTTACCAAAATGGTTTTGAATTTGGTCATTACTACGCACAGATTGTGCTAGGGTGGTTTTGCCGAGACCAGGCATACCCACTATAGACAGGACACACAGGGGTAGTTCATTAGTTGGATCAGTCAACAACTGCACTATTTTTGAGACATCATCTTCTCTCCCCACAACTTGTGAGAAAGCACCAATGAAAGAGTGGGTCTGTAAATTTCTTCTTTGTTGATAATTGGTGGTAGCAAGTCTGGATTGAAGTCCAAACCCTTGGGCCTCATTGTTAATACCATCCACCATTGCAATCACTTTCTTAATCTTATGAGCCATCCTTAAGCCAAATGCCAAGGGATTGTTGGGGGTAAAAAAGTAACGCACCTTCTTCATCATCTGATTTTGAATCTTCACCCTGCGCTTTACACTTTCATAAGTAACTTCATCCAGTATGTAATCAGCTTCATGTGCCACTTCCCTGAGGTTGAGGAGCCAGTGCTTCACAGCCAGGTCTGTAACTTGCCTTTGTCCAGCATCTTGCAACACAGCCTGAATCAAGACTAGTTTCTTTTGGAGAATGATGAGTTCCTGCTTCCAGCTGACTGCAAGGTTGATTTGCTGAGCAACAGCCGAAATCAGGTTGGATATGGTGGTATCAACAACGGGAGAAAGGATGAGATCACCCATTTGTGCTTCAATAGCTTGAAGAAAACTAAGAGAAGCTAAAGGCTGAGAAGTACTCTGTTAAGCAGACGAGAAGACTGGAGGGCAATGGTGGACGTATATGATACAGAAGTCAACAAAAGTGAAATCAATACTTAGTGCTCTCCTACCGAACAAAACTTAATTTTTTTTTTTTTTTATGGTAACCTGCACTATGGTTAATTTATTTCTTGATCTTATAATAATTGCCAATTGAAATATAAAAAATTAACACAACCTACCAAAACTTTTGTCCATTTTGTTGTTGCACAAGATTACAACTTAAAATAGGTCGATGAATTAAATAGTATACGCGGTTTGCTACTCTATTACCCAATCAAAAATAGCTTCTCTAACGTCATTATCGTCTCGTTCTCTACCTTTTCCTTCTTTTTCAAAAATGGTGATCAATGAAACAATTGATTATTTATTTATTTTTTATTAATTGGGCAATTGTTAAAGGAGTTGGTGGAATGGGATATTGTTTATTGGCATGGATTGTTGTGTGGTTTCAATGTGAGACATGAATTATTGGGTCGCACAAGTGATTAGGATGAATTTAAAAAAATATACGTAATGAGTCATCAAGGACAATAACATTTCATCAAACATGATCAACAAAAGCCTTGTCTT
>BPVZ01000001.1:754866-768983 GCA_020521535.1 Rubroshorea leprosula | reverse complement strand
AACAATCATTTTGAAGAAACAAAAGAAGCTTGCAGTGGGACAGAAGAAGGACAAAAATTAGGCAAATTTAAGGAAAAATATGAAGTGGGAGCTGCAGATGTCAAAATTTCTCAAGCTGCTGTTAGGGACACTAGGAAGCGAAGTAAAAAAGTGCTGTTTGGAGGAGGTATGTGGTATTCGCAATTAAGCCAAGTCTTCTTGCCCTTTCTTCCCCATCTCTGTTTCTTCTCACTCTGATTTTTTGTTCTTAAGTCAGAAGTGTATTATTTCTTTTCCTGATTCATATACTGAGATACCTTAACATATTGATGATCAGTCTACTTGTGTGCCTTTACTTTTCATATGAGATTGATTACTTTTCCTGCAGAAAAATTACTTATTTTCTCCAAAACATGCTTAACTATTTTCCAATTTTAAAAGAGGGAAAGCGGAGAAAGATGAAATAAAGGAGCTGTTTACAAAAAAAGAAAAGAAAAGAAGAAGATGAAAATGTTAATCAGTCGTGATAATCTAAAACAAAATTTACATATTTCTTTATTTTTGTAAATTTGTTTCAGTGAACATTGAATTTAACCTATCTCTGTTCTTTAATCTCTAGAACTACATGAATGTCAAGTATTATTAATTTTTTTTTTCATTTTTAATTACAGATGAAGATGCCTCCTTTGATGCCCTGCAAACTCTTGCTGATTTGTCCTTGATGATGCCCGATACAACCGCTGACAATGGTAAGATACATCAAAACTCAGTTTCAAACTGTTGTACTGATATTGTTGTAGGACTAGCTGTCTTATGAGGTGGATATTGTTTGCCACCTCTATTTTATGGTTCACAAGATAGTAGAAGGCACACAGACTTGGTGTCTTACATTTTTGTTTACACTTCTTGTGAAGTGCCAAGAAGCTATCTTTGAGTTGCAGGCATTTTGATCCAGAATCAAGACATAATAGGCTAACACAGTACTCATTAGAATCAATGTGTCAGCATTTATATTCTAATTGCTGAACTATACTAAATTTAAATATTTAGACCTTGTTTTGTATCAAGCTTGAATCACCACCTTGGTTTTGTCGGCTTTAGCTTTCCGTTATTACATATAGATCCAATACATAGTGAGTAAGACTTTATTTGTCATTAGTTAACTATCTCCCAAGTTTTACTGGTATTT
Organism: Rubroshorea leprosula; assembly: GCA_020521535.1. Classification (NCBI taxonomy): domain Eukaryota; kingdom Viridiplantae; phylum Streptophyta; class Magnoliopsida; order Malvales; family Dipterocarpaceae; genus Rubroshorea; species Rubroshorea leprosula. The sequence goes on along the minus strand of BPVZ01000001.1, from coordinate 767,815 downwards.
GGTTTATGCATTTGTTTCAGAGTCATCTGTGCATTTCAAGGAAGAAAAATCAGAAGTAGTTGAGAAGATTAAACTGAAAGGGAATCATTCTATAGCTGGAGCCAAAGCAACTGCTGTGAAAACATCTAAACTAGGAAGACTATTTGATCATGATGTTACTGCTGTTCCTGAAACAAAGGAAGAAACTCATCAGATTAACATTGGAATGCGTAGAAGGAGACAAAAAGGCTCACCATTTAAAGTAAGAGCTAACTTTAATTGATAGTGCTTTGCTTGTTTCCTTACTGGCAATGTTCTATTCAATTCATTTGGAATAAGTTGGAGAGATGACCCTATTCGAATGCTTACAATTTCAGATTCCTGAAGATGAAACACATCCTGATTCTCATTTGGTTAAATATCCAAAAGTTAAGGTTTGTGATTCTTTTCACTTTTCAGCCTTGCATCAAGGGTGTTGTTCATTTTGATGTGAAACTGCATCTCCTTCCAATTTCCAAGTTTCAATTTGCTGAAATTATAAGGAGCTCTTACAACATATATTTTCTTTGACATAGCCTGTACTACATATAAATTGTTTTTCTTTTTTTTTTTTTCTTAATTACTTATAATTTTGAGGTCTAGCACAATGGAGTTTGTGACTCAGATAGGTATTGAATCTTATGAATTGCCCTTTGGTCGCTGGTGATATATTATCCATTGAAGAAAAGTGAGATGAAATGTTCTTGTCTTCATGGACGATTATGATAGGGACATGTATATTTTTTTACACAAGAAATTCAGAATCTCAACTATCCATGATAAAACAAATGAGTACATAAATGTTCCTATTGCTGTTTTTTTGGGCCAATGTAAATGTGCCCGTTGTTTCTCTGGAAAATTTGTGAGTTTCTACTGTCTTGGGCCATTCTCTATTCCTTGGTCAGTTATTGCCGTTTCTTGATACTGTTAATCTCTCTGTGTCTTGTAGGCTACAGATGAGGTGAAGAAGCCAGTTAGCAAAGGAAAACGTTCTCATAATGCTGCATATCCAAAGCAGGAGAAATTGGTTAGACCTCCAGAACGTGCTTCCTCAAGTAATGATCAAGGAAGTGAATTGAACAATTTGACTCCTTCAACTATACTGGTACCTGTAAACAAGGTTAACTTACCCACTAAAGTCAGGAGTAAGCGTAAGATTGACGCACAGAAAATTGTGATCGAGAAGGATATAAAGTCCGAGGATATTGTGAATGGAAAATCTAATATTCCTAGTCCTTCACTCCATGAAAAATCACTCAATCTTAAGGTCAAACATTTCTACATTTTAACTTCCCCACCAGATTATACATCTTAGATTGTTTTTCATTTTTGATATTTCTATAATAACAGGAAAAGGTTTCTAAGTTTCTATCATCATATCAAGCACGGAAATGGTGTGTTTTTGAGTGGTTCTATAGTGCAATTGATTATCCATGGTTTGCTAAAAGGGAGTTTGTGGAGTATCTGGATCATGTTGGGTTGGGTCATGTTCCAAGATTAACTCGTGTGGAGTGGGGTGTCATACGGAGGTAGACATTTCAACTATTTGTTTAGAACTCAATAAAATTTTGGGTGCTAAAATTTGTATTTATTCTTTCTTGTTGATGCAGTTCCCTTGGCAAACCTCGACGATTTTCTGAGCAATTTTTGAAGGAAGAAAGAGAGAAGCTTAATCAATACCGGGAATCTGTTAGGAATCACTATGCAGAACTCCGTTCTGGTGTCAGGGAGGGACTTCCTACTGATTTAGCACGGCCTTTATCAGTTGGGCAATGTGTTATAGCTGTCCATCCAAAAACTCAAGAGATTCATGATGGCTGTGTGCTAACTATTGATCGTAGTAGATACAAGATTCAATTTGACTGTCCTGAGTTGGAAGTGGAATTCGTCATGGTAAACTTTTATTTTAAATGTGTTTGTTCTAGTTCAGGGCATTTATATTTTCATTAATTTATTGAGGGATGTGGCATTCATATACTAGTAGATCACTTGCTTCTTTTCACATAAAATAAACAGCAACGCAAAATAGTTTTGCCTATATATGTTGAGACTTTGATTATTGATAATGAATTACTAGTAGATATATTTGTTTCTTTTTTTGTCTCATCTTTACCTTTTAAAATTGGATGGTTTTTCAAGTCATTGTTCATTCCTCTTTTGCCTCAATGTCTTGTGGCCTCCTTTTCTATCGTCTCTATGTCATGGCTGTTTGTGTAGTGAGGGTCTAATTTATTTTATTTTTAAAAAAATATTTAGGTGCAATAGCACTCAACATCATCACAATTTGCTGAATAGGCTTAAAGGTTAGAACATTTTTAATTGGTTGGGGGATGCAGGGTTGTAAGGAAGGTGATTCTTAATTTTACCATTCAACAATTTTCTAACCATATCATTGTTAACTTTGCATGCCCATTATGAAGTAAAAGTGACATCAATTAGGGCCAATGACCTAAAAAACTTAGTGGTAATCTCCTTCCCTTGGAAGTAAGAGGTCCTAAGTTTGAGTTGCATGGTATGCAGGTGGGGTGGGATAAGGGATGGGAGAGGGTTGCCTCCTGTTGTGCAACCAACAGCAAAAAAAAAGAAAAAGAAAAAAAGAAAGTGGCATCAATTAGGGTCAACTGGAATGAATGTTTTGAGTGCTATTGTATTTTGAGATTCTTTGAATTTGTGACAACCACTGTCTAGGCTGTTCAACACGGAGAATGCCTTTTAAATAGTTCCAGTACTTTATTAACACTAGGTTTGAATCACAGTGTAGTAATTTATGTTTCTTTAATTTCATAAATGATTATTATCCAAAATAATCAAGAACTCATCAACTTGCAGTTATTTTTATCACCAGAATTATGAAGATAAATTCATTTCAATCTTAATGTTTTTTTATAAGCCATACTTATACTTTGTTATGAATTTGAAAATAATATAAACTTAGAAATTACCTCAGCTGTGCCTTCATGTGACAAAAGGAAAATACAACTTTGCTGCTCTGGCAAACATTTGGAGTGCACTTGATATGCTAGACAACACCTTTTGAAAACCATTTTGCCTATAATGCATGACAAGTATCTAGTTATGTCACAATAATTATCTGACATATGTAGTTTTTGGTTGCACATTACATTTATCTTTATGTTGCTTTTTCTTTCAAAAGGATTTAGTGGTATCTCTTTGCTATCCTGAAATACTCTGTTTCATTTTTAAACGAACGAATGCATGTAAGCACAGAAACATGCTTTTATACGTCTTTAGTGGAGTGTATGCATGTTACTTTATCTATGTACTTTTCCATGTCACTCTCCTGTCACCTTTCATGAATATTACAATTTTTTTTGCAGGACACCGATTGCATGCCTTTAAATCCACTGGAAAATATGCCAGCATCTCTTGCAAGGCAAAATGTTGTTTTTGGTAAATTTATTGAGAACTTCAATGAGCTTAAAATGAATGGGGTAGCAAAAGAAAGGAAAGTGGAAGAGAGCACTAAATTTTCACTCTGTCAGAACCTAGAAAGCACCAATAGTCCTTCTTGTATATCCCCATCGACCAACCATGTCAGCAAGTTATTACAGCAGGCAAAGGTCAGTTAGAAGAATGCACATCACCTTGGAAAAGAAAGACATAAAAATAAATAAGGGGCATTAATTTCTTTTATTCTGTCCACTTTCCTTTGTGGCCCTTGAATTTTGCAGCTGTTATTTTCCTGGACCAAGGAAAAAGGAATTTTGCAGCTGTAGCTTAAATTTGACATGATTTTTCTGGAAGCAGTAAGGTTTAATTTTTATCTAAGAATAAATTGCTTTGGGCAGGTTGATTCACCAAGTCCTAATTTACAACCTAAAGTTGGGCCAGGTGAAAGTGTCTATACTCAACAGGTGGTAAATTCTCAGCCTTATGTCCTGGCTCAGATCCAGGCAAGAGAAGCAGATGTTCAAGCTCTTTCTGAGTTGACTCGTGCCCTTCATAAAAAGGTCATACTGCATGTTAGCTCATTATGCATTTAACTTGAAGACTGAAAAGTGTATAGTCTCTTTGTTTTGCTGAATATGCTCCCTGTTTGAATATACAAGATAATTCTTTTTTCTATTGGCAAATATATTAGTAATAGTGTGCCTAACAATTTAAGAGAGTTGAACCCCTGATCTTGATCCTGGAATCAAGGTTTACTTTCCAATCTTTATCTATTTTGGAGACTTTCTGGCAATATTTAAGACTAGTATTATTTGATTGGTTGCAGGGTTAAGATTTGATTTGATTTGATTTATTTCTATTTTTTTCACGAGTTAATTCTGTTATTTGAAAGTAATACAGAAAGCCTTTCAACTTTCAAGTCCTGTCATCAGATCTGTATCCTAGAAGTGAACCAATCCATATTAATGTTTGCAGGAGGCTGTGGTGTCTGAGCTTCGGCACATGAATGATGAGGTGTTGGAAAACCAAAAGGGTGGGGACAACTCTCTCAAGGATTCAGATTCTTTCAAGAAGCAATACGCTGCTGTCCTCCTACAGTTAAATGAAATCAATGAGCAGGCAGGATAAAACCGTCTAGCACTTTCAGTTTCAATCTCCTTGTCTTCACCATTTTATCCCTGACTATACACATGCCTTTCCTATGCAGGTTTCTTGTGCTTTATTTTGCTTGAGGCAGCGTAACACTTATCACGAAAGTGCCTCACCTTTGTGGTTGAAGCCTTCGGCTATTACTAGTGAGCATGGTGGCCACCTAAGCTCATTGGATCACCCCACATATCACACCCAAGAATCTGTATCCCATGTGGCCGAAATTGTTGAAAGCTCGAGAACGAAAGCCAAATCAATGGTTCATGCAGCAATTCAGGTAAAGAAATATTTGTGGCTCCTGGCTCATTAGAGACAGATGCTGCAACTTTTAGTTGTATCACCTTCATCCCTTTATCTCCCCTTTTCTAGCTTGCACTGACTTTTAACCATTAAAACACCACTCCCTGATCTGAAGGGAAAAAATTTTTTGGCTATCCTAAAGTATCTTAAACCTGACTACAATACATAGATGGAAGTTTATGAAGTTGAGTTCTCCTCCCATTTGTGAGATGTGAACTTCTTCATTCCAACTTGATAAAAGTTTTATAGACAATTTTGTTATTGGAATATTCATTTTTTAGGAAATTACATTTCTTCATTACTGAAGCTCATTGGCAATCCTAGATTAGAAATGGTTTTTTCAGTGATCATGTACTCTTTAAATTGAAATGTTCTATCATTTTACTAAACCACACCAATAGTTTGTTGGCCACTTCATATCTTTAGCATCAAAATGGTCATCTTGTTCTGACTATACTTGACAACTCAGGCAATTTCATCCTTGAGGAAAGGGGGAAAGGTCATTGAAAGGATTGAGGATGCTATAGATTTCGTAAATAATCAGATTTCAGTAGATGATTCAAGCATGGCTGCAGTAAGATCTTCAGTTAATAGTAATCTAGCTTCCCACGATCATCTTACTGGCCGCACACCAAGTCCATTGGAAACTAGCACAGCACCTGATCTTAAGTTGGATGAGTTGTCTGACCAAGACGAAGCACAAATTCCTTTGGACCTTATTGCACATTGTGTGGCTACCTTGCTTATGATTCAGGTAAATCTTGAATCTTGATCCACTTGACACTTCTCTCATTTTTCTTTTTATTGCAAGATTTCAAGCATCTGTACTGTTTCCGGTTTGATCATTTGTTCATTAGTGATGCATCAGATTTAACTGAATATTCATTTGTTCTTTGCATCTTTACAGTCTCTGGTGTGATCATTTAGTTATTTCAGTACCTCACCCTAATTAATCTCGCAAAACAAATTGCAGAAATGTACCGAAAGGCAGTTCCCACCAGGTGATGTTGCCCAGGTACTCGATTCTGCAGTTACAAGTTTGCAGCCATATTGTTCACAAAACCTTCCAATTTATGCTGAGATACAGAAATGTATGGGAATTATAAGGAACCAGATATTGGCTTTGGTACCTACATAAACCTCATTTTCATTATTTTAAATTCTTGTTGTAAAATCTATAAAGCTTCCCTACCTCCCAATCGCAGAAGCATTCTCCACACTGGTTTTTCCTCCAAGAAGAATCAATACATGTATCAATTGTAAAACAATGATACCATTGTCATTCTCTCAGTATATGAAACTCAATTTTTTTTCCCATTAATTATGATGCTCAATTATGTGCTGAAAGAATTTATGACATTATTTAACGAAATGGTTTTATCAAGGTTATAAGTGGATAAAAATTCATGGCTGGTCCTCGTTTGGTAAGGTTGAATTAGGCACGTTAACCCTTCAATTGCTACAATTGGGTTTACAAAAATGTGTTATGCAATTTGCACGGTAAACTTTAACCAATGGGTGGAGACGTATCTCTTGGTATTGACAACTTTCATAGGATGATTTATGTTTTGTAATTGGGAAATGATTTTGGGATAACTTTTTTATATAATTTTTTGGTACAACTTGACATGTCATTTAAATAAAGTTAAATGTTAAATTTGGTTTCTTAACTTTATAGAGTTTCACTTTTTTGGTCTCTCAACAATTTTTTGTACATTTTTTATTCCTCAACTCTAAGAAACGCAAAATGTTTGTCATTCTATCAATTTGGGTTGCTAATTCCGCTCACGTGATATTTTTTATATTTCTTTAAATGACATGGTGAAAAAAACTTAAAAAGGTAATCATGATTTTTTTTTTTTGATGAGATGTCCCATGTATACCAAATTAGATTAATATTTATATTTGTAATAAAAAATAAAAAACTAAAAATTTACCTTAATACCCCTATCTCCCTTTCTTGATCCATCTTCTTCCCCTCTTTCGATCCATCTTCTTCCTTTCTTTCTTCTTTTTCTTTCTTCCTCTTCTTCCTCTTCTTTCTTCCTCTTCCTCCTCTATGTTGCTCTGTTCCCTCAAACTCAGCTAATCTAGGTTCAAGGGAACCCAACTCGGGTTCGATGGAACCCATCTATTGGGTTCCGTCAAACCCAAAACCCAAATTTGTTGTGTTTGAGGAACCCAGCTCCACTTTCTTTTTTTTTTTTTTTTTGTTATATATTTGTTGTGAAAAGTTTATGCAAATTGCAGGTTGTGAGGGATTTTTGGGATCCTTTTGCTTCATATTTCCTAACTATTGTCTAAATGATTTTAATGTTCAAAATGGAAAGAATGTCGTCGGTGATGGAAAGAACAGAAGCAGTGACTGATGGGTAAAGAAGAAATTTTTAGTGGGTTTCCATTTGTTCGGCTAAAAAATTGTACAGTTTGGGTGTTTGGCTGTTGAGAAAATGGTTTCAATTTGTTTTGTTAAGAAAATTTGATGAGGAAATTGTGATTTAATTATAAATTAATTTAGAATCTCAACTTTAATTAACATAAGTAATTATAGTTTAATGATGATTAATTAGTGAAATCTGTGAAAAATCTTTGGAATCCCAACAAATGTAGGGTTCTTAGTGAACTTTAAAGGAGAACAAACAAGGAAAACATGATAATTCTTTGAGAAAATCTCTGCAATCTCAAAGAAAATCTGGGTTTGGGTTTGAAGAAAATCTTTGTTTTGTAAGTTTTTAGATTTTTTCTACTGTTGAAAGAGAAACCCAGAAGACATCTTTCTTTAGCAGTGGTTTTTGCAAGCAATGTGGGACCCATTGGACGCGCATTGGAGGGGCTTGGCATGGGAAGATGACATGTCATCAAAAAAAATCGTTGTCTTCTCCATGTCATCAAAAAAAAATAAAAAATGTCACGTGGCAGAATTAACGGTCCAAATTGATGGAAAGACAAACACTGCGCATTTTTTAGAGTTGAGGGATAAACAATGTACAAAAAATTGTTGAGGGACCAAAAAAGTGCAACTCTATGAAGTTGAGGGATCACATTTAGCATTTCACCTTTAAATAATTGATTCTTTTAATTCATATACGACTCGTGATATTGAATGCATCAACTCATTTAATGACATGTGAAAGTTGTATCAAAATGTGATATAAAAGAGTTATCTCTATAGCATTGTCCTTTATAATTCAGTATAATTTGAATGGTAAAACAAAAAACTCTTAAAATTATATTACTCCCTTATCTTCTACTCCCTTTTCTACTACCTTCTCATCTCACAATATTTGTATTCTTTTACTTAGTATTCGATCTTTGACTATCCTTCAACACTTTGAGAGGCATTGTTGCAAGGTGGTGGCAAAGGATTATAAGATTGATAATGTGGATGGAGAGAAAGGCAGATGAACAAGAGGATGACCCCAAAAGAGCTAAACTATAGGGGTGACGTGAAAATTTTTTAAACTGCAGGGCGTTAACTACACACTGCCGAATATATATAAGGGGCAAAGCTCATTTTCAGGTGCCCTAAATCATCGCGGGTTGTTTTGTTTCACCGAACTGAATTTTGTCCGGTCGAAACTCAAAATCGGAACCACCCACGGCGGCGGACCAGATCTGCTTTCAACGGAGGTGGGTTTGCTCTCTTATCTGTTATTACCTTGATTTCGATTCCCATGATTTATCCTCTCTGCAAGACTGTTCTCCATGGGAGGCAGGGTATCGTAGACTCTCCAATTCTCAGGCGTTTCTGCATTCTTCGAAGCGACCCATTCATGTTATCTCTCAGATTCGTCTCGACCTCTTCGAAACAGAATCCCTTTGTGGTCTCATATCTCATCAACACTTGTGGGTTCTCTCCGGAATATGCCTCACTGGCATCTGCTTCATTGGCTTCCAGGCGTATCCGCTTTAAGACCCCCGATAGACCGGACTCCGTCATTGCTTTCTTCAAGAACCTTGGGATCTCAAAAACCCAAATCTTAAGCATCATCAAGAAGAAACCTGACCTGCTGGTTTACGATATTGAGAAAACCCTTTTGCCCAAAATCGAGTTTCTTTACTCTAGAGATGTTTCAAGCTCTGACCTTGCCAGAATCTTATGTGCAAACCCACATCTTTTGGGGAGAAGCTTGGAGAATTGTCTAATCCCTTCTTTTAATTTTTTTAGTAATCTTTTCTTGTCTGATAAGATGGCTGTTGAAGCTATTAAACGCTTTCCGCGCATGCTCACAATGCATCTTGAAGATGCACTGTTACCTAATATCGACATTCTGAGGGGGATTGGAGTGAGGGAATCGAATTTCGTGAATGTTTTTAGGCTGCGTCCAAGGACATTCTACGTAGCTCCAGATGCGTTTAAGCAGATTGTAGAGCAAGTACAGAAAATGGGGCTTCATCCTTCAACAATGAATTTTGTTTTGGCAATCTGTGTGCTTAGGTCTATTTCTAAATCACACTGGGAGAAGAAGGTTGATATTTATAAGAAGTTGGGTTGGTCCAAGGAAGATGTTTTCAGAGCCTTTAGATTGCATCCATTTTGCATGTTATCCTCTAGGGACAAGATTATGTGTGTGATGGATTTTCTTGTGAACAAAATGGGTTTCCAGCCTTCAGATGTTGCCAAAAACCCTTCTGTTATCAAAATGAGCTTGGAGAAGAGAATTATTCCGAGGGGTTTGTTTGCTCAAGATCTGTTGTCTAAAGGTTTGATCCAGAACTTTAATTTGCAAGCATTGTTTTATACTTCAGAGAAAGCATTCCTTCAGAAGTTTGTGAACTGCCATCAAGAGAAAGCTTCCGAGCTGTTGAAGCTGTATGAACAAAAACTGGGTCTTCCTAAGTGAGTGCTGACAGTGGCAGGGTTTCGATATTTCCTACATTATATGGTTATCAGATATTTAATTTGTTCCTAGGCAGGTTACGGGTGGGAGAGCATTTCGTAGGATGTGTATGATTCAGATTCTGTGATCTCTTACATTGGATCAAAATCTACACTCTCAAAACTTTGCCCAAACCTGGCACTGCTATTTGGTTATGTTGTTCCATATTATACATTTTCTTTTCGTCGCGCACGTTTGGCAGGGGTCATTTCTTTTCCAATGGCGGCTCTTTTCCCTGTCTTTGTTTCAACTCTTACCCATTTATCTAAGTGATGAGTTCACTGCTGCCAGTGGTATTATGATGCTCTCATGCTGGTTGTACATTTGCTGAAAGGTTTGATTTTATGATGTGCAGGCAATTTTTTGTGCCCAAGATCATGTTTTGTAATTGATCAGGAAATTTTCACATGATTCTTCATCTCAGGAAATCCCTTGATCCATCATGTTGTGTATGAAGAATGATAGTGTACCTAGTTGCTTCACAAGTTTGTTCAAGTTTTCGTGGCCCTTCATATTAAGTTTCACAATTCAATAACAATTTTGTTTGGTATTTGACAAGGAAAAATAACTACCATCAAAAGAACTTGCAATGAGCAATTCTTATTTGAACAAGTTTAATGTGTTAAATTAGTCAAAAGGGAACTCTAATTTCAGGGTTAATCACTGACACATCCTTTCAAAATCAATGGTCTAGCAAAGCAACTGATTCTATTTCACCAATTGTGCTTTCGGATATCTGATCCTCGTCTAATCACCAGTTTCCAAAGCTGCAATAAATTTCTTCTCATAATAGCTGGTGTATGAATCACAACTTGCCCTTTTTACGCCTGTTTAAAGTTGCACACTCATGATCCCCAACCCTCATCCTGTCAGTCCAAAGATGAAATGCCGAAATAGAAGAGACTAGGCTGCTGACGAATCAAAAAAACCACTTCTGTTTTTTGTTTTTCTTCTCCTTTTTCTTCTTCTTGTGTTTTTTCGGTTTGGAATTTTCTTCTTTACATTCTCCTACGGAATCCTGGAAATTGTAAACCAGTTAAAATAAGAGATATAGAAACATCTCAATAGCTTAAGTGTATGGCTCACAGAATGGCAGGATCAATGTACCTCAGAATCAGGAAAAGAATCTACATGTCGAACTGTTCTGCCTAATCTGAAGTGCCACCTAGTAAGGAGGAAAACGAAGAAAATCAAAAATAATTTCCAGTAGATGAATTCCTTATTACAAGCTAAATCATATGAAGCCCACACTATAAAGCCACAACAAGTTAAACAATCTAATGAAGCGACTTGCAAAAATGGCCATTCCACATACACTATATGATGGATCAGGAAATTCCATAAATAGCTAACAAATCAAGTGACAATTCCCTAATCAGCCAGGAGTATGATTTCGAGTACCCACTCCATCAAAAGATCAACCAAAATAAAAAAGAATCAACATGGATCATCAGAACAGTGCAAAGCAATTGTAATACCAAATTACCCCACAATAAACATCAAACATCTTAAGGACCATAGGCATTTGCAGGAGATCAGTTATTTATTTGGGGCATCACATACATATCCCCATACCAAAAATAGGAGAAAAAAAAAGAACACCAAATTTTCAATCCTAAACTCCATGTTTCAAAATGAAATTTGAATGTTTCTTCTGAATTACTCTAACTTAAGGTAGTACCTGTAAGCTATACCTCAACCACTGGCTTGACTAATTTTAAAGATAGCACCAACCAAACATGTTAAGAATAGCAAAATTCTAAACAAGCCAAACTATGAAGTCATTTTTCGTCCTAATACAATAACAATGTCAGAATCCTGCACCACAATCTACAGTCAAATCAGGCAAAAATGGGGAAATGATACTCAAATTCCTAAATTTAAATAGGATTCACCTGCAAAATGCAAAGCTTAATAAATGGGAATACCATCCAGTTTACACAGCACCATTAAGAGAAGAAAATAAGAAAGGAAATGAAAATCAGATATCCAAATCGCGACATCGAATAAACCCATATGGAAAAAAGACCACAAAGTAAAAGGAAAAATACTTGCAATGACGGTGGCTTTAGCATTTTGAACGGCTAATTCAAGAAGATCGGGGTTAATGGAAAACAAGCCATTGGGGTCTTGAAGTTTCCGTTCGAGGAACTTGGCAAGAGCCGCCGCCTTGTTGGTCGTTAAAGGTCCACCTGGATGAGCCAACCTATTCATACATACATATTAACAATTAACAAACAAAAATTCAGTTGAAAAATACCATCTTTAACAATCTAGATACAGACACCCTAGAGGACGAGTAGAAGATACCTCGGTTGGGAATGGGACTGCGGCGGGAGCGACGGCAAAGGAGCGAACTTGCTTCCTCGCAGTGCCCTCCTCTCTTCTTCACTCGATGCTTCTATTTCTCTGGTCGCCATTTTTTCCGTCGTCAATTTTTCCCTCCATCTCCGGAAATTCCTAATTTGCCAGATTATTGTGTACGTTCTTTGAAACGGTGCCGTTTCTGCAGGGAATTTTGTTTTCCCATCACATTAGCTTCTTTTTTCTTTAATTTCCTTCTAATTTTCTTTCCTTCCATTATTTAATTCTTTTCAGAAAATTTGAAGAGGAAGTCCAAAAAATCTGAAGTCTTTAGTTTTGTTAAATATTTAAGCAAATAAAACTCCAGTTTCGTATTTTACAATTTCTATTGCAAAATAAATATACTTAGATGAAGAGAAGAAACTCTTAATATCCAAGAATACACTTCATTCAATAATTTAAATTATAATTCCAAGTAACCTAAACAGTACAAAACTTTTTTTTTAATAAAACATAAACACCTAATTTTCCAAAGTTCAACAAGCGTGAAACTAGCTTAATGAAGTGAGCACAATACAGAATAACAAAACAAAAATATTTTATCGAACAAATTACACATTAAAAATATAACTTATTTTATAAATTTATTAAAATGTTTTTAATAAAATTATTTTTTATGTTATTTTATTTAATATATTTTAATAATTTCATAAAATAAATTATACTTTTAATATATAATCTGATTTGTAAAATATAATCCCTACGAGTAACAGTAATCATTAAATTTCTCTTCCCCATCACCTTTTTTCCTAATAACTAGTAACAGCATCAATGAAGTATTTAGAGGTCATTATGTGCCCCCTCAGAAATGTCATCTACAATTGGTG
>BPVZ01000001.1:724043-754766 GCA_020521535.1 Rubroshorea leprosula | reverse complement strand
AAATTTAGATGACAATTAAATCCCAAATTACAAGCCTCTTCCTTTTGCCTTGGATTCCAAAAAACCAAGCCACGAAGCAAGAGGCTAATCCAATAATATATTTCAAAAGAAACGTGGTGGGGACCAGATCGACGTGTCAAGTACTGCAGTCTGAGACACTAGGGCAGGAGATAGTACCCAGTATGAAATGAGAGTCCAATGTTCACTGCACAAACCCCCAGTAGATTTATCTTCTGGGACTGCCTTGGACTAACCAAGCAAGAATCTGAAGATGTCACTGAGTGAAATGATGCCTTCTATCCGCTTACTACCTGCCTCCACAATAACAAGACGTCTAACGCCTGAGAAAACAGAGTTACAGAATAATATTGTCATTTTGTAGGTTTCCTGATCATGAATCAAATATGAAAGAAACGGTGCTTGGGAAATAACTAAAAACTGATGCACAGAGAAAAAGAAACCTAGTTGAAGAATATTGCTTAGTCAACAATTTGACAGATAAAATACATATTTTATTCATCCATTGTAAAGGCAAAAGCTTAAAGCTGAGGTGAGAACAATAGAAAAAATTCACAGTTGATAACATCATCCAGAGTTGGCCCAGAAGAAAATATATATATATATATATATATCACATTATCCTGAAAAATAAGAATGTGAATGTAAGAGACATATTAAAAAAGGGGGGGAAAAAAAGGAAACCTGGATTTGCCAACCGCTCTATCACTCTATGCAATGAATCAGAGGGCAAACACATTTGACATCTTTGGCTCCGCATCTCATAAGAAGAGTATGAATCTTGTCCCAACTGCAATGCCTAATCAAGAATAAAAGAAAATTATTAAAAAAAAAAAAAATGGAAGCCAAGTTCCTACTTCATAGCTAGGCAAAAAGACAGAAAAGGGTCCCAGTTCACTGTGCACTCTCAGACAATCACATCACCTTATATCAAACTAAACCAAAATAGGATAGGTTATTAATAGAGCACCACTCAAAGCCTTCCAGTGGTACTATTTGGAACTTCAAAAATAGGCACTTAGAGAGCTAACCTCTTGAATGGTCATTTGATTAAGATTAATGTGTGTGTAGGCCTTGTCTTTTGCCAACGCTGTTATGTCACTGCCAAAAAGATCATGAATAACTATTAACTCTATAATACCCCAGAAACACGAAGATTACAAATCACTTGCTGAGGGCTGGCCAGATAACCCTTCCAGAAAGCCCATTACCTCCGACAATAAACATCCAGTAATGAGTCATTATCATCAACTATAGGAATTGAACTTACTCGAGCTGCAATGACAAAGAGTAAAACCATATCAAAAGAATATGAATTGCAACAGAAGATATAACTGAAATATGTTCATGGACAATAACATCTCAATTAACTCTAGATAATTCCAAGAATATGAGCTCTTAAAAATGAAGAAGAAGAAGAAGAAGAAATTGATGAATGAAACACCTGAATAGATCCGATCATTTGATTTATTTGTGACCCACAAGGAGAGATATGAGGTAAAAATATCATGTACAGTTTAGAATACACAACACTTTATACTGATGAAGATACAAGAATGATATCAAACCAGAAGCTAAACTTGGATAGAGAATTCTAAAAAGGCTATCTCAAACCAGATTGATTTTGCACCTTTTTAATTTTATTTAAAGCACAAATTCCTAAATGTATGCCACTGGATAATTATTCTTCAAGAGTTTTGCTAAAACAATCTATTAGTATATAAACAAATAACCTACTCCCATCTTCCATTAACATCAAGGTCATTCAAATGAAAGGCTGCACTAGCCCTCTGTAGATTACAAAACATGGAGCTTTAAGCCCTCAGCTAGAGATACAAGTGAGCTGAAATTGAGTAAGAATTGTTTTTTAGTCTGACCAATTAACAAGAAAGCATTTTAGAATCTTCCTAGTCTCTAATCATAATCAATCGAAGAAGAGTACTAGAAATACCCAACTCAACCTTGCCTTTCTCATGTAAAACAATAATCTTTTTCAACGTCATAGTTCATACACTTTTAAAGGAAACAAGAAGCATACCTTCAACTAATAAATTTAATGCTGAACTGAGGGTAGCACTGTGTCTCAACATTGCTACTGGCCGGTGATTGTTAGGTTCTCCAATTTTGGGGACCCATGTGCCTACTCGAATTGCACAAATTGGCAGCTGTAGTATAGGTAATGAGCCTGAACAGTGTCTGAAATACCTGCATATACCTAAAAATAAAGACCTATTGGTTAGGGGAAAAACATGTTCCTAGCAGCCAAAAAAATTAAAGTTAATACCACTCAGAAAACTATCACAAAGGCTCACATTTGAGTACTCCAGAGAGTGAAGCAAGATGCAACAACTGGGGAAATGAACCATCTTCTGAAGATGAATGAATAACAGGAACTGTAGCCACCCCATTTTGCAAAATTTTCAGAGCTACATCTTTAAGGTTATCATATGGCCCAGCCTATACAATGAACAAACATGATGGTCAAGGGCACCAAACTGCAAGTCATTCAAATTTATGTGTGTTTGACAAAGTGAAGTATGGTAATCCTTGCAATCATGCCAAAGATAACAATTTGAGACATGATACCACACTAGCACAAATTGAAAAGAAGAACGGTAATTCAAGTTACAAAGACAACAAGTGATGCATAGACACATTTAGAATAAAAAAGAATAAAATATGAGCAGGGAAACAGCCAGCTATATACTCTCTTAGTTGGACAAATGTCATCTCTCGAAGTTTATTATCTGCAATGAAAACTATCTACTTTGCAATTTAAGTATCTCTCTTTCCTATGGAAGTACCAAATTAGAATGTTGAAAAATCAACAAACAAATTGTTGTTTAACTTGTCAAGTTTACCATTCACTTGTCAAGTACCCTATTAGCTCATTGTTTTTGTTTGGGTGAGCTAATTTTTTGTTATTATTTAACTTACCCTTTTCATTGTTCAGTTTTGACAGTAACAGTATACATGAAAGAGCAGGAATGCATTAAAACATTAGATCCCTACATTTAAGAGACTCAAAAAAATGCCACATGAAACACTCACATGGATAAGATTCCTTGGAATTGGTCTCCCATTCCCATCAATTTGCCTGTTCAGGTATGCCTTTCCCTCTTTCCATGCAGAAATGGTGTGTGTTTCAAGCTCTTCCTCTGTCAAATTTGATCCATGGTTTCCAAGCTGTGCATAAAGGTCAGTTCACATTAAGAGAAACACACAAAAGGCATGATCCTCTGATTAGATACTATAATGAAGCTTCATGTGGTACCGACAGCAATAATGCCACTGTTCTGAAACCACCTCATGGATTTGAATTTGTTCAAATAACATAAAGGTTAACCAAAAAAAAAAAAGGTTTATGAGTTATATAGGAATTTTAAGGGGAAAAAAGCCTCCCTCTAGCACATTATATTACTCTTCCCTGCCCTTTTTTCCATGTTAACATATCCACAATTTCCACCATCATGCAGATTTTCAGTGGATAGTTTTAATACAATTAAAGCCGTCATTATGAAAATGAAAAGAAAATTACACTTAAAACTTAAAAGACATGCTTCAAGCAAAAGATCTTGATTTCACACTCCTAAACATACCTCTCTTAAAATTAATATGAAATCCAAAGCACTAAGAACTCCAACAAACTGACCCTTGCAGAAGTCCCAAAGAGGAGCCGTAGGAATACCCTGGAAACAGCTTAGTTATTAAACAATGACTATACAAGCTCTTCAAAGGAAACAAAACATAAGAAATTTGCAATCAATTTTAAGCAACAAACTGCAAGACTGCTTCCATCTACTCTTTTTTTTTTTTCTAAGGGTACCTGAGTGTTGTTTAAATCACTAGCATGCTTTCATCCAATTCAAACATCATATTGTAATCAATGGCACTTTAAAAACTCTATAGAATTTTTATTTCATGATGATATGGTACAATGGCAATGCAGAACATGTTTCTTACACCCCAACTTCCAAATAACTTCCCCCCACAAGATAAATAAATAAAAACATTGATACATGGAAATGATCTAAAGTCAATCCACAAGCATCCTAAAACAGATTCAGACCTCTGAAAAACATAAAAGCATACCTGCTCAAACAGAATATGAAAAGCTTGTTTTACAGGCAAATCTACATCCAAGGCAACAACCTGCAAACCAAATGCATCTGAATTAGCAAATGAATTACAACCTCCATTAATCAAAAGAGATGCATATGCAGGCATTATAAAGAAGAGCCAAAGGCAAAGCATCCAAACCTTGCCTGACTCAGGTAGCAACTCATAAGCAGTATGTGTTGACAAGAATAGGGAAATATGGAGAAGTGATGCCTTTATGTCCTCCTCAGAAATCCTTGTCATTGGCTGAATCAATGGAACATCAGTAATACGGACCTGCATTGATATGAAAGCCAAAACCCATTATATAATTCATACTACTGGGAAAAAACAATGAAAAGACTATCAATATATAAATACGAAAATAATAACCTGTGAGCATGAACGGAGGACTCAAATTACTAGCAGAAATATTTTACGAGAATAGAAACACATGCCTAGGTCTATGACAAGCTAAGAGAATAAAAAGCAAGAAAAAATGTGTCAACTGGATGCTTAAACTTATGATTGAACAGAAAACCCTATTATGCAATCTCAGAAATGATAGCCATTAGAAATGAGAGCAAACTCTACTAGCAGCATGCCAGCAACCAAAGAAATAATCCTAAGCCTCAAAGAAAAGGCAAAAATTATGTCAACTATCAAGATATAACTGACTCTTACCTTAGTGCAAAAGGCATTGTTATCCACCTCCATGTTAGATGAAGATGTAGAAGGCATCTCCGGACTAAGTTGCATGTAATTAGATGGAGATGTACAAGGCATCTCTGTAGCCAAAAGGAGAGTGTTAACTATCCCATATTCACTAGTTGTGAAGGGTTGCCGTTCATCATGTCGCAATTCGCCATCAACAAGAAATTTGTACTGCATGTAACTCATAAGCAAAAGAAAATGAGCCTCCTAAACTAAGTAGAGTGATATTTTTCTTCTTCTCCCTTTAAAACATTTAGACAGATAAAACAATAAAGTTTTCAGTCTATCATCCTTAAATCCAAAAAGACAGAGAACCATGAAGATGGGTGTTCCAAAATAGTAATACTGACAGCTAAATATTTCCAATATTGGCATAGTAACCCTTAACAATTGCCATCTTACTTTGGAGATCATTAACTTTGTCTTCTAAAATGCATGTTCCTTTACTTTCTACAAGAACTACACTATTAACGAAATTAAGGCCTCTGAAGCTTCCATAAGGATGTAAACGGCTATTGAATAATGATACACCATTAGTAACTTATTGAGCAAGGAGAGCAGGCATTGTTCAGTAAAACAATGATAACTATACTACAACATTTATCATGCCCAATCAAATAGAAGATCACAGAACAGTTTGATTCATAGGAATACAGAATCTCAGGTTCGATACTGTAGGAAATCAAAATTACCCACGTTGCTAAAACACTAGTTACTCAAAAAATTGAAATTCCAACAGACGAACCTGGTGGTAACCAGGTGGCAGCCTCCAAACAACCTGAAACACATTAGGGCAACCTTCAAGCTGTGACATTGGCACCCGTTCGTACCACCTTGGTAGGAAAAACGAATACCCATCTATCAAAAACCAATCACAAGCCCAAAACATAGCATCTACATTAAAAAGTCGAGGTCTCACCTGCTGAAAGAACCGGTAAGAAACACTTGCTTCCCGCCATGCGGCCACACGAACTGCACCGGAATCAGCACCGCACTGGGCATTCCGCCGGTTTCCCGCGCTGAATCCATGCCCGAAGCATACATCCGCCACTCGAATTACCCAAATTGATCCTCCAATGCAGACCAACGATAACGAAAAGCCAGTTCCCAATCAATTGTACGTACAAACCCTAAGGAAGCCTAAAATTGTTTTTCGTAAAAATCAGTGAAAATGGAGGGGAGTTAAAAGGGATTAAAAAAATCGAAACCCTAAAAAGATGAGGGAAAAATAATTGAGGAATTGAATGTGGGTTGGAAGATCGAGAGTGGCTGAATGATCTGATCGAATCAGATTTTTCCCTTTTTCTTTTTCGCCTACTGTATACAACTATATTTGGGTTTTTTTATTGAATGTCAAATGTCAAGACCTAGTTTTTACTTTCTTTTTTTCTTTTTTGTGTTTTTGTTATGAAAAAAATTGTTATATAATTTGAAGTTATAAAGTATAATAGACGGTATAATTAAAATATTAATAACATAAATAATTTAGTTATAACTTTTTTTTACTGAAAGTAAGCGTTTAGGTTGGGTAATTAATAAGATGTTTTTTATTGTATAACTAAAATAAAAAAATTATATAATTAAAATTATTGAATAAAAAATTTTCATAATGTTAAGAGTTTTCTTTTATTTAATAATCTAAACAATAAAATAAAATTTTATATTTTTATTGTGAATATTTGTATGGTAATAATGAAATAGATAAAAAAAAAATATATTGTATAATTTGAATGGCATAGATTGTATTTATTGTTGGATATGGTAGGTCTTTTAAAACTAGGGCTATTTACATCTAATTTAATGGTCTATATTTTCCGTTTAGAATAGCTTAAATTATAAAATAAATTTTTTTAATCAATTTAAGATACTAGTCAAATTAATCTTTTAGAGTTTTTATATACTTCTTAGAATTCAAAAGAATGCAAAAAATTTAATTTTAATTTTTTTTATCTTGTGTTGTATAATGAGGTAATTTTTTTTTATTTTTTAAGTCACTCATTTCACTAACATGACATGTAATTTGAATTTAAAATCTGTTATTCATAAAAAAGAAAATTACTCCTAAATCATTAAGTTATTAGCTCAATTTTAATAATAATTTAATTACTTTTTTAAATGTAAACTATAGATTATTAAAGGGTAAACGAAATGACATTAACCATATTGAGACAATTAGGACTAGACCAGGAAGGCAGGAGTCTATAGCCTTGCATTCACAAGTAAGGGCATTCCTTTCTGTTTTTGCCTCCCCACGGGAAGGATAGTTGCTGGGAATAAGGCATTTTGCCATTTTTAGAGGGCTTGAGAAATGCTCCCAACCCACCTCAATCTTAAGACATGCCGAGACTCATCCAAGCGTAGTTCATTTTTCTGAACTTGAGGTTAGTTTGAGATACTTGATTCATTTGACTTCAGTGATGTATGAATTGTTCCTAATTATTACTTTATATATATCGTTTTAAAATCGAATTATCCTTAAATTTTTAGGTCATACTTAAGATTTAATTTAAGTTATGAATCATAACTGAAATTAAATCTTAAACTTAAATTAAATTGACACTAAACTTAATACTACATAACTTAAGGTGTAATATAATTTTTAAATATAGTAATTTAAGTCTAAAATGAGTTAAAAGTTTTTATATTTAAAGTATCTTATATCTTATAATATATTTTGTGACTCACTTTTTTCCTTAAAAAAATTTACATTTGGGAAATGATTTTGAAATAATTTTTTTATTTTATTTTTTTGTATAATTTTATATATCATTTACATGATTGATTATTTTTATTTATGTAAGTCCTATAATATTAAATATATTTATTTATTTAATAATATTTAAAAATTATATAAAAATAATAATATTAAAAAACTATCCTATAATATCACCCTTTATATTTTGAAAAAGCGTAACATTGCTCTTCAAAACTTTCTCATTAATTAGATTCACTGGTTAAAAATAATTTTTCATTTCCATTTATTACAATAATACGTAAAATTGTTCAAATGGCTCATTGAATCTTTCTTTTAACATATTGAAGCATATTTCATCTTTCTTTTATTAAACTACGAAAGCTCTTACCCGTGAATGCTCTTTACACCAGGTAAAAACATCTCGGAAGTTGTTCTCAAACTTAAGAATGAAAATAATTAATTATATAATTTTATAAATTTATAATGTAATTTATTATTATATAATTAGTTTTTATTTAAAATTTTATTTATTTTATTATATATTTATTTAATAATATATAATAATTATAATTTTATAATTTTATGTGTAGTTATAATTTTCTCGCACGCTTAAATACCCACCAAGTCTTACCAGGTTGACACGAACTGCAGCAAAAAGGAAACGACACCGTTCTGAGGCGGCTTTGTTTACAAGTGTCCCACGCGCTTGCGCCCCACGCTCCAACAACAAACAGAATCCCAAGCATGGAAAAAACAATAAATTCAGGAAAATAATAAAATTATGGTTAAAAAGGGTCAATGGAAAAAGGCAAGCTTCTTTCAAAATTTTGATTGAACCCCAAGCCTAAAAACATCATTATTTAAATACTATTTTAAAAAAAATTTATCATTGTATTAAATGCTTGTAAATCATACATCTCCTAAATTAATTTAAAACAAAAACAATATAGTTATAATATTATTTAGTATTATAAATTTATAATTATCACTTATAATTATATAATTAAGTTTTTATTTAGAGATTTATTGTTCTTATAATATTATATATTTTTTTTTTATTTTACATAAAGACTATGGATTGAACTTAGATGTGTAGTAGTGAAGAATACATATAATTCTATCATTAAACTCTATGGTTGATAGTGTATGCTTCTTCTTATTATTTTTTTATATTAAATTCTTAATATTCAAAAATTATATTAAATCCTAATGAGTTTAGAATCAAATCATATAAAACCTACAAGGAGAAGCTCTCTCAACGCCTTTTTATCTATTCACAAAATTTCAATTCGAGAATTTATTTAGAGAGAACTAAGTTTTTTCTATTTGAACTAATAGTTCATTGATTGTTTTTCTTATTTAGGACATGTTTAGAATTGTAGATAATGGATAGTAGGTAGCGGGTAGCAGATAACAGATAATTATAACGAATAGTAAGTGGTAGATAGTGAAAAGTAAGTAGTAGATAATAAATAACAGATTCAATTACTATAACTATTTGGTTGTACAATAGTTAACAGTTATTGTTTAGAATTAAATAATCGATAAGAACATGTTTAAAAATAATTAAATGTATTATATTCTTTTTATATTTTTTATTATTAAAATTATTAATTTTATAAAAATAAAAATAATCAATTATAATAGTGTAATCATGCACTAACTTTTATTTTTAATAAAGAAAAATTTATATTAGTTTTAAATAAAATATAAAAAAAATTAATCTTTTCATTTAATTAGAAAATTTTGTTTAATTAAACTAATATATTTTTTATGATAAATTAATGTAAAAATAAAAATATAAGAATTAGTTAATATTATTGAAGACAAAAAAATAAAGTTGAAACCAATTAAATAAGTACTAATTAAAAACCAAAACCAAAATTTAAAAAATTAAAAAAGATGAATTTGTCAATAAAATTAAAAAATTTCAATTCACTAGCAGTTTGATACAAAAAATCACTTAAAATAGCTTTTTCAACCCATTGATGGTTTAGATCCTAATTACTATCCGTTAGCCCCAAATTGATAAATAAAAAGTTTTACCAAACACCTAATTTATAATAATTTTGAAATAATAAATTTATCAAACACCTATTCTTAGCAGTTTAGACAAAATCATTAATTACTGCCTCCAAACTATTATACCAAATAGGCTTTTAATGTAATTATATTTTTGCCTATAATTTGCATGCATGACTTACATCAACATCATGATTTGTAATAATTTAGAAGGGCTGGTTTCATACTGTATTGTAATTTAGATTTAACATTTAGCTTCAAATTAATAACTATGAAAAGAGTTGGATTCATATTGTCAAGAAACTTGTAAGATTTTAAAGTGTGTGGCATATCATTCCTTTATGTTCTCCCCCATGTAATGAATTAATTTTTAATTTAGGAGGTATAAAATTAATTGTATCCTTTTTATTTTTAAGATATTATTTAATATTTTATTTGACTTTGATATTTAAATTTGTTTTGTTAAATTATAATATATATTATAATAATACAAAGTAATTACAGTATTAAGTAGTAATTAATTGAAAAGAAATATAAAGTCATACCATCCAACTATTAAAAAAAAATTAGAGCAAGTTGAACAGAGAGTATATGTTAGGCTTTTGGTACCCTCAAGATTTAATTTAATTTTTAGAAAAAAAACCAACATGAACCCGAAGGGTTAAATGCATGGGTAAATAATTTTATTTTTTGTGGCTTAAATTCAAGGTTTTAAATAAAAGACACTACACTAAATTAAAAAAAAAAAAAATAACGACAACAACATGCCTCTGAGTAATAAATTACTCTCATACTTATAATTGGGTGATGTTATTGTGACCGTTAATTATTAATGTATATATTTATTTATTTTGATTAATAATTATAATTTTTAAATCATTAAAAAATATAAAATATAAAATTTTAAAAAATTATAATATACAAATATAATAAATAATTACATTAAAAAATAACCTTAATTAATTAAGATGCGATAATAACATAATCCGTAATAATTGGAAAAAGAATAAAAATCCTTCTTTTTATGGTAAGGAAAACAAAAAATTCCATCAAATCACGATTAAAATCAAATCAAAATATTAAACCGACGCAAAGCGCAGGCTTTTCTGCCTCTGCTGGACCAACAAGAACAAGCGAACGATTCGGAACAATACCACACGAACTCACCACCGCGACGCCGCCGAGTCAATCTCGAGTCGGCGCTGGTCGATTACTCGATCTCTACCACTCCGATCAACCAACCCTGATCCTCACTCTCGAAAGGAGAGGAAAATTAAAAATTTAATTCACTAATTTTATTGGGGCTTTATTGATTTAACAGGACTGGTTCTGATTTAAGAGAATCGAATTAGGTTTTCGAAGTTCTGCCTCGCGCTTTTTGATTGTTTATTTTGATTTTTTTTGTTTCCCTTTTTCCTTTTGATTTTCTGTGTGATGTTGGATTTTAGAGAAGGTTGGTGCTTGGAGCGGCTGGGATTAGGGTTTTGGGTTTAGTGTTGTGGGTAGGAGGGTTAGGGTTTTGAGGCGTGGAGATGGAAGAAAGTTCTGGGCTTGAAGAAGGAGAGGCTTGGTATTCTAAAGATGATGATGACACCATTGACCTTGACATTTCACTTTCCTACATTGTAAGAGTTAGTTTTTCTTATTGCGTTTAACAAAATTCAGATTCAATCTGTTTATTTTTCTCTTTGGCATTCTTCTGGCAACTTGAAATTGTGCTTGAGTTAATGAAGTTAGGAAATTTTGTTGGAATTATAAGATTTTGAATTTATTCAAGAATTAAAAAAGCAAGTAGAATGGTTAATTATATTTTGTACACAATGCATTTTATGTGATGCTGTTAAATTGGAGTTTTGTTGTTGTATATATCTCCAACAAATTCACAGAATGTAATTGAATTCAGCCACTTTGGTCCTGTTCCTTAGATGGCGTAGTAGAAATCAAGTTGATTTTTTAAGATATAGATCTTCATTTCTTCACAAAGTAAGTGGACAAGAGTATTTTGTCATGTTTTCACAGGAATATTTGGCTTAGCTTTGATTAATTGCTCATAACTTGAAATTTAGTAAAAAAAGTGGAAGACTAAAGTTCAGAAGAGTAATTACTTATCTTTTCTAGTTGAGGTATATACTTTAAAACCTCTAGTGGACGATCATTCAATAATTTTTTGATGCTGGCTGGATTGTTTTTTATTGATGTTAAGTATGTTTGGAAGTATATGTTGGTTTTGTTCCCTCCAGTAACACGACAGTAGCTTTGACCTTAGCTAAGTGTTAATGGTGAAGACACGTTAAATCAAAGTTTTCCTTCTCCATTACGTGGGAAAGATGATAGAATTCTGAAGCTGGTTAGCTTTCCTTCTAACAATTTGTTGGTACATTGTCAGAGAAATCAAGGGAAACTATAGAAATTTTAATGTCCTCAATTTCTTTTTGAATATGGTTTTACACCGGATACCTTTTGACCTATAAGTTAAAATGCCTCAATAGGATTCTTTTAAAACTCACTTAACTTTTGAGGTTCAGGATGGGTACTTCTGAATATGATTACGCTTGAATAATTTTTTTTAGTCCTTTTAATAGTATGTATTTGCTGTACATAAGAAAAATTATCGAGCTCAGATATTGACCCTTAAAAAGAAGGGACTTCTGGAATCTGAATACTGAGAAGCCTAGTCTCATAATGCCTATTATAGTTTTAACTCTGTCTACTTTGCAGTTTTAACCAATGTTATTTCTCACAACTCTGCACATTTTGTTGTTATTAAATTTTATTTTCATTTTTGAAGGATGAGAGGCTCCAGAGTGTCTTGGGCCATTTCCAAAAAGATTTTGAAGGTGGGGTTTCTGCTGAAAATTTGGGTACGTGGTTCTTAATGGAAGTTGTTAGCTTTAAATAATGATGCAAGCTCAGCTTTCTTGCATTTGAAAATGATGGATGGACTTTGAATTTTTTTTTTTTAAGGTGCAAAATTTGGTGGGTATGGCTCCTTTTTGCCAACCTATGAACGCTCTCCTTCAATTTTGTCACGTCCAAAGACAGTAGAGAAAAACTACACCACACCAAGATCTCCTAACAATCTTCCTTTGGAGGTAAATGGAAATTTTTACGTGTTGTCTTTAGGTTGTTTCTTTGAAGGATGTCACCAACACTTTGACAGTGTAGGGATTCTAGTTTACTTCATCACTATTGGTTGTGTTACCATACAGGGTGCCTCCCTGAATTCGAAAGCTCCTCGACATGCAACTCTGACTGGGAGGAATGGGAATACTTCCCAGAGTTTTTCAGCTAGGCAAGATTTATTCACTCAAGCTACCGACAAGCCTAGCCTAAAGGGGGAAACTTTGAACAGATCAAAGATTCCAGCTGAGCAGAACTCACTGAAGTTCCGAATCAAAGTACCTGATACTAAATCTAGAAAGGCAGCAATTTATAGTGGGCTTGGTCTTGATGATTCTCCATCTTCATCATTGGGGAACAATCCAGAAGAAAGTGGAGCAATACCAAGCATACATCAAGAGACTATGAGTGAATCACCAAGTAGCATTCTTCAGGTAGATGTTTTCTCTTTGTTCCTATGGATTCTGGTTTCTGGGGTCAGTACATGAACTAAGAAGGATCTGGTAATATCTTGTGATTAAACAGGTCATGACTTCTTCCCAAGTTCCCAGTGGTGAACTTGTATCCCCTTTGCATGAAAGTTTGCTTTTCTTGTTCAAAAAGGAAAAAGAAAGACCATACAGAGACAATAAACATATACCTTCTCTTGATGATGGTCAAGAACGTTCTGCCTGCTTATTGAATGAACCTATTTTGATAAAGGGAAAACCATTAGCTGAGAAGAAAGCAAAATTTAATGAAAAAATTGAGAAGCTGGTAGAGCGAAAGCACAAAAATGGTATTAATGTTGTGGATGACAAGATATTGCTTGTGAACAAAAAGTCAGAAATTGTCAGAGGAGGCAAGGTCATTTTGGCTAATGACTTAAATATTGCTGATCCTCTGGAATCAACTGCTAGAACTTCTGAAGTTTCCATGGAGACCAACAATGATGGGATAAGAGATCAATTATTTCACTCTAACCTAGCAAAGGCAGACTCTTTGGAGTCAATAGCTGGTGTGGATGGTGGCCAGAGTAAAAGGTGGAAGTTTCGGAGTTGTTCAGGTGAAGGGGGGTTGGAACAGAGTGTAGAAAATTTGAATAAGAATGTCTCACTCGAGCTTGGGGACAATGGCAGGGGTAGAGCTCACAGAACTTCTGCTCCTTCAAAATGTAAGGAAGATTGGAGAGAAAAGGTTAGCACAAAAGCTGCATTTCATATGCAGGATGAAATAAATTTGCCCCTTGAGAAGGAAAAGACAATGTCTGAGGGAAATATCAAATCAAAAGGTAACCAAAGTTCAGGAAAGGCTGCTGTTTCAATGAAGGATAACATCACTCTTAGCCATGGTGCCATTTTAAGAAAAAGTACGATGCATAAGTTGAAGTTGAAGAAAGACATTAATATGGTCAGAAATAATAGTAGAGATTCTTTGGCTACAAACTATAAACAGATTCAACGGAAAGGTGACATAATGGATCCATTGGAGAGACAGTTTTGTAGTAGGCCAAAGGATGCTGTTCTTGTTAATTTTGATACAGAACAGAGTACATATACAAAGAATCAAAAGGAAACATTAAGTGGTGCACAAGTTGACAACAATCTATTTGGAGCATCTGCAAAAGATGCTCCATCTGTGGTTCCTTGTGTTGCAGAAAATGCACTTGCCTCTGAGGGTGCACCACCAGCATTGGCTCCACCAATTGTCAATGAATATTGGGTTGGTTGTGACAGATGTCAAAAGTGGCGGCTTTTACCCCATGGTAAAAAGGCAGACCAACTCCCTGAGAAGTGGTTGTGTAGCATGCTTGATTGGCTGTAAGTTTTTTACTCAAATTTTAGTTTCTCAGCGTAAGATGCTATGTAGTCTCTCTTATACATAAATCTCAGGTGAAACTTCAGCTGAACTTCAAATAATGTTCCTGTTACATATTTGTGTCTCTTGTTCATCTATTCTATCATGCTTACTGTTCATGGATCCATAAACAAGTACACACACCTGCATATGCATATTTCTTTCATGAATATGTCATTCTAAAGTATGTGCTTACATAAATACCTACTTGATCTACAGACAGATGCCTGTATTCATCCTTCCTTTCTGACTTTTCATGCTTTTGAAATTGTTTTATTTTTATAGGCCTCGAATGAACAATTGTGATATTAGTGAGGACGAGACAACACAAGCTGTTAATGCATATAACCAGATTCTATTTTCTGAGAGTCAAAATCATCTGCAAAATAATGGAAGTGGAGCTCTGTCATTACATACTACAGCTTGTCTTCAGGATCAAGGCCTTAACAACTCAGGTTTACCTTCTCAGTCTCTTCGAGTAAAAAAGGAACATGGTCTGAAGGAAATTGCAAAAGCTGGCAGCATCTGTGGACTGACTCAGATGTCAAAGCCCACAAAAAGCCAACTTAGCAGAAACTTAAATGGCAGGACACGGTTACCTGTGGAATCAAATGCCATGAGGAAATCTAGTTTTCAACAGAAAGAAAAACTTGCAGTTGAAGGTATTAAGTGCACTTTTCAGAATTAGAATTGAAACTTTTCCTGGCCATGGATTTTTAAAATGGAATTATTGAAGCACTTCCTTTTACATATCTGTAGGTGAGTCAAAGCAAATAAAGATGAAATTGAAAACTAAGAGGGAACCTGATCACTACGCATTTGAAGGTTCAAAGAAAAACAAATATGAAGAGATTTACTCTGCTGATAAACAACACAATTCTGACTCTAATCTGTTCAGGTTGGGTCTTAATAGTACTGCACTGCCACCTCAGGCAAATGTAAAGGGAAGACAGAAATACAATGAATGCTCTAATTCTGAGGACCTCAAGGGTGAGGTGAAGGAAAGACCTGTAGCTTCTGTAAAGAAACTTGCAAACCAGATTCAGGCCTCAGCAACTGGTTTGGATGCAAGAATGCCTAATAGAACAGACAATCTGGGGAAGAAAAGGAAACTGAAAGGCTGGCAAGAAAGTCAGAATGGGCATGGGTTACATATAGAGGAGGAAAATAGTGAGATTGGATCTCAAAAAGAAAAGACACTGGTTTCAAAGAATGAGGTGAAGCATTCTCATAGAAATGATGCAAATGATATTTCAAACAGAAAAGCTAGAGACAATTCAGTTGATGGTGCAGGAGAAGTTAGAAGTATCAATAAGGCACATCAAATATCAAAGTATAGAAGAAAGAATGCTTCTCAAAAAAATTTAGATGGCCTAGCTTCATCAAGAAGGCATTCTGTTACCAGACAAGTTTCCATGGCAGCTGCGTCAAGCTCATCAAAGGTTTCAGGCCCTCATAAAACCAGAGCAAACTTTGAAGCACTAAAGGGTTCCCCTGTAGAATCAGTGTCATCGTCTCCCATGAGGATCCCATATCTTGAAAAGCTTACATCAGCAGGAGACACTTCAGGCAGAGGTGACACCGTTGATGGTGATGTTCATGGAAGTGGCAACGGGAGAAGAAATTGGGATGGGGAAAGTACTGGTAATCTTGGTCAGCCTGGGGTGGAAAGGGAGGAGAAATTATCTCATAAAGTTTCAAAACTGGATTGCTGGGATAGAGATGCTAGTCACACAATTTTCATCAAATCTATGCCTTATTCTGGAGTTGAAAATGGCTGTTTAACTAATGGTGATATTTATGCCACTGAAAATGTACTGAGCCTTAGGGACCAGCATGCTACAGAGCATTCCCATCATGAGGATAGAGTCAAGAAGATTTATGATTATGATGACAATGAGTTGTTTCCCCAAGGATCTCGTAGGGATTCTGCTTCACAGTCCAAGGGCACTGAAAGAAGTTCAGTGTCAGATAAGATGGCATATAACATGGTCAATGAACATGAAGATTTGCATCCTAGGAAGAGCTCAAGATATGGATTAGAAACTGACCCAAAGGGTCAACCACATCTTCCCGGAGCAGCGGGTGAAAATAAATGCAGTATGGTCAATAATTCTGGCACTAAATCTAGCAAGGCTCTGAAGAACAACAAAGTTGGGGTGAAGAATTCTCTAGGATGGTTGTCAGGTGATTGTAGAATGGAAAACCAATCAAGAGCAAAAGAGCATGAGGAATTGGATGCAAAATCAGTTGTTACATGCAGCACAGATCAGAAGATTTTTTCCCAGCAAAACCTTGTCCAGGATTTTGGTGGTGAAAGCAAAGTAACACAACTGGATTCAAGAGGCTTAGTACCAAAATCTTTCTCACATTGTGAAATTGAAACTAAGCAAGAAATAGAGGATCATGGAACATTACTGCAGGCTCACCAGGGAGTTGTATTTGATGGGTTTCCAGGAAACAGTGAGTCACCAAAGTTGTTGTTAAAACTGCCTGCACATGATGGTACCAAGAGTCAAGCTCACCACCACAATGTGGAGCAGAGCTTACCTAATCTGCATGTCATGAGAAGTGCTAACATGCCAAGTCCTGGGAGAATGAATCCCTCTGGCCAGACAGCAACTGATGCCCTTAAAGAAGCTAAAGATCTAAAAGACTATGCTGAACTTCTTGAGGTTTCTTTTTACATTTGCTTTGACATTTTTTAAAAAAAAAAAAAAAGAAAAAGGGAAAGAACTTTTGTTTTGTCCTAACACTTGCAGTGGTTTCGCTGGCCTTCTTTCAGACCTCTAGTTTTGGTTTTGAAAGTAATGAGGTGTTCTTCCAAGCTGCGCTTAAGTTTCTTCATAGTGCTTCACTTCTGGAGACTAGCAATGGTGAGAATGGCGCACACTGGGAGATAAATCAAATGCAAGCATATAGCACTGCTGCTAGACTTTGCAAGTAAGTAAAGTTTTCAAAGATTTCCGGAAGACTGTTCTTTCATGTGACATAGTTGAGATGTTTCCTTTGTTCCATCTACATTGAGCTATTACTGACAACTAAACTTTTTTTTTTTTTTATTCATCCTGTTGCTCTGTGCTTGATCAAAGAGAAGCTAATCTCAACCCACCTGAATCATTGCTTGTGTGCAGGGTTTGATGTGTAACTGAACCAAAATATGGATTCAATTTTATGAACAAATCTAATCAACCAACCTCCGTGTCTAACCTCAATGTGAACTCTTCTTTGAAGATAAATGTACTATCCCATCCACTGTACTGTTAAATGGTTGAAACCTGCAATTAAGTGGGAAACTAGTATCTGGTTTATCTGTTGTGTTATTACACTCTTTTAATGTGTTTTGGAAAACTTCTTGTTCCTTTTTGTTCGAGGTCTATGTAGATTAATATAGTCATACAGAGTAGATGCTCCTTTATTGTGAGCTTACCCAGAATAATCTGCTGCATGTATAGACAGCTAAAATCACTGCATCATTCACTTTCTGTTCTGCACAATGTTATCATTTAAGTTGGTGCTTCTTATGTAATTAGGCAACTCTTTTTCTTCTTTTTATCCTTCATTTAAATTTTGTTAATTTGAGAGATTGGTGATGCATTTGATGGCTGGAAAGTGGAAATATAGTTAGGAATCCACCTCTAACTTTTTTCTGGTTAATATAATAGTATTAGAAAATTTAACTTTCATTTCTAACCTATCTGTTTTGGATGACTGGCTGCTTTGAAAGCTTTGAGCTGTGATCTCAGACTTGTTGTCAAAGATTTCTTCTATTTCACTAGAAAGTCGTTACCTTTTCTTGTTTCTGTAATTTACACAATCTTCTGGCTTGTGAGTTCTTTTATTGCTTTACCATTTTGGAGCATCTTGCTGTGTACAATCCTGCAACA
The DNA here is from genome assembly GCA_020521535.1 of Rubroshorea leprosula. NCBI lineage: Eukaryota > Viridiplantae > Streptophyta > Magnoliopsida > Malvales > Dipterocarpaceae > Rubroshorea > Rubroshorea leprosula. The sequence goes on along the minus strand of BPVZ01000001.1, from coordinate 736,376 downwards.
TGGTTTGTTTTAAGATTAATTTTGCATCTTACACTCCTACGATTCTCTTTATACTAAACTTCTCAAGTTTATAGGAGCTGTGGCCAACAATATGAAAAATCCAAAGAAATGGCTGCTGCCGCCTTGGCCTATAAATGCATGGAGGTGGCATATATGAGGATGGTTTTCTGTAAACATTCTGCTAGCAACAGGGACAGAAACGAGTTGCAAGCAACCATATCTATGGTTCCTCAAGGTAATATCGTGAAGTCATTACATAGGTGTATGCTCATTCTTGTTTCCCTTTCAATCATTAGTTGCACTTACCTCTAGATGATGTGCCTTCTGCTTCAGGATGTATATTTTTTAGTTTTTAATTGCTTGAGATAAGTGATGTCATTTATATTTTCCCTAATGAATGTTATATCTTACTCCTTTTCCATTATCAAAAGTGCTTTTAGGTTTCATATTGCTGATTCAGCTGTTTTTGACTCCATTGCTTGTTGCCAATTGCTATGTTTGTTTAGGGTATCATTCCTACTAACCTCTACTCAATTTAGAGCCTTAAGTTCTTCCATATGACTTGGTGGCAAGATTTTATTAAATATATATATTTTTCATTAGGATAGCATTATAACTTGAATTTTCTCCTATTGCACAAAGAAGAAGTATCTGAGGCCATATTTTTGGATTGTTCCTCAGGTGAATCTCCCTCGTCCTCTGTGTCAGATATTGATAATTTAAATAATCAAGCAATAGCAGAGAAGGCCACACTGTCCAAGTGTACTGTTTCACGTGCTTCTGGAACCTACACTGTTGTTCCTAGAAACCGACCAAGTTTTGTTCGTCTGCTTGACTTTGTAAGTTGATTCAACCTGGTGGTCTCAATCTTTCCTTTTTTTTTTCCCCTTACTCTCAGATTTTATGTAATTTCCCTTAGCAGCTTGGCTGTTACCTTTATGTTGAGTATCCTCCACTTTGGATACCATCCCATAAAAGGTACTTTGTTTAAGAACATGCACAGTCAGACACCTAGCTAGATGCATGGTCGTCTTCAAATGTGTGTGTGTATATGTTTTTGTATGTATATTTTACGTGTGTGCATGTGTGTATATGTTGTGTCAAGTGTGTGTTTATTTGAAGCTGGAGTGGTCATAGTTAATAGGCGAAATGAGAGGATGATATAGAAGATAATAAAGTGTCAGAAATATCACCAACCAGAAGGCTAGCCACTGTAATGATATTTATGTTGTTCTAACCTAGACTAGAGTTCGTTTGCTATCATGGGTTGTTATCATGTCTACACTTATAATTTATGTACATTGAAGTCCATGGTCTGGGTGTTGGTGGACGAATGCTGGTTGGCTTGGTTTTCTTAATTACTGCCTGTCATGTTGTGGATTTCAATTGGGAAATGATGAACCTTAAAATAGCAGCAGTTGTTTTACAAATAAAAACTTAGACTTCAGGCTTGTCTGCAGATCCTACTCAAAGTGATGTCATAAGTAGATAGTTCATGGTTTGCTCACTTGTGATCATGGTGGCACCTAGTTTTAAACTCTTGTTACCTTGGTATTGTCCTGTATCTGAGAATCTGTTCACTAATGAGTTATTTCTAGAGCGAAAATATATTAATACATGTCTATTGCAGACACAGGATGTAAATTTTGCGATGGAGGCCTCAACAAAATCCCATAATGCTTTTGAAGCTGCAAAGTTAATCCTGGAAGAGGCTCAAAAAATGGAGTGTGTTACTGCAGTTAGAAAGGCAATTGATTTCAGCTTCCAAGATGTAGAGGGACTGATATGTCTGGTTGAGCTTGCTAAAGAGGCCATAAGACGTTGTGGTTTTAGGTGGTGCTAGAGACTATGTTACCCCTGTATATATTATGTTTTCTGGTTTAGATCCACATAGTGCATGGGAGAAGAAAGTGTGGTGGGAATCACAAGGAGGTGGATCACCAACAGTACCTCACTTCTATGTACATGTGTACAAAATGAGATTGATTTGCTAGTTTTGTAGTGTGTATTTTGAATTTTCACCTTCTTGACAGTGGTCAGGGCCAAAATGCTTCTTAAGTTTTGGGGTGGCAAAAGATGGATGGAGTTCTAGCTTGTTCGGCAATAGATTTGGACTTCTTTACAAGAAGTGAGTTCCATTTTATTTTTTGGCCCCATTGTTTTTGGGCCTGAGGAAAAAGGGTTATAGAGATTAGAAATCATTAGGCAACCTTTTTGAGGAGGTTGAATACGGATAAACTGATTATTGCTGATCAATTTATCTTTTAGGAGATTTCTGTTTGCCTTACAATTTATTGAAAAATTCATTGGTATAGAAAATTGTATTCTTTCGGAAGGTCTGCTGCATGATTCTAGAATTTTCAAGCTTGAGGTTTTCTTTTGTAAACCGTATGTTTGGATTGAGGGGAATAGAGAGGAAGAGAACTTTTTCCATCTACTCCCCTACATTCTTATCTCCTTCTCCCCTCACTTGGATAAATAAATAAATTAGAAAAAAAATAAAGTCAAGAAAATTCTTCTCTTCCCTTCTCCTCCAATTCTTTTGATAATCAAATATCAAAATTTTTTTCTTTCCTCTCCATTCCTCTCAACTCAAACATATTAAATTGTTTGGGGATGAAGTGTTCTGTATCTTTAGGTGTGTAATTTTTGGATATTGTACTATATTTTGGAAAATTACTATAAAACTTCTAATTGAATATTGAAAAATTATTTTGCAATCTAGAATATAATGGATTACAAAATAGTTACTCTTAAATTGGGGAGGTCCCCTAATATTAGGCCTTCCTTCTCATTTAAAAGCTTTGCTTTTACAGGCTAATGCAGGTTGTAATGCAAAACAACGAACCCATTGAATATTACCCTAATTGATCTGTTATCTTTCTTACATTTTTTGGTTGTTATGATGGTGCATCCTTATGTTTCAATTGGATTCTAGACTTTTATTACCCTTTTTGTTTTTCTTGTCAGTAACCAAGAGAAAGACAACCTAGGAGGATTGCAAATGCCCTGGAGGATTCTTTATGTATTTCATTTTCCCCTGCTAGTTGTCTCTTCTTATTTTCTTTCACTTAAATTGCTGGTGGATTTGGCTCTGCAATCTTTTTCCTTCATGAACAGTCATGAAAAATATTTGAGTATTTCAACTGAAAGTGGATATCTGGTTTTTCCCGAATGCATGAGAACATCCCCCTCCCCTCTCCTTTGTCCGCTTTCCCATCTCCCCCCCTTGCCGAAAGGAAAAAATACCAAATCTAATGTTGGGAAATTTTCAAAATAGTTCCAGGATTTGGGATTGAACTATAAAAAGTTGGTTCGAAGCAATTGTAAAAAATGCTTTTGAGAAAGCATAACTTTAGTTCAAATTATATAATTATGATTTGATTTGTTTATGTAAAATCAAAATTTTAAAAGTACGATTTTGGTTTGAATCACATTTATATGATTTGAATAATTTACGTCAGAAATAAAAGAAAGAATCTGATAAAATTCTCAAGAAAGACTAGATAACTTTGGAACGCAAAGAAACACGTGAGTTGAAATTCAAATTAAACCAAATGATTTTTGAAAAAGTCTCCTATGGATGAACTTAATTGAAAAGGAGCATTTATTCCCAACAGACATCTTGTCTCTATAAATATGGAGTTATCTCTTTTTTTTTTCAGAGTCTCTTGAATATAGAAACAAATCCCTACTATTATCTAAATAAAACAGTCTATTTTTGTACTACAATTGTTGCATAAATCCATGTACAAAAACTATTATTTTGTCACTTTTCAAAGGTCAGTTAAGTGGTTGATCTTGCTAGTGCAAAGGCAAGATCAACAAGGCATCTCATTGTATCATATGGGTATTTTAGTTTACTTCTTTTTGCATACCAAATTTGGTGGGGTCAAAATTAGCTTATAAGAAAGCAATACTTATAGCACACTCTGAAGCCAATGATTTATTTTCTAACCCCAATTTCCAACACCTAAAAAGGAAAACTATAAAAATTGTTAGCTCATTTTTTATCTCCAAGACTTTATAGTTGCAGTTAACACTGGATGTAGCTGACAGTGGCTTGGTAGGAAACAGAATAGTGCTTTGGAGACGATTGTTGACATGCATTTTGCATCCCCTTTCAGATGCATGCTACTTAACATGAAAGAGCTTCTAAGTTGTAAGGTTTTAAAATGTTGCGAGTTTAAGAGAGAGGAAATAGAGCTTGCTGTTAGCTTGTTCGTGGGCAAAGATTGCATTGGCTTTATGGGGGAATAGATTGTGGAGAATGAAATTCATGTTTCTTTATTCACCGGCTCGAAAAACACATTCATAGACATGCTTGCATAGATGCCCATTTGTAAGATTGTCCTTTGGGTCTGTTACTGTCCGTGACAATAACTTTTACCAACCTATTATTTTTTTTCCCTTTATTGATAATGACATTTTTCCACGTAGGGTTTCTTCTTAGGAAAAAGTGTTGTATAATTCAAAGTGTATTAAGTTACACAACATTAATTATTGGATGGAAGTTGGATTCTCTGATATTGTGAGTCCTTCCAATGTTGAAGAATTTTCAAAATAATTCCAAGATTTGGATTTGAATTATAAAAAATTGGTTTGAAGTAATTGCATAGAATACATTTGAAAAAGTATGATTTTGGTTCAAATCATATAAATATGTTTTGAATTGTTTACGTAAGATCAAAATTCCAAAAGTACGATTTTGGTTCAACCCACATTTATATGTTTCGAACTATTTACGTTAGAAATAAAAGATAGAATTATGATAAATTCGTCAAGGAAGAGTGGATAATTTTGGAAGGTAAGGAAACACGTGATTTGTAATTTAAATCAATTCAGATCAAACCAAATGACTTTTGAAAGAGTTTTCAACAGATAAACTTAACAAAAATTCAAATATTTTCAATTGATAAACTAGAGAGGAGTGTTTGTTCTCAATAGACATCTTGCTCCTATAAATATAGAGTTATCTCTTCTTTTTCTTGTTTTCTTGAACACAAAAACAAATCTTTATTATTATCTAAATAAAACAACTCCTTTTTGTACTATGATTGTTGCAAAAATTCTTGTACAAAACTATTGTTTTGTCACTCTCCAAAGAACAGTTTAGTGGTTGATTTTGCTAGTGCAAAGGCAAGATCAATAAGGTGCTTCATTATATCTATAGGTATTTCAGTTTACTCCTTTTTGCATACTAGATCTGGTAGGGGGAATTAACCCAAAGGAAAGTGGCGTTTGCAACATGTCTTGAAGCCAATGATCTATTTTTTAACCCCCAATTTCCAATATCTAATGATTCCTGTTTTACAATTCAATGCAATTTGGAGTATAAAACAAAGTTCCATCTTCCTATTAGTTAACAGCTACAGTGGAAAATCTCACCGTAGTGTGTAAGTTGTGTTTCTTCACTTATCTAACCATCAGACTTTGCAGTCAGTTTATACATATTCATTTGAACATGAAACATTTCTTTGCCTCAGAGGTGTAGAGCACCCAAATCAAACTCATCTACATCAGATGATCATGGTGCGGACGCTTTTAGGGGATCTAATTTAGAAAACAGAGAGAATGGGATAGAAGGGAGTGCAAATGAATGACAGCAACATCACTAGTCCTGGTCTGCAAAAATGGAGACACTCTGCAGGCAATTTAGGAATGGCCCCTACTAGTACTATCAGCACTCAACAAAGTCTGCCATGTAAGACAATCAAAATTTGCAATTAACCACTACTAGATTCTATTTTGTGCCCTTCAAAATTGAAATCACTTCTTTTATTTGACAGTTTATCCTCTAAGATGATGAGAGATAAGCAGTCAAATTCATAGAGGAATTCTAATATATGTTTATGTTCATTAGTAGCTAACTTGCACACACCGGCAGTGCTCACCGTCAGGTTTACTAGGTTTTGATACTACGTTAACTTCCAACATAAAACTGATTGTTAATAGATGTAGTCCATGTTGTATTTAAATCCCTAAGTTTCCCTTTAAGTCACTAATGTGAGATTTTCCTTGTTAATGAACAAATCAAAGAAGTATCCCTTTTTATCTATGTGTTATCTTTACATTTATAATCAACATTCATAAGTTGTTTATAGTTTGAATTATGAGATAGGTAAGAAGGGGTCTGAGAAGGGGAGAGTTACCCCCTGACAGACCAAGAAAAATTAAATGCAATGAACCTTTTGGGCAGCTATTTAAATGCAATGAGACCCTTTACCTAAGTGCATATCAAGGGACAATTGGGCCCAGACAACCCTTTCAACATGACTTGGATAAGATGTGATTTTGAAACTGAGACTGTTCTACTTCACGCGGATTTTCAAAGCAGCTACACATGTTAATCTATAAAGAGAAAAGTAGGGTAGGTCCACAAGTAAGGAAATTGATGCCCCTTAAGTTAGACAAAGCTATTAATATCTCGAACCCTTCCTTTTTTGGATAAGCAGAGTTTGTCTATACCCTTGTGTTTATGTGCTGTACCGTACCATATTGTAGTCATAAGTTGTTATTGTTGTTGTTGTTTTTGTTTTTTTTTTGTTTTGTTTTTTTTTAATATATATTAAATATTAATTAAATTTTGTAAAATTAATTAAATTTACATTTTTAGATAATGTGTTGTGTTAAAAGGGTCTATAAGAAGCATGGTCGAATGAATTCAATGTTATCATGCTGAAAACTAAGAGGGTGCCTAATGAAGATTTTCAGACTTTGTTTCATAGGATTGGACCTTCAAATTCAATGCATTTCAACACTATTTAAGCCATGATGCTGAAAAGGAGGAGTTTTGATTCGCTTGAATGCTATTGCTAAGGACTGTTCTCTATTCTTATTCTAATTCTTGCTTAATCTCAGAGAAATTTTTTAGTAAATCTTCTTGGAGTAAAAGGTTAAAAATCATCAATGATTTTAATTATAAAGTGCATAAAATGGTCCCCCACACAACACAGCAATGGCAAATGTTTAGTTTCTCCATCTATAAATATAGGCTCACCCTAGAGGAGAGCTTCCAAATAAACCTGACCAGATATTAGTATATTTGGTAGTTACAAGTGGTTTCCATGGCTCCAGTGCCTCTCTCTCCTATCAAGGTTGGGCATATTGATGATGTCCAGGAACTGAGAAAGGAAAAACCAACAACAATTCCAGAAAGATTTGTCCGCAACAGGGCTGAGAGACCAGAACCCATGGTTCTGTCATCATCGAGGGACATTCCTGTTATCAACTTCTCTAAGCTCATAAAAGGCAACAAAGATGAACAATATGATGAAGTTTCTAAACTCAGGACAGCCTGTGAGGACTGGGGATTTTTTCAGGTAATAAATGTACTTATCCTTGTATTATATATTTTTGTGTGAAAATATTAATGGGAACTAATCTTTGATAACATTTTTCAGGTGGTGAACCATGAGATTGACCTGAGTTTGCTTGAGGGAATAGAAAAGGTGGCCAAGGATTTCTTCATGTTACCTTTAGAGGAGAAAAAGAAATATCCAATGCTGCCAGGGACGGTGCAGGGGTATGGACAGGCTTTTGTGTTCTCGGAGGACCAGAAGCTGGACTGGTGCAACATGTTTGCCCTTGGGCTTGAGCCTCACTCCATTAGAATTCCAAAACTATGGCCTAAAAAACCAGCTGGACTCAGGTAATTATGCTATCAAACTCAAACTGAAAACATTCAATAGTCAGTTTCCTTAAGTAATTGCTACTTTTCTGGTCTTCAGTGAAACCGTGGAGGTTTATTCAAGAGAAATAAGGAAACTGTGCGAGAGTCTGCTAAAATATATAGCCATGACCCTTGACTTGAAAGGGGATGTTTTTGAAGAAATGTTTGGCACAGCTGTGCAGGCTGTAAGGATGAACTACTACCCACCATGTCCTAGACCTGACCTTGTTTTAGGCCTCAGTCCCCATTCAGATGGAAGTGCCCTCACAGTTTTGCAGCAGGTAAAGGGTGGCTCAGTGGGACTCCAAATCCTAAAGGATAACACATGGGTGCCTGTTCAGCCTATTCCAAACGCACTAGTTATCAACATCGGTGACACCATAGAAGTAAGAAACCTGAACCATAATCCCAACATTTTTCTTTTTCTTATGATTGTTTGTTCTTTCTAAATCCTTTTCACAGGTTCTGACAAATGGAAGATACAAAAGTGTGGAGCATAGAGCAGTTACTCACAGAGAAATAGACCGTCTCTCCATTGTCACTTTTTATGCTCCTAGCTATGAAGTAGAACTTGGTCCAATGCCAGAAATGGTGGATGAGAACAATCCATGCAAATACAGAAGATACAATCATGGAGAGTATAGTAAACATTACGTAACCAACAAGCTGCAAGGCAAGAAAACCCTGGAGTTTGCAAAGATTCAAACCTAGAACTCTTCTTTCAGAAGGGCTCCACCCTGTTCCCCACCAAGAGGTTGATAATTAAGTACTGCAAATAACATGAATAAGAATGTATAATCCGAGTGTCAGAATTCAGATCTAAGTCTTGTGTTTAGAATATTCAAACACAAGTTGAGTATGTTGTGTGTCAAAGTGGGTGTGTATCAACTAAATGGACTTATTGTGCAAATCTAATGGTATCCTTTTTTCTTTTTCTTTATATATATATGAAAATCTAATAGTATCTTGTGTTGTGGGGTCTTGTGTTTGCAAAGTTTTCTTGTCAATTTGTGTTTGTCCATGATGACTTTGTTAATCAAAGCAACGGCAAGCAGAAGGGAAAGAAACAACTATAACAGAAGGAAGTGTCACTTTTACTGTTCTGCCTATTAGATTCTAAAGGGAAAGAAGCGCCCAATCATGTGCGATTAGCCAAGACCAAATAGACAAAATAATCGGTTTTCCATTGTTCAAGGGAAAGGAGAGCTCTTTTTCTTAGTGGGAGAGCCCACAAATCTTTTTATGCATGCTTTTCAGATCAATGCATATATGTCTTTGGGAAGCACTAACCAAGCAACTTGTTATATGTCTTTGATGATTCTAAGCTGAAATGACTGGTGAGTGCTAAGAACAAGTAGTGCACAACCAGACTTCAAACATTCTTGACAAAAGATATGAGGTAAACAAAGGAAACCAAAAGCTAATACTCAATAACATAAATCAAATCAAAATCATGTGTTCTCTAATGAGTTCATAAATGTAATTAGCAAACGAAATGAAATGATGATCCAATCAGTTTAGTGGAATGTTCTCTAAGCAAGAATATTCACCATAAGCTGAATATTTAAAAAGATCTACAGAGAGCTGTAATTATTCCTTAGTTGAACTATACTCTAAAACGCACAACTAGCAAAGGAAATGATGGGGCTGCCTGCTTGGTGCAGAGAATGAAAAATAAATTACAGTCTATTTGATGGTATAACTTGGGGAATGAAACTGAGAAAGAACAGTACCCATAAATCCCCCAGCCCATGGGAAATGGCAAAAAAAAACAATCAGTACCCATTGTTTTGTTTAGACCATAAAATTTCAAAGGGGGAAGGAATGGGAAACATTGTGATATTCTGCTCATGGTAATGATATATTTTGCAAACTGGAGGTATATATGAGTATAATGGAAACAAAAACAATTAAAGCAAATTCATGTGAAGTCTGTGAAGATACAATAAGAAATGACTGTAAATTCACTCATGTTCATAAAATTTCTTTTTTGATCAAGAGTTGAAAATGATTGTTGTATTGCAATTATATTTCTAAACTGCAATTAATTTCAAGAGAGGTTGCCAATCTCTGAAGCAGAGAGAAATGTTGCTTCCAATTATTGTAGGTTGACTTCAACCAAAATGTAAAATTCTGCCAAGTGCTACAAAAGTATACTCTAGTGATTTTCTTCAGAAGAAAAAGTAATTAACAAGATGCCATGGGAGGCCAAAATTTGGGTGCCAAGTCAGTTGGTAAGGTTACAAAGCAAGAAAACGACTAAAGCAAAGCACACGGGCACATGAATAAAGAACATAAGCACATGAATAAAGAGAGGGTAGAACCATTTCTTGAGGAACACAACAAAATTAGGCATTGACTTTGCAACTTGCGAAGACACAAAGTAATGCTTATATATGCAAGTTTGTGACATTCACCTAACGTACTTCCCTATTTGCAAACTATCACTCTCAATGGAACACTTAGAAGTGGGGGATTTTGAGGAATGTGATATCAGCTAATGGGTCCCTATAATTCAGGCTTGGGAAGACTTTGTGAATTGTGGATGACATATTCCAAAGTATAAAATACTTGATTTGGTAGGCAGAGGCGGCAGCATTTCTAAAGAGCAATTCCTTCCTCAATCCCAAAATAATATTGCTCGGTATTTCAAAATAATTGTTATTTTTTAATTTTAAACTTAATTTAATTTAATTATTATTTTTTATTTTTAAAAAAAAATAAATATTTTTTATTTTAATTCTATTATTTATTTATTTATTTATTTAATCATCAAATTACAAAAAGCTTTTTTTATTTTTTATTTCTCTTTCAAGGATATTATAAGTGAATACAATTATTATTTCTAAATTTTTTTAAAAAATAATTATTTTGAGACAAAGAGTGTTGATTTTTATAATTTTGTCTTTAAAATAAAGAATCAAAAAAATTATTTTTATCTATTTTATCTTAAAAAATAAAAATAAAAATAAAAACTTTTTTAATGTTAGAATAGATGATTGAAGTTAAAAGATAATTAATTACAAAACTAAAATAAAAAATATTTATCTCTTTTAAAATATAAAAAAAATTATTATTATTTTTTTAAATATTGTAAATGAAAAAATCGTTTAACATTCTAGAATGGAAGGAGTATGTGACAGAGAAGACAAAGTTTGGCAGCTCTTCTCCTCATGAGTTAGAAGTGCCAAAAGAACCATTTATTTTGCACCATATGCCAGCAATTTAGCACCCACATTCATTGAATGTCCTAACAATAATCAAGTGTTGAATTTTTTTCAAAAGACACAAAAAAAAAATGCAGAGATAAATATAAATGATGTTTTAGAATCTTATCCTATAAGAAAGCAGTGAAACATGGGTCTTCTAGCACTAGCATTTTAAATCATTGAATTTAAAAATACTACACCTTAATTCATTTTTAATAATCTTCTTTGATAGTTAATAGTATAAATAATTTAGTAATAATTTTTTTTTACTGAAAATAAGAGGTTTTAAGTTTGAATTGTATAATATATAAGTAAAGTGAAATAAATAATGAAAAATGATTGTTTTTTATTGTATAATCAAGATTAAAAAAAATTCTTATTTTGATTTTTTTTTAAATGAATAAAGAGAGTATAATATAAAAAGATTTAAGATTATTTATAAAATTATTTAAATATTCTTAAAAAAACTCTTAAACTTTTTTCATTACGAAGCTACTGATTTTTTTTAATAAAAAATTTTAGACTACTTATAAAATTATTTTAATATCTTTAATACAACCTTTAAACCTTTCATTAAGGAAAGATGGATTTTCTCCTATTCTTTTACACGTATAAATTTTATAAGTTAATAATTTTGAGATAAATTTTTTTTTTGATATTACTCTCTTGGTATCCAAAAACACCCGGACTAATCTAGAATTGAGTCAAGTCGGATCCATATGAGAGGAAGCTCCCTCAGCACTTATTTTTTTATTCATATGACTCGAATTCGAAATCTTACTTAGAGAAACTAAACTTCTTTCACTCGAACCAATAAATTGTTAGTTTAGTGATAAATTTTTTGTACTACCTTTTGAGATAATTTTTTTATACCACCTTTTATGACAACTTTTTTATACCACATTTTGACACAACTTGACATGCCATTTAAATTATTAATTTTTTAATTCATATGAGACTTCTAATATTGAACGTATCTACTTATTTAATGACTTATGAAAGTTATATCAAAATGTGATATAAAAAAATTGTCTTTATAACACCACCCAAACTTATATTATGTGAATAATGATAGGTAGACGAAAATTTAAGATAAAAATTTAAGATCAATAACGTTATTTATGCTATATTATTAAATTAATTAATACATACAATATCACAAATTCAAAAAAAAACCATTAAATAATATAAATCTTCTTTTTAATATTTTAAATAACATAATTTATAATATATCATTATTCTCAAATCTTGATTCTAAATTTTCGTCTCATTTATTATTATTCATATTTTATTCACATTTATAATCAAAAATATGAAAATCAAAATGTTCTGACGTTCAGAACATTCATCACGACCGACCATCCGTTGAGTAAACCTTACCGACCCACTCAACGAAGAACCATGATAAACATCCTGAAAGTCAAAACATCCTGATATTTTCCATGCTCTCAT
>BPVZ01000001.1:685106-704642 GCA_020521535.1 Rubroshorea leprosula | reverse complement strand
AGTTTCCTGCTTCCAGGTCGTCACTCCTGAGCTTCCTGGTTTTCCAGGTCGTCACTCATCAGTTTCCTGGTTCCAGGTCGTTACTCATCAGTTTCTTGGTTCCAGGTCATTACTCATCAGTTTCCTGGTTCCAGGTCGTCACTCCGGAGCTTCCTGCTTCCAGGTCGTCACTCCTGAGTTTACTGGTTCCAGGTCGTCACTACTGAGCTTCCTGGTTCCAGGTCATCACTCTTGAGTTTACTGGTTCCAGGTCGTCACTCCTAAGTTTACTGGTTCCAGGTCGTCACTACTGAGCTTCCTGGTTTCAGGTCGTCACTCTTGAGTTTACTGGTTCCAGGTCGTCACTACTGAGCTTCCTGGTTTCAGGTCGTCACTCTTGAGTTTACTGGTTCCAGGTCGTCACTACTGAGCTTACTGGTTCCAGGTCGTCACTACTGAGCTTACTGGTTCCAAGTCGTCACTTCTGAGCTTCCTGCTTCCAGGTCGTCACTCCCGAGCTTCCTAGTTCCAGGTCGTCACTCCTGAGCTTACTGGTTCGAGGTCGTCACTACTGAGCTTCCTGCTTCCAGGTTGTCACTACTGAGCTTCCTGCTTCCAGGTCGTCACTTCTGAGCTTCATGCTTCCAGGTCGTCACTCCCGAGCTTCCTGGTTTCAGGTCGTCACTCCTGAGCTTCTTGCTTCCAGGTCGTCACTCCTTAGTTTCCTGCTTCCAGGTCGTCACTACCGAGCTTCCTGGTTTCAGGTCGTCACTCCTGAGCTTCCTGGTTCCAGGTCGTCACTACTGAGCTTCATACTTCCAGGTCGTCACTCTTGAGCTTCCTGGTTTCAGGTCGTCACCTCAGTTTCCTGGCTCTAGGTCATAATGCCTCGGCTCCAGCCGCTATGACTCCGGTCATCATTATTTACCTCAGCTCCGGCCATTGTGACACCAAGTCACTAGTTCTACTTCGGCTCCGGCCATAGTGACCCCGAGTCACATATTTTACTTCGGCTCCGGCCATTGTGACCTAGCGTCACACTTTTTACTTCGGCTCAAGCCACAGTGATCCAGTGTCACATGCTTCACTTCGGCTCCGACCATAGTGACCCCGAGTCATCTATTTCACTTCAGCTACAGCTATAACACATGACTCTGTGTCATGCATTTTTACCTCAGATATGGCCTAAAACACATGCACCGAGCTCGCCTGGTTTTAACACCAGCTCCCCCACGCCTGCTCGATAGGAAGCCGGCATACACATGCACAACAGACTTGGCCGCGATGGCTTCAGGCCGCCTAGATTGGTCGTGCGTGAGGGCGGACATGAACATAAAACATCACTCTTCATCCTCAAGGTCAAACACCGTGCTAACAAGACTCCCAACCCAGTTCGTCAACCGAACACCGAGGGGGGAGTAATGTTGGGATTAGGCCCAACGCCCTCTTAGGGCCACATGCAGCAGGCCCAACTACGCACCCATAGGCCCAAGAGGAGGAGACATACCCACGTGGGCCAATGAGAGGCTTACATGTGCAAATACATGTCAGCACTTGGGGCTATAAATACCCCCCAACCACCTCCGAAGAAGGTAATTAATCTCTACGCTTCTCTCTCTGCAATTACTCCTTGAGAGCATCTCTCTCTAGAATATTGAGTATTGCTGACTTGAGCGTCGGAGTGTTTTCCCTGAGGAAACAACCTCGGGGTTTTCAGGTGTGGAAGCAGCTAAGGACTTCAACAGTGTTGGACTGCGAAGCTGCCCAAACACATGGGAACAAAACAGAAGAAAAGACAAATTTTTCAACACAATTTTTTTCCATAAATCAAGAACAAGTCAAAGTGCAAGAATGGTTGATTAAAGAAATTGATGCACTTTGGCGGGTCTAAAGTGTGTTTGTTTGTTTGTATCCTTTCAACTTTCCAGTCCTAGAATTCCTTTGACTCAACTGCACATTTACATTGACATCCAAACAGAGGACAATTCAGTGGAAGTGGCAGAAAACAACCTTGGAATAAGTTCCTGAAAGTTTGAGGAGTCTTAATTTAAGCATATCTCATAAATGAAATCATTCTGCAAAGATTCCCCTTTTTCATAAATCTGGTCTTGATTTTGGGGTTTGTCCCACTAGGGTTTTGAAGGCAAGCCTCAGAAGTTCGATTTGGAAAGTAATCAGCAGTAAAGAAAGAAACAAAATGATTAACTTATTGCTTATGCAGAATGCACTGCACTATCTCCTCTAATGGATGCCACTTGTCCAAGTTCAGTTCAGCGCATTTTTGGAGATTAACACAGAGAAAGAATTCTGAATCAACTACTGACAAAATATCATATAGGTAGTCTCTGCTAGATCATTTTATATAGAAAAAGAAAAAGTTGTGTTACATGCACTCAAAATCAAGTGTTCAACGCAGAGTACCTCAAAATTTGTTTCTGATGGCATCTGTTGATTCCCAGGACTCTTATGTGTGGAAATTCTTGCTAAAGTGAGCAAATTAAAGAGGCTTTTTCTTAAACATAGTAAGCCAAAAAATTCTGTCATACATCAAACTAGAATTTCTTTCTTTGATTATATCTATGAATGTGATGTATCCTTTTTTTTCTTTTGGCCGGAGATATATCCAATTTTGTTTTCTCATACCTTGTTTTACTTATTCCATTTATCAACCTTGTTACTGTTATAGATCTGTCTTCTATATTGCAGACATGAGACATTCAAATAAGTTCCAATTTCTTGGGGAAAATGACATATAGAGGGACCAAAATGAAAGATTGAGGTCCGAAAGTATACATGTCATTTTCCTTCTTGCTTTTTATATGTTAACGAGAGAAATTTTCTTTGATGCAATGATTTTTTGGGCAACCTGTACATGCCATAGAGGTGAGACAAATCACTAAAGTTACGAGCCACAAGCAATCTAGCTAGGTTGACTTAGAAAATGTTTTGGAGAAAAAGGCAGTTTCCTCATCACTTTATGTTCCGATAACATCAGACAACATGCACAAGAAAAGCCATTTGAGTTGATCGGCCTCAAAGGTACAAATATTCCATATTCATGGTGATGGAAAGGTTTGATTTTTTATTGAAGATCCATGAATATTTGCTTTTGATTGAGTCAGGTTGTTACAATGACAATAGACAGTTCTCAGTCTGAATTCCTGGAGAACTTAGATGTCATATTTCAGTAATGTAAACCATTAGCCTCTCCATATTCTCTTTTTCAAGACCTAACCACACATTAATCCCACCACCATTTTGATTTCCACTCTTTCTGTCAGAAAGAAAGAGCACAAATTCATCATTCCCACTCACAACTGGCCCTCCATGAACAGGCTTCCCAAATCCAAAATCTAGTTCATTGAATGGCAGTTTCCACCAGGCAGACACATAGAAAGTCCCATTACAAGTGGCTGGAACCCCTCTGTACACCTCCAACCAGTCTATCACTGACTTTACATAATCATCTGTCAGTCTTTCTCTAGCTTCCTTAATCTTCTCAACACAGAAGGAAAATGGCTTCTCAACCATATCAACCACTTTTGCGCTAGCAAATGCTGTGACAACAGCATTTCCTGCAAACCCATTTGGCAAAGGTGGTGAAATCTTAGACCTTATGTCCACTGCAAAAAGAACTGTAGAAAAGTCGTCTTGGTTTGAGAATATTGCACTTGCTCTTGCTCTCCAAACATGAGCTGTCATGGCCTCAAAGCTTGAGCACCTAGTAATTGCTTTCTTTTTGAGTGCGGTGATCATTTCAGGAGTAAAATAGAACAGTTTGTGGACATACTTATTGGAGAAAATCAATGGAGATGGAGAGGATTGTCCTGGTGCAGTGAAACATGAGGCAAGGGATGAAACATCTTTTAATTTTAAATATTCCTTATGTGGATATCTGATTACTGGTGGATTTCTTGCTTTTAAACTTGTTCGGTCATTGTAGATGACTTGTGTTCTTAGCCCTTCACCTCTGCAAACAGAAGCAAGGTTCTCAAACATCTCACCAGCTGATTTCCCATCAAGAATACCATGATTTGTCACAAACCCAATTGAAAAACCTCCACAAGCAAACCTTGTTACCTGCAAAATGAACCAAAAAACACTTATATAAAACATGGAATATCTTTACAAATCCATGCCCTGAAACTATATTTTTTAATGTTAGTGTTTAGCCATTGCAAGTATCTGAACTACCATTGAAGTTAGTGGCACCAACTTGGCTAAGCTGATGCTAGTACTTGGCACCTTGCTTTAAAAACTTGATTAGGAGAGAGTAACTCACCTGTGTAGTGAAAAGTGCTGTGATGTCTAGACTTTTGTACAGGCCAGGGCCATGGACGAGAAGACGAAATGAAGAATTTGGGAGAGTAAGGTCACCCAGATCCCTCAACATGAGCCTTGATTTTGCAGACACAAACAGAACCCCAGCATTGTTGCAGAGCAGCTGCAATCTTTTAGTTTGTGGGTCTAAGTTGAGCCTGCCAGCCATGAAATAGTAAGGCACAAGAAGCACATCAGCCACTGCCTGCTTCACTTTTTCAGAGATTCCCAATGTTGAGGAGCTCTTACTTGGGGGGACTTCAAAGAAGTAGAGTGTTTCAACTGGGAAAGTCACTGCTTGGTCTATATTGGACAGGAAAATTGTTTCCTCTGGGGTGGGATTCTGGGGAGAAAACAGTTTCACTGGCTCTTCTTTCACTATGTCTTGGTCTGTTATGCGATAAGAAAGGTGAAGGTCCATTGTGAAGGGTAAATGGATGGAACTGGCGTGGGATATTGGAGGGGTGGAATTGGTTAAATATAAGATGTTGGATTTGTAGGATGCATGGGATAAGAATGAGTAGGTTTGAACTTTGAATGGTGTGGGATCCTAAATCATTGGCCAAGAAGATTTGTTTATGGAGAATTGAGTGCACATTCACCTTTCATGGGGTCCAAAAACGGAGGAACTCACAAACATCATTTCTTGTATTTTGCCTATAATTATGATATCTGGGGTTTTCACTTTGGACATTTTCCATGATATTGAAAGAGAAATAATTTTGGCGCAACTTTTTTATTTTATTTTTTTGTACAACTTGACATGTTATTTATATGGTTGATTTTTTTATATTCATATGAATCTTATGATATTGAATGCATCTATTCATTTAATAACATGTGAAAGTTATATAAAAAAATAATATAAAAAGGTTGTTTCTATAGCATGCACTATCTATACTGAAATGATACTTAGAAGACATTAAGAATCATTTGAAATCAACAAAATATTATAATGTGATATGTGTATTAAGCATATATGAAAACAAAGCAAATTGATTTGTTATTAAAAGTTGGGATTATTGAAACCATGACTACAAACGAGAATGAATTCATCTTTTTGTCACGTGTCAAAATTTGATTGATGGGAACCAGAGATATAAAGTTGGTTGACGTCACACCCTTGAGCGATTAAGAACGAGAATGATAAGTCAGGTTAGACCGCCATAAGCGGTACATGTGGTACATGTGGTTGTCTTTTAAACTTATACCATAATTAATGTATTTTAAGTTCATTATTACTTGGTCTCACACATAATATATAAGATTTAGAACTATAGATTCATGGGCCTAAACATTTATTGGGCTTGAATTTTCTGTAGGTTCAAAAAAAATCGATTGGGCTTGGGCTAGGGCTAATATATACTGGCTGGTATCTTTAATTTCTTTTTCCCGAACATAATAAAGAAAAAAAAATCATATTTTTTCAATAAAATGTTGTATGTGAGCAATCACTACAATTTTGTAAATTTACTTTTATTTTCATGAAATTTCTTATTTTTATGAGAAAAGTAAAATTAAAACTCATAAAATTATTTAAATATTTACATGATTCATTAAAAATATTTATTTGTTTTTGTTATTATTCTTGATATTTTAAATATTAAGATATATTAAGTTTTTGCAATTCTTATATTTATGAAAAAAAAGAGTCTTTAAAAGTTTTTGTTTTAACTTATATCTTAAAAAATATAAATTAAAAATGTAATAAATACATATTTTTATTATAAATTTACATATTAAAAAAATAAAAATTGACTTTTAATTTTTAAGATAAGTTTGACATGTGTTAATTTTATAGAGCTTTTTAGATTTAAACATTTTTTACACGTGGTCTATCTTTCTTCTTTTGGAAAGATATTCTGCGTATTCTTCCTCTTACTCTTGATTGGTAACTGTTTAACTATTTTATTGTTCCTCAATTCAACCAATGAAATTCAAAATCTCTTCCCTTTTCCTTTATGTTCCAATTTCCAAATGAATCTGGGCAAGGAGATTTCAGATTTTGGTCACTTTTCAATTGCTTCCATTAACTCACATCTGTTGCTCCAAAAAAGTTAATTTTATAATCCTTTCTTACTTAAACTTGTCCCCTTTTTTTTTTTCAGTTTTCTGTATTGCTTCCCTTAATCCCTTCTTCACCACTCATTCTCTCCCACCAACCCTTCATAAAGTCCACCGCCTTTGGCCCTGTCCCTTGTCCTAATTTCAAACTCATTTCCAGATGCCACTGCTAGGCCAACCATTTTTTGTTGGTAGATTTTGTTTTTGGATGGGTTTCCTGACCCGTTTTCATTTTCGATTCTGGGTTTTGAGTCGTCATGTTTGGTGAATTTGAGGTACAAATATTTTAATTAATTTATTTATTTTTGTAATATGGGTTTGATTTAATATTTCTGGTTTCTTGAGCCAAATTTGTTTTTAATTCTTGTGCATTGAGCCACCCTATAAAAGGTAGCAAAATAAATGAATTTTGATACTTTGTTGATGTGAACATAGTGAACGTGTATACAAATCTTGCTGTAGTACTATCCTAGCATACACAATAATTAAAAGAAGGATTTGGGGTCATGTAGTAATGGAGAATCCTAGGATTTGTTTCCTTGATAAATCCCTGCTACATATAATTTCATTTTCCGTATCCTTTTTTATAATTTGGGGTTCAATTTTATATAAACAATTGTTTTCTTAATGTTTATTTTATTTTAGTTTTTATGTTTTATCAAAAAAAAAAAAATTGCTATTATAGGGCCAGAATCTGGTTTGAGCAAGTTGATATTAATGGAACAAAACCTTTGAAAACTAATTGTTCCAAGGAATTGTTAAAGTCCAATGAATTTTGTGCTTCCCTCGCTGTGAATCAAGCACAAGAGTTAATAACAAACATAATAATTGACAAAAGATACTACCTTAATCCTTACAAAATTCAAACGTGATTATGAAGTAGTTTTACTCATTATTTTTTGTTTGGTGTTTAATTATAAGAAAATTTTGATATTTCCATAAGAACACATGTTAACTTCTTTGCTCTGAATGTATATTTGAAGAAAACAATCTTTAGGTTAGTTTTAGGATTACAAATCATTTTTCTACACTTTACACTACTAAAAATGTTAATTTGATATGTTTTAATGAATTTTAATTATTGTTTTCTATATTTTTAGTAATTATACAATAAAAAAAAAAGGATCTGCCTAAATTAATGTCAACTATTATTATTATTGTTATTATTATTATTATTTAATTCAAGAGTTTTTGTAAACGATGGTCTTTTATTTATTTTTTTAACTTTCAACAAGTAGTTTGAACTCTCAGCCTACAAAAGCAATTTTAAAGACTCTGATTCATTTCTTAGGGGGAAAAAATGTGGATCTTACTATTTTAAGGTAAAAGAATGAAACAAACTGTTTTGTTAGCTCTTTGTATCATTGTCAAAGAAATTTAAAAGAGAAATCAAAGAAGTTGAAACTAATTACTTCATTTTTATGGGATATGATGACCTTTCTTAGAATTATTTAGTCATGTTTTTCTTATTCTCATGTTAAGAAATTTTGGGATTTTTATTGCTATATATCCTATGTGATGAGTTCTAGCATATAAATACCTCTTGAATTTACTTGTCTTTGGTAGTTTTCGATTCATTACTTCTTTAGAATGCAAGCTGAGCTTATGGATGGAGAAAAACTTCTGTTTCTAGTAGACCGTATCTCTTAGAGGCTGGAAAACCTCCAATCTTATCTGTTATTGGTAATTTCTGCGTTGGTAATTTCTATCAATTAATTAACAAACATATTTGTGTGTTTTGGTTTCTGCCTTCCTTTCGATATGGTTCCTCTTTTGTTTCTCTTTTCCTTAAAGAATTTTTGAGAGGTTTAAGGAAGAAGTGTCCTGATTTCTGCTCTCCTTTGGTTCCTCTTTTGTTTCTCTTTATCTTAAAAAACCTTCCGTTGTATCCCAGGGATACCACGGATGTTGTATCTTGGGGATACCACTGATGTTGTATATACCACTGATGTTGTATATACCATTGATGTTGTATCTCGAACCAATATAAATACATCATCTCAATATTTTTTTTCACATATCATCAATCATTTGGCAAAAAAAACAAAGATGAAATGTTTTTGTTGACCCAAGATACCACATCGGAGGTATCCCAGAGATACAACAAAATTTTTCTTTATCTTAGAGGATTTTTGAGAGATTCAAAAGCAGATGTGTCTTGGTTTTTGCTTTCCTTTCAGTAAGATTCCTTGTTTGTTTCTCTTAGAAGACTCCTCTTTTCTTTTGTTTCTCTTAGAAGATTTTTGAGAGATTTAAGGCAAAGGTGCCTTGTTTTCTACTCTTCTTTTGGTATGGCTCCTCTTCTGTTTCTCTTTTTCTTAGAGGATTTTTGAGAGTTTCAAGGCAAATATGCCTTGGTTTCTGCTCTCCTTTTGGTATGGTTCCTCTTTTGTTTCTCTTTTTCTTAGAAGATTTTTGAGAGGTTCAAGGCAGAGGAAGCAAGATGAGAGGTGGGATCCTTTCGACGCTTTTTATTTTTTATATGCCTTTCCTTCTTTGGTTTTCTTTGTTTGATTTTTTTCTTTTTTTCTATTGTTTTTGGAATAATGTCCTTAATGAGAGGTGGGATTGATTTTTTACTTTTGTATGGTTTTGATTTTGGCTATGAATGGAAACTTGGAATAAAGTATTAGTTGTTCCACCTATTTTAATTCTATTTTGGCTGTGAATGGAAACTTTTGTATGCTTTTATTTCTTTTGCTAGATAATATTTTGTCCATTCATTAATAGATTTAATATTGTATAAAATATAATATAACCATTACACCACTCAACTAGCCAATGTACCAAAGAATCCTGTTTTTTAGAAGATCTAAAGGAAAATTTGAAGACTTAAAATAATTTTTTGGAGGGCATCCTTTTTAAGAACTTTAAAAGATTATAACAATAAAAAGTTTTAAATTTTTGATTTTATTGGTGATAGTTATTTTGAATAACAATGCGGATATTATGTAAAGAAAGGTTGCGTAAATTTTGTCTAAAAGAAAATTTTCAAAATATTTTTGACATAGGTTCTTTATATTTCTCTTACATTATGTAAAACTTAAATGTATTCTTTTAATTCAATGATAAATAGACTTATAATTTTTTTCTCATTTATTATTATTTGTTTGATTTATTAGATATTATTACTCTTTACTATTTATCTATCAAATGTAATTATATTATATTTTTTAGAGTAAATAATATTATTATTAATATAAAAAATAAATTTAAAATAGAAATTATATATTTTATGGTAAGGTTACCCGACTGACGGGCACGAGTGTATCTGTTTAGCCTTAGCACTTCTTATGTCTTAAAGGTTTTTAACGAAAATGAAAATGTAAATGAAAATGAAAATGATAGTTATTATAATATTATATAGTATTAAAAGGTTACAATATAATATATTATTATATTATTTATATTATTTATTTATCTAATAATAAATTAATTTATATTACAAAAAATAATTTCAAAATTATGTTATTTTAATAAAATCATGATATAAAATTAAAATAATCTCATTCTTATTTAAGAAATTAAAATATTATAATTTTTAATGAAATTTTATTAAAATAACTTACTTTTTAAATTTTTTACTTAATTTTTTATATTATAAATTGATACCTACTTTTTTAATTTAATAACATATTATATTTACTTAATAATAAATTATATTTATGAAAAAAAAAAGTTATATTTATAGGTTTATAATCTCATTGTAAATATGGCAATGTTGGTTCATTAAACAACCCACCAAAAGCAAAGAATGTCACGTGACCTTCCAAAGCAGTTGTGCCCCACCCTCATTTGGTTTCCCTCGCCTACGGTCATTCCCCTTTATTTAAGAAAAAAAAAAAGCAAAAAAGAAAATTTTAGATCACAATTTATCGTTATATTCTGTTTTTTTAAAAAAAAGAAATAAAAATCAAAACTCCCACCGACCTCCGACCCGATCACGTGGTTATGTTGCAAATCCAAAATAAAAAGAGTATCATGTAATATTAAATATATTTATTAATTTAATAATATATAAAAATTTTATTTTAAAAAAAAAAAAAACATCCTTGTAACACCACCTTAAAAAAATATATAAAAACGGGGGCACCGACCGATGAGCCAAAACAATACCTTCTTTCGACTTTCAAGTAAGCTATTTCTTTCCTTCATTAGTTGCTCTCTCCTCTGTCTTTCTATCATCTCCTACTAATCATCTCCAACTTCTCATCAGAACTACTTACCATGGCCCAAAACAAACTTTTCTCTGCAGTTTTTATCTTCCTTGCCCTCATATTCGTACCAGAAGTCCAGTCCGTTGAGGGAAGGCATTTGAAGTTTCTCTCAGAAAAACCCAATACCCATAAAAGATTTCTTGCCAGAGAAACAGAAAAGGGTATTAAGGGCGAGAGTATCTTTCATGCTGTTTACGTGCAGTCTCCACCACCAGCTGTCAAGGTTGGAGCATCCGAGCTCCCACCGGCACGCCATGTTGATGAGTTCTGGCCTGCAGCCGAAAAGGGTATTGAGCGCGAGCGTAGCTTTCATGCGGCTGACGTACAGTCGTCTTCACCACCAGCCGCAGCGATTGGAGCATCCGAGCCCCCACCGGCACGCCATGTTGATGACTTCAGGCCTGCAGCGCCTGACCACAACCACTGTAACGGATGCCATTACATTGAAGCAGCGCATGCTAACACAGCATTTTCTAACGAAGAGAAGGCAGATCCATTACCACCTCCGGCACCCCACCTCAACCATCCCATCCACCATTAAAACAATTCTAAATTTCTGTTTTGCTCCCCTTAAACGCAGGAAAGTCAAAATTAACTCTCTTTTAATTTTTGCTTTTTTCTAAAAACTCTCAAAGCAGAACTCTGCCAATATTGAGACGAAGGAAAAATCTTAGGGCCAGTTTGGAGCACGGGATTGGTTGGATTGAGTAAAATTTATAAGATATGATTGTCTTGGATTAAATAGGACGGATGTGATATATTTGAGTCCAATTATGTTCGCCTGACTTAATTAGAAAATATTGTTGGATATTAGAGATAAATAATTATTTGTATGAACAAATGCCCCTTTTAAAGTTACATCGGATTACTTTTAATTTTAATAATAGTAATTTTTTTTTATTTGTTTTACAATAATTCACCAACATGATTTTCATTCATAATTGTTAAAAGATAATTTTCCTCCCTTTTCTCATTAACCAAACAACTAGATCATCAACAAAAAAATATTTTATTTATTTTTCTAACAAACTAAACATCTACCCAATAAAATGGTCTATTTCAATTCAGTGGTATTGAACTTTTTAATTAAAACCATTAATTTCATGTAAGTTTCATGTTTAAGTTTTACGAAATTTTTTTATATTATTTAAATAATTACAATCTGTTAAAAAAAAAAATCTACCCAATAAACAAATAACCACAACCTAGTTAAATTTTCACAATTTTTTTTATTCACTAAACAACTAGATCACGAATAAAAAGTATTTTATTTATTTTATCAACAAAATCACCTTTGCCCAACCGAGAAGACAACACCAACATCAATATTTCTCTCTCTCTTCTTAGGGTCCATTTGATTTGTTAGAAAATGATTTCTGAAAATTATAGGCGAATCCATGGAGGGGCATCATTAACTAATTTATAACAAAAACTTTTTTTATTTTTTTGTAACACTTATGAGATCGAATTGAACCGTTGGTTCGGAGACCACTTCCCACTCGACCAGGTTCAACAAAAACACTCTCTTAAAATATTTTAAGACACAAATTTCATATTCTTGGGAAAAAAAAAAAAGTCGTGGAAAGCTAAAACTACACCACGTGGCAATATTTCCTTCCCTAACGACTCGGAAACATTTATTCGGCGCGTGTTCTCCACAATACCAAGCATCTTCTTCTCTCTCCCCAAACCTCAAAGTTTCAGAACTTCAGCTCTTTTTAGGGTTTTTCCAGGAGAGAAATGAACAAGATTGCCCTGTGATTTGTATTAATTGTAAAGCCGAAGTTCCAAATTTCAGTGAAAGCAGCGGAGATTGCTGGGAGTGATGGGTCAGGCATTTCGTCGAGCATCTGGAAGGATTCGTGCTGTCGGACCATCTCCGCCGTCCAAACCCAAGACACCGTTCGGCCCCACCGACGAGCAGAAGGTCTCCAGAGCTACCCAATACGATAATCTTGGTCTCGGTAAGCTAGTGATATGAATTTATGTGGAAAGTTGGGAACTTTTATGCAAGTTTGTTTCTATGCAACACCTCAAGCTTTTTAGAATGTCCATTATGTGCTCTTAGCAGAATGTGATTTCTTTTCATTACTTTCACTGCTTGATACTGTATTTGTGGATTTGTTGGGAATTTTTCTAAGGTAGAGTGGGTAGTTGCAGCGTAATTGAATCTAGGGATTTTGAATGCTATTTTAGTAAATTGTACAAACTCTGTATGACATTATCAGTACTAAATTTACCCCTTTTTTGTTTCTGAAAGCGAGCAGCATCAATCTTATGTTGTGAAAAGAACTGTAGAAAATATAATATTTGGCATTTCGAATGGTCAATCAGTTTATAATATGAAAAGCACATGATGCTTGTGTGTTGATAACTTGATAACAATTAATTGCATGGAAATGAAGTGATTTGATGTAAAGGAGATTGTAAAAGTTGGTTTAAAAAATGTCAAATAGTAAGCTTTTGCTAAGAGTAGCATTAAGCTGATCAATGGAGCATTTTATACATCATGATTGTTGGTTAAATTTCTTGGGTTTTAGAAGGTACCTCAAGAGCCAATCCGGACAATGTCCTGGAAGAACGAGATCCAAAGTATGATGCCATGCTAAGTCAGATGGTTGGCAGAATTACATCAAAGTCTGGAGGAAGACCTGAGATGGGTGAGGCAAGTTGAAATTTTCATCTGTTATTTACACAGATCCTTTTTTTTTTTTCCCTTTTTCCAAAGTCCAATATCTCTCCATTAATGTTGAGAAAGACAAGTTCGATTGTGCTTCTGTCGATCATCCTGATTTTCATCTATGTTGCTTAGGCTTTCAACTTCTAGTGCCACATCGATCAAATTTCATCTGTTCTTTACAAATTTCTTCCTTTTCAATTTCAAATGTTTCTATCCTGTTTAGAAAGACAGGCTAGATTGTCCACCTATTGATCGTTCTGATTGTTGGCTATGTTGCTTAGGTTAGATTTAACTTCTAGTGCCAAATCCACCAAACACAAGTTTTTGGTATGTAAAGAAGTTGCATTGTCCAACCTAGGGGAAATGTATTGTAGATATGTTGAACCTTTTCCAACCCTCAACCAAACATGCAATGGTCATGGAATAAATTTAACATAGATGACTGAGTGCTGAAGTCAAACAAATTCTCGCCTGTCATTCTATGGTTCTCCAATTTTTTTTCTTTTGTACATAAATTAAGTGGTTTTAATCTGATCCTGGTCCTAGTGGTTTGATCTTTATTTCTCATCTCTTTCTTTGAATGCTGGTGTGTATGTCGTTTTCTTGCTTTCGTTTAACAACTTATGCTCTTTGCTTGATGATTGTTTTTGTAGATTACTTGCTTTTCCCATCACTCATGAGTAGCTTCTCCTATGCTAATAAAATTCTCTTGGTTGATGTTACAGGCTGCCGTGGTGGAAAAGTACAACAGGCCACTGCCCAAATTGCGGAATACAAAACCAGATTCGGGGTATGAAGAAAGGTCTACTCTCCCTGGAACCTTAAATGTGGCACAGCTACGCCACATCATGCTTCTGCATCAGGGCAAGGCTGATGATCATGATGGACCCATGGACGTTCACCAGATCGCAGAAAGGTTCAGAATTGACGTTGCACAGGTCCAAAGGATCATACAATTTCTGTCTCTGCCTCCGGAAGACAGCTCTAAACAGAAAAACTGCCAATGAAGACACTTTGATGTCATTTGTTCACACAAACCATATTTTGTGCGCTGTTAAATAAAACAAGAATTTCGGACTAGAGTCTGAATTTTGTGATATCTTTCTTGAATTTTATAAAGCCAATGTTTTTTTTTTTGGGCCGATAGAAAGCCAATGTTAGGAATACATGTTTTTGGTTCTGTTTTTTATTTTTTATTTTTTATAGTGTGTGTGCAGATGTGTAATATAAGTGATAAAACTCCTAAATCCATCCCTTAAAAAGATAAATTCATTTATTAAAAAAATATAGAGATAAATTATTTCTTCAAATTATAAATCAAAACAAATTACTTATTTCCTAATAAATTTTATCAACTTTTCATTAAAAAATGATTATATGACAAACAAAATCCATTAAAAAAATAATTTTACTAAATTTACCCTTACATTTTTTTAAGAGATGAATCTGCCCTACTCACTTTCTTTAGAGGTGGATTTGGAGGTTTTGAGCTACTCTAAATTCCTGAATTTTTCCAAAAATTAAAGTAAAAGAGCATTCTTTAAAGAAAAAAGATTGACAAATATTTGTTTGGTCTGGTTGTGAATATTGCTCTTCTTGAATTGTGCAACAAAACGTGCTTTACATTTTGAACCATTATTCCCAAATTCTGTATTTCCTGAATCTGTGAACTTCCTGTGAAACCTGTCCTCCATAATCACAAAAAACCAAGTACAACTACATATATGGTGGCGCCCCTCTACGTTCCCATGCTTGGGCATTTTTTCACATCAATATTCATGGCTAAAAGAATGAGATTAATCTATATCTAATTGGTAGATAAAACGGGAAAAGGCCAAAAATGAAAACCGGATCAGGTTAGAGTCAAAATGTGGAATCTAACCAATCTAATACGGCTTCATAAGCCACAAATGTCACTGCTCCGGCAGGTGCAGCCTTGACAGTTGATGGGATGATGCCCTTATAAAGTCCAGCCCAACCCTCTGACTGCAGGATTCGCCTACAGGCATCAGACATGTTCTTGTAGGCACGATGTTCAACCCGAGCACCATACTTGGGGTGTCTCTGCAATCCCTCAATCTGTGATGGCCAAAACAAGAAAGTTTGACATTATAGAGTAGTAATAGAAACAACTTACAACATGAACAGTAGTTCTGACAATTAATGAATCCTAACATTAACCTTAACCAACTGATAATTCATGGATTCCTGAAATTTACCTGAAACCTTTTCTTGACAACATCAAGTGGATGGCACACAAGTTTGGCACATGTTCCAGAAGCTAATCCACAGAGGAAAAGTTGAAAGCTTGAAGGATTAACATCTGCATCTCTTGAGTTTGTTTCTGAATATCTCAATTTGTTCCAGGCCTATGATGATCAGAATAGAATACAAGGCAAGGCCATAAACCAGCACAAATTCAGAAAATTATTACAAAACCTTTTAAACCAGTGATTCCCAATATTCCAGTTTTTTCCTCTTTTCTTTTTTGGTAGGTATGATTTAAAAAGAAAACCCTCAACCAGGGCCTGATGAAGTGCTCAAAAAGATATTCAAGATTTTAAAACAAGCTGCAAGTACAGGAGGGGCCTATATGTGCAGATATAAATATTCCTGGAGTAATCAGCAATGTAATATCAGAACCACAAGATCCATCATAAAGTATTTGCATTTTACCTACTATTCTACAAAATTCATGATCAGGCAATACAGGCTACAAATTTCAGTTTTCCTTATCTTAAATTCTTCATTATAAAATATGTCGGAGAGCTAAGTTGCATATAAAGGGTTAGTCAAGGATTAAAATGAGAGAACAAAAACCTTACCATAGCCCACCGCTTAAATGTGTCATAGGTTCCAAACTGCAGGCCAGCATAAGGAACAATCTCAACCAGTGTAGGAGACAAGCCAGCATACAATCCTCTGAAGCCACGAGCTCTGATTATATCAAGGAACGCAGCTCTCATGTTAGGGTAGACCTACATATAGCCTTCAACAATTAATGCCTTTGCAGATAACAAGCACCAGAATGCATTTCATGTTAGAACCAAATCTAACCAAAAGCTTATCGGTTGATATCACATGGCAGCTATACAACATTAACCATGAAAAGCAATAATGCAGAAGATCAGTTTAGTTGAAGACCCTCATAGGCAGGACCTCAATATCTTGCACAAGATCTTCAAAACAGTAATAGATATGGTGAATAAGAAGCCTCCTAGATATGTCCAACATAAAAATCACTCCAAAATTATCTCGACAAAAGAGTTCTTATCCTTTTGATTTCCATAGGTGTTACTCAGTGAGTTAAAAGATACAATAAAAAAGGTCTTGAAGAGGTAATGTAATGGGCACTTAACCATGCAAGGAATTAATGTCCTAGTCAATGCTGACTAAGTCAGTCTAGAAAACAAGGCCACAATGTTAGTTGAATGTTATACCTTAGGTTCACCTTGTGAAGCTAATATGGTCCTTAGAAGATCAAATGGATAAGACCCAATTGTAGCTGCACACCCTGCCAACCCACCACTGATGTAAGATAGATATGGACTCAACTTATAGTGATCCTCTGCATCAAGATAAAACCAGGCCATGGAATGAGCTATATGATTTAAAGTTATGAATCAATACAAACAGAAATTTGAAATCTGATTTGACAGAGGTGGAGTAAGATCATCATGATGCAGCAGAGATGCAATACTAGATTCAAAATATGTAATCAACTGGCAACCGTCAATACCATAAATTTATGTGAAACAATAAGACATGGTCACACAATCTGAGGTGATTCTTTTAGCTCCCATTAAACCAACAATTAAAGTGCCCAGCCGAAACCAACTTGTATGATTCATACAATAAGAACAAATTGTCACCTCAACTGGTGCTTAAAGGAAGGCATTGTACTCTGTTATTTACCTGTTCTGGAAGAACCAGAAGCAAATGTTTTCAATTTTTGTAGGACAACAAATTGTATGGCAGTATATGGCATAACCATGAGCAATGCTGGTACATTGCCACGCCAAAAGCCCTGTTAGAAGCAACCATCTCAAATTAAATCAACTGAACAAAACCTTCAAATTACTTATATGGAAGTCTAGGAAAAAAAATTATCATAAAACGAACTGTCATCATGTTTTATAAGTTAGTATAGACCTTTGGATCAAAAAATGTGAATTTCCTGTTTGGTGGCAGAATGGAGCGTGGGGCATAGGAGAGTGTTTGGGCCCTACTGGGTGGGGTCTGTGAAGGTAGGCAAATATGGGGATTGAAGGCTTTACCCATTACTCAATTCACATGGAATATGAACTATAGAATGAGCTAAGCATTGCAATCAGAAAGGTGATGCTTGCAAAATGGAAATGAACCTAGCACTGCAATTTTCAAGGCAATGATTTATTAAAGTCTATGGAAATGATCCATGTACTTTGGTGGCCAGTTAATCCTCCTAAATTTGGTACTTTCTTCTCTCCCTTGTTGTCAAAATGGGAGATAAAAAAATGTTAAAAATCTCCTTCACATAAGCATAATGATAATTCAACAAGAAGCAAAAATGCATGAACCAGGACTACACGTAACCAATTAAAACAACTAAGGTGCTTTGTTGTCAAAAAGTGGAATTGGAAGGTTAGATAAATCAATATCTTTATAGACTAAGTCAAATGGAATAGTTCTAAATCCAGTGTATGCCAATATTACTTTGTATAGTTGTATGTATCAAAATCTTATGCCAAGTCACAAGGCAACAAATAATATAAATTTTACATGCAAATAAATCATGCAACATGCCTATTAATATTTTAAAGAACAAAAACTCAGAAATCCATCACAGATTAGGCTGCATACCAGTAGACCTTCTTCTCTGAATATATCCTTGGTTGCTTGCAACATTCCAGTATATTTTGAGGCTGTAGACATATTTGCACGTACCAAAGCCCATGAAGTTGTTGGCTCTAATTGAACCTGCAAATATTAATAAGGAATATCTTCTCTTAATTATCTTTTCTTAATTATACTATGCACTATTTAAATCACACTTGTTCATGCAAGTATGAAATATTCACATGCATGCATATGAAATGAAGGTTTCATCCATCAAAACTTCCCTTCCTTCAAGAAAACCTTGTACCTTTCCCTGTTTCACCCCACTGACAACAAGTAATAGAACTTCTCCTCATTGTCTAACTAAGTCCCTCATAACCTTGTATCAACACTAACTGATGAAATCATCAGATATAACTTAAAGAAGTAAACAGCTCTCAACCTACCCCTCTAACCAGCAAAACCCCATTGTCAAAACTGCCTATTTTGAAAACTAAATTTGACCTCCAATGAGGCAGCTATCATCATATACTAATATGTCAAAAAATAAACATGCTTTACAGTCAAAAATCAACACTGCAGTTCCTAGATGGCAATATCACAGTTTCTACAAAAGAAATTTGATATCAGATCTATGATTGCGCAGAAAAAGTAGGGTTAGTTGTGTACGCACTAAAGGGGGTGCAAGTTTCATGCCTGTATCAGACATGCCACAGCTGACTCCCAAACCCCAACTATAATTTCCATTTCAAGTGAATTGAACGTCCTGGAAATAACCAATTATAAATTTCAGACAGACAGGCACTATGAATTCTAAATCCATCTTCACAAAACATAAGCCTTAAGATCAACCATTGGACAATGCACAGTTGCACACAGTTTGGCCAGTCAAAATCATCATGAGAATTCATAATCCACTGTTTTGTTTTTCTTCTTTTTTTCTTTTATCCTAATTTTTCCTGAAATAGTAAATAAATTAAGACATAAAATGACCTGGAATCTGATCTTGATAACATCAAGAGGCGATGTCACCGTCCGCGAAATACCACCAGCAATTGCACCAGCTGCAGCATCAATGGCCGCCCTCCTCAGCTGCCCCGATTCCTCCTCCTTTGCCATAGAATCACCCTATCAGGCTACGCTATAACCTAAAAGTAAAAACCCCAAATTCCAAAAATCACTCAGTTACCTCTCACATTTACACAAGCAACAGAAAAAAATCTGATACCCACATAGATTTAGGGTTTTAACAAAACTTTTGCGAACTAAAACGAACAAAAGAACAGATCTTTAAGGCATTAGGTAAAAAGGGGGGGGGGGGGGGATTATAAAAAGGGAAAGAAGAAAACCTGGAAAGAGCGAAGAAGCGAATGGAGGGAAAGGCAGCCATTGAAGAATTTTATGAAGATTTCTGAGGGAAATGGAAGACTCTTTGCCGCCTTATTAGATTGGGTCGAA